>BGPR01001983.1:0-60075 GCA_013235015.1 Araneus ventricosus | reverse complement strand
TACTTTCGATCGGCACTAAAAGGGTTAAGCCCTTCGCATATGATGATGTCTCTGACAGGTGCATCGAATTACAGAAGTTTTGATATTTAAATTTGAGTTAAAGTAGCAATTAATTTAAAACACAAAAATCACCTGGCCACACTTTAGTGTTTCAGGTGTCCTTTGTGTTCGTATATGGATTTAAATAACAGTAATTGCCTGTAATAGATGTGTTATCTAATTAGGATGTTAAATAAATTCGCAGGTTAAAGGATGAACCAAAATTTTGGCTTAACATTTCTACCAGTTTGACAAGGGTTGCACTGATTTAAAGTTTATCCCAAATCCCGGTTGGCTCAAAGTTTTGTCCTAGTATACATTTTTTAAGAGAAAATCTCTTCCAAATAAATGTCAAAATATAGATAAAAATATATATAATGCATCATTATTTTTAGTGTTTTACACTTTTGCTTGACTTGGATATTTGTTTGACTGCCAGTGCCTGTGTACATTTCCTAGGAAAGGTGAAACGGAACCTTGTGAAAACCTCTGAAATTTAGATAAAGAGCATTTTAAGTCAAAATATTTTACAAGTATGTTCTGTTATGACTAATGTTCGGTTTCAGAAAAGTGCTAAAATGAATGAATCAACAGCAAAAAGTTTAATTATGAGTTAATTGAATATGGAAATGAATTTCTCAGTTTTAGAAAACATTTAAAAACAACCCATTACTGAAAAAATTCATTCCTGTAATGAATATGAATAGTTTCAATCCTTTGAAAGTAACTAAAAATATTTTTCTTCTCTGTCCAATATAAAATTGGACTAATAATCCAATATAAAATTTTATTATTACACTGTCATATTTTTTTGTCCTGATTTGGAAAAAACAACTACGGGAACGCTGTGCCTCAAATCTTCTTGAAACACGCCTAGTTTCATTCACATAACTCTCCAGCATACTTTCCACGAATGGTCAACTCCACTTATCCGTGTCGGTCAGCTTGGCCGTAATAGTCGTTTCGGCGAGATGATGCAACAGAGGTCTGCTTCTGAACTTTGTTATGAGACTCGCAACACGATTCTTCTGAGTTTCTTCCTAATGAGAACAAGCCTTCCGTTTTTAATTAAGCAGATGATATCTTAATCGTCTTGCACGGATTAAAGTTAAGACCGGGGTGTGCGCAGGTTTCCTGATCGACGTACATGTGCTATTCATGCTTCATCACTGAAAACACGAAGCAGAGCGTAAAAAGTTAATCTAAAGACTCTAAACACAAATCTCTTTTTGAATGTATTGCATGTATTTAGATTTCAATCTTGGTTTATAATTTTATGTGAATATCTTCTTCATTCAGTATGATTTTTAATGAGAATGTTTAACCCACCGTTAATCGCATTATCTAATAGATAACGCATGTAGTCTGCATTTATTAGCTGTTTTTAACAAGTTACAATTTGCATTTTTATTACAGAAAATTCATTTACATTCTCATTAGAGCTAATTATTATAGTTAAAGGAAACATTGTCAAAACCGTATGAATATATCGTAGATTAGATTTGAATCGTGAGATACATTGCTACCGTTTAATGTTGAAAATTAATGAGTTGAGTAATGGAGGGTTAATTTCAGTTAAGCAATCCATTACGGATAATTCAAAGACTGTTCATGCAATATTTGAGTAATAATGAATATCTACTAAATATTTATCTGATTTTACTACTGTTGATCAAAATTTTAATTTGATAGAGGATACAAGACTTCACCACTGCAATGGCCTGGAATATTTTCTCTGCTGCCTAGCTTTTTTTTACTTTTATAGATGCTGTAACTATTGAAAACAGAGTACGATTTTCTTCCTACCTTTTACTTAACTAGAGTGAGAAATCTGTTGATGTTTCAATCATATCACTTCAACCTTGATTACACTGATTTGTTGCCTGGTTTTGAATTGTAATATTGACTCAGTTGAAATGCTGCATAAATATTCCATCGTTCATTCAGAAAAATCCGTCCCCAGTCCTCGTTGTAGAGGGTTACTACATAAAAACAATTTGAAACCTCCAATTGAACCAATTTGAATTTAGTTATTTATTTCATACTAAAAGAAGCACTAACGCTGCATTTCATATTAAGCTGGTGAAGAAATCTATTTGCTATAATGGAAGATAATATTACAAATTTCATTTAAAAATAAAATTTATTAATTTGTTAAAATTAGAAACAAAATAACATAGTAAAACAAATTGGCATTATTAGAAAGATATTCTATTTTTAAGTCAGTATGTAAAAACTGGGGACAATTTTTAAACCGTTCTTTTATCAACGGAAAAACATGCAATTTGAAGATTTGGTGAAATAATGAACTCGGTTTGGCATTTATTACAGCAATGGGAATTATTGTTGCAAGTCATATATAAATATATTTCTAATATTTAGTTAGGGAAAGCACTGCATGATAACTAAATTGATTTAATTGGAAAGATAATTTTTTAGATTTTAAAATGGTGTAAAAAATCATTTTGTTCAAAAATATGTTCTTAAGAACATATTTTTAAACAAAATGATTTTTTGAGCTATTGAGGAAAAACGCGTAAATGTCAATTAATTTCCAATTAATTAAAATTTGTAGAGGGACGAGACTCCTGTTTATACGGAATGCCGCTGTTGAAGAATTAATTCAATTTCAGGAACCATTTTTATTAGAAGGCTAAGTTCCACGACACAGTACATTAAAAGGTACAAGACGCAAGACAGAGAACAACAACACAAGACAAGTACGCAGAAGAAGACAGAGGCATCATGGGAAAAACCCGGATGGCTCTAGTAGCGCCACCTTCCATGAAAAAGGAGAAGGCAGTGAATTGTAACCGCTACGAATTTTGATTAATCGCCTCGGGTTGCACAATGCACATCTCTACACTCTCTAAGTATATTTATGCCAAATTTGAAAGCTCCAGGTCCAGCTTACCTTATAGAACGCAAATAGACACATAGACCTGCATTCGCTTTTATTAGTACTAGAATTTATATTCATAGTTTTGTTTCCAAAATTTATAATAATTGTGCATATATCGATAAGAAAAATAGTCACTTTCAAATGAAAAAAATCTACTTTCACCATAATTGTAAAATGTTAGTTATTTTCGTTTGTTTAACCCTTTAAGCGTCGCTGCCATCATATTGACGTGCATCGAATTATCAGGCTTATAAACTAGCATTTAATCATTTATTAGCTTTATAATTTCACACAAAAATTACGTAGAATCCATAAGCATCTCAAGTCTACAATGCCTTCTTAGATGAATGGAAACGACAGCCCCTTTCCAAAACAGAGAAGTCATCTTATTAGATAGCAAAGAAAATGCAATTCTTAAGGGGTTAAAAAGAACTTTCAGAAATTTGTTTGCAAGATGAATTTATTTGCCCTGTGCGTTGAAAAAACTTCAATTTTAACAAAAATTAGAATCAATGGGAATATATTTCCTGTAAAGTTTCTTCAGTGAATTCCATCTTAATTTCTTAAAGAGCGCTTTTGATATTATTTGATATGTTTGTTTGATAATATTTGCGTCTTGATAAAAAAATAATTGTTTTTTTGCAAATATAGAAGTGCAGTTTTGAAAAGACCCTTGAAAGTCAACTTTTAAATGAAGTCTGAGTAAGAAGGTATCTTTTATGAATAAAAATATTACGAAGTTAATGAATGCATTTAAAAATAAAGTTGTAGAGCTCAGAAGTATTCATTTAGATCTCAGAGAATAACAACCCATTTTTTTGTCATAAAAATACTTTTCAGGATGAAGCTGAAAAAAAATACTACAAAATAGTTGTTTTCTCTATTTCAAACTTTAATATTTATTTTATTCCTCAATAGTTTTTATTTCTGAAATCTTGTATCTTTCACATAAAATCATTTGTTGCTTTCCCCTTTATCTTTCTTGAAATAACATCAAACTTTTGAGTTATTTGCTTTGCATCTTTTTGAACTTATTCCTATCGTCTGCAACATTTTTTTTTCTCTTCATAAGTCGTCTGCTTGGATAAAAACATTTTTTCATCATGGCGAAGGGAATAAAAAATGTGATAACTTCGAATATTCTGTCACAAATTCGATTCGAATAAAATTGGAGTTTAGAGTGGTTGGTATAGAACGTCAAGTAGCTCGGGGCATGTGAATGAAGTAACAGAAAATTCTTTTGATCTGAAATACAAATAGATGGAAAAATAATAGTGAAGAAAAAAGCTGTCGCTTTTCCATCACGGAAATTTGTTTACGATGTTCAAGATTCAATATTCAACTGGTTCTTTTTTTAGGGCTTTCTTCTGCCGCCTTTCGACTTTATATCTGTTTCATTTATGTGTTCAAAAGCTGTCACTGACGAATAAAATTGGGTATTTTTTTCCGTTGTAAAATTCATGAAATGAATGGAATGCTTTGCGACCCATATATTTTTTGGGCTCAAGTATTGCCAGGGTGCTACATGCATTTGTAGATAATCTATATAAGATGAGATTTTTTAAAAAATCTTATTGCTGTTTTTTTTTTTTATTTGAGAGTGTCGATAATGGCGCCTATTCAATTATAACAACTCAGCTTAATATTTATGAAGAAACCAGTTTTTAAATAGCTTCTTCTGCTAAAAGTAATTTTCAAGTGCTTTTAAAATTTTTCCCAACAATTTAAAAGATATTACACAAAGATTAAATTTGATTTTGTATAATATACGCTCACGCATATTTGAAATATTGGTAGCTAATAATATGTTGGTAGCTAATAAAAGCTCTTGGAATTGAAAATCCCAAACATTTATAAATATTTTTCACTTTTGATTCTTGTTATATTTTTTACAGCTCTACGATCCAAATTTTTGAGAAATCTCGGATTATAAGCGAAATTTAGTTCGAAACAAAAGTTTTTGAATTTTCTCAATCGGTTTCATTGTTCTAAGCAAAGAAAGTTTTATTTATACTTAATGAAAATTTATATTTAATTTAAATTAATACGAAAACCATTAACTTATTCATTGTACAAACAATTTCGAACTCCAAGATACGAACGAAAATGGATTCACAAGCGCAAAATTCAATGTACATATTACTGTTTTAAGATGAAAAGAAAATTATCATTAAAAAGACTTATTAGCTTGTGTTTACAATTAATGAAACACCGTGCAAAATTTTATACTTAGATTATTTATTAGTTACATTTTATTTGTGTTTTTTCAGTTTCTGTTTTTATAAAAACGTCGGATTTTTATGAAATAATAATTTCAAAATATTTTACAATAACTATTCCTCCTAATCATTTGCATTTGTTAGTTTAGTAAAAACCGTACTATTTTGACATTTTGCTTTAATTGTTATACTGTTGTTTATTTATTTATTAAATGTATCTTTTACAGAACGTTCAAATTTTGTTCTGTAGAGATATTTCTCAGATTATTATTTGAATATTCATGCTCCAAAACTATTCTATAGTTCAAGAAACGTAAACTAGTCGACCAAAAGATATTTTTCTAAAGACAATGACATTTGTTCGCAAAATTGAAACAACGTGTACAAAAAGCTTAGTTGGAAAATCCATGACGGTTGTGTATTCATCGAACTATAAATAAATTCAAATATCCAAACGGAAAGATTTTAAACTGATAAGAATACAGAACAAAAGATGGATGGGAAAAATAATATTTTTCCCACTCGACAAAATGTCGGTATGAATATTTCGCGCTTACAGACGATTTGCGACGCAATTGTGTATCCCTTCGCAACAAAGACTTTTGTTTTTCCTTGTGTTTACGAGCAGAAAAGTAGTTCTGTGAAGAATTCCCGTTGCTGCACTGCTTGCGTGTGTTGGAATAAACGAGAGGTTTGCGTGAATGCAGACGATTAAAATGTCTTTTGTTCTGAAAAGGTTCTGCTTTCCGAGGTGGAAAATCAGTTATTGTAAGTTCCGACAAATGTTGCTGTGATGTAATGATAATTACAAGCGTGATAAATAAAATCGCCTCTGGTATATTTGGAAATTAAATTAAATAAAATATTTATTCCTACTTTTAACAATTAAACAATTTCCCTTCAATGTTCCTTAACTTAAACGCACCTTCAAATACAAATTCCTACATAATCATTGAAAACTTACGATTAAGCAAAAAATGCTTATTTTCTGTCTTGATACAAATAATTTTGTTTCGAAATTTAATTTTGTATGTTATCGAGTCATTTCACGTGATGCCACAGCCGCATGGCAAATATAAATGCAAACGCAGTGAGTCAAAAAAGTATTGGGACACAATAAGCTATCAAACATTTTGTGAAAGAATAAATCATTTTTTTTAATTCATCCAAATGCTTTTTGTACGTGTCATATCTGTAGACTAAATAAAATCCAAAAACATGAAAATTAATTTACAATATTGTTACAATAATACTGAAATGAACATTTCTTGTTGTATAACTGAAATTAATGGTCAAAGTAGTTTTGGGCCACGCAAACAAAATTGTTCTATATCACTCAAACATTATTTCTTAATAATGTGTTTGTTCTCCTTTACAATTTATGACTTCATTCAGTCGTTTAGGCATGGATTTCACAAGATTTGTATACACATTTCCTTCTATTTTATCCCATTCAGACATGAGATTTTCGCTAAGTTCATTTTTGCTGGAAATTTTGAATTTGCGAATTCTGTTGTTCAAATGGTCCCAAATATTCTCAAAAGGATTGAAATCTGGACTCTGTGCAGGAGTTCTAATTACTTGGGGACAGTGTTATAAAGCCCAGAGTCTGCAGATATGAGCATTGTGCGTTGGGTCATTATTCTGATAGAGTTTGTAACGTGGCAATACGCCCATTTTTTCAGCACTCTGTTTCAAATTTTGTTACAAAATGTCTAAATACATATATTTGTCCATAATTCCATCAATAAAATGTAAATTCCCAACACCCACAGCACTCATACAGCCCCAGATCATCTGGCTACCACCACCATGTTTTACAGAAGGAGTCAGATTCTTCATTTCCAGTTCGCTATTGGGTTTTCGCCATACCATTTGCTTCCCATCACTTCCAAAAACATTGTATTTACTTTCATGTACAAATAAAACTGAATTCCAAAACTCCGAAGGCTTTTTAATATAGGACTTAGCAAATTCTAAACGAGCTCTTCGATGTGCTTTACTGAGGAATGGTTTTCTTCTAGCTACTCGGCTATGAAAATCGAATTTTCTCAAGAAATTCCGGACCGTTTCTGGTTTAGCAGACTTGTTAAACCTTTGTTGTGTTTTTAAAGTTAATTTGACTGCACTAGTTTTAGGATTGCAAGTAATTTTTCTAACAATCCACCTTTCTTCAAGCTCAGTGAAACACCTTGGACGACCTGTTCTTGGTCTGTTTTTAACTGATTTTGTCTACTTGTCTTTCGAAATTATATTATGTACAGTATATTTGCTCACATTTACAACTTCGCCAATTTTTCTCTCGGAGCTCTACGTTTCCAATGACAAATAGTAAGTTTTTTTATGTCAGTGGATATCTCTGATCTTCTTCGACCCATGTTATCATGCAAATGATGGACTAACGTAGTAGCTCCTGCCCCATGCTTCTTAACTAGTGTTTCCTAGGTTTGCAATTCTATTTGCAGTTGTATCAGACATTCTGCCCGAATTGGCTTCTTATCGAGCTGGTTTTCCTGAATGCCCCAATACCTTTTTGAACTTAATTTCGTAGTTGCAGACAAACCATTTCAAATAGCTCATTTCTATATCAGTTGCATTTAATTGTAATGGTTGTAATAGATTTCTCAGAGTGTTTAGATACAAAAACTATTAAAATTATCTTTTGTTTTTATGTAATAGTAGAAATTTACGAAATGAATGCTTGAACGTTTCTTGTGCCCCAATACTTTTTTGAGTCGCTGTATATTAGTGTTATGTCCCTTTTCCTCCTGCAAGAGGCTCCCCTCGTATGAATGTTTGGAGGAAGTGTACCGACTCGGTTGGAGATTTCATCATCTGACCACGGCTCAAAATTACGAAGTCCATCCCAAAATAGACCACGAATAGTTTCAAAATTGGATGGAAACTCATAAACTAACCTAAATATTTTGCAAAGTACACTATGCGCACAATACACTTGACCTGTACTATGTGATTGTATATAAACTCCATTGACTCGTATATGTAGCATTATATACAGTGTGCCCGCTAAAGTCCGTTGTCACCCCAATAATTTCTGAACGGCAAGAGCTATAGTCATTAAAGTGGGGGCTAGGTTAAGTAAAGTTGCCATGCGCTACGCAAGGAAACCGCTTACAGCGCCACCTTCTTATCTCAAAAACGGTACGAAATACGAAAAAAGTCAATTACAAAGTTGTTCAGCATCATCGATTTATTACTTAAAAACATCTTGCGCACAAAAATTATACAAATGAAAAGCACAAAAAGCACATTTGTTTGATCGCGTTGAACAAAACTGCACTTGCCGGAAATGAGGCTCATCTGTCTCTCATGCTCAAAATGGTGTCCTTCAGCAACAATACACATCTGGACACGGGACTGCACTTCCCGCTGCACATTGTACAACATGGCAGGTGACACGCTGGCACAAGCATCCGTAATACGGTTTCGAAGTTTCTCCAATGTTGGTGGAGGGGTTTCATACACTCGCTGTTTGATGTAAAGAAACCCATAGAAAAAGTCCAATGGGTTCAGGTCAGGTGAACGTGGAGGCCATTCTACGCAACCACCATAAACAAAGACTTGTTGCTGAAATGCGTCCCGAATGTACTGTTGGACACTTGATACTTTGTGCGGAGGGGCGCTGTCGTGTTGGAACCATACATTCCGAAGGTCACTCAACGGCAAATCCTTTAGTTAATCGGATATTACGTCCTTCCTTTTCTCTTTTCTTCTGCGTTATGTCGCGTTACAATTTTGGGAGTTGCGAACCAAACAAATATACATTTAACGCATTCTATTTTTAACATTACTGTACAGAAGGTGTCTTTTCTTACTAAATCGATGCTGAACAACTTTGTAATTGACTTTTTTCCCGTATATCGTACCGTTTCTGAGATAAGAATGTTAATGCCGAATTTTGCCGTCAGATGGAGCTGTAAGCGGTTTCCTTGCGTAGCGTATGGCAACTTTACTATACCTAGATCTCACTTTTATGACTGTGGCTCTTGCCGTTCAGAGATTATTGGGGTGACAACGGACTTTAGATTGCACCCTGTATATAAAATATAATATTATGTAGCATTATAATTTATTTTTTTTAACATCAAAGTAAGAACACATGTATGCTCTACAATTTTTGTGCTTTAAAAAAACGAATTTTTTTAAGGTAAAGTTTGATCAAAGTATTAAAATAAATTTAATAAAATAGTTTTTAAAACAGATCTTTATATTAGTGTATTAAAAAAAAGAAAATTCTTATTTCATTAATTGTTAACTATTAATTATCTTATTCATTTAATTATTAATTTTTATTTTAATTATTTTCTTCTTTTCAGTCTTTAATGTGTAAATCGCTATTTTAATTATTATATATTTTTTAAATCTAGTTTTTTTCAAATTCAGTACCAGGTGGAGCCACTTGAGAAATATCAAGTTAACTGAATATATATAAAAAGCGGTGGAATGCTTTTTTCCATTTTGAATTCGCATCGAAATGATTTATTTAAAGTCATGCTCAAGTATATAACTGTAAATCAGATTACACTGTTCTGTTGAGTGGAATCGGGAACAGTGCCCAGAGTGATGTTCTTCGGAGGTCAGTTTATTATGGAGAAACAAGGAAGCTTGCTATTCTCGCCAGAATGCTCATAAAGCTGATAGTTTACCTGAAAAGTAATGGTTTGCGTAGCCTTTCTAACAAATAAGAGGAGACATATTTAAATCTTTAATGCATATTCTGTTATTTGTTAGTTGCATTATGATACAGCTAATCAGTGGTTGCTCGTCCATTAGAGCTGCAGTCCCCCCTGAAATTATTTTAAAAGCTTGTATTTATTCGTTTTTATTATAATTGGCTTACTTTTCCACTTTAAGAGCTTAATGATGATCTAAAATGGCAGAAATGTAATAAAAAAACGTAAAAGGAAGACGAAAAATAAATCAAGAATTAAGAGACAGACCAGGGTTGCAGAGAGTTTTGCCCCTCCTAGGATCGAAATTTCGCGCATTGAGCAATTCGGAGCTCTCTGTCGGAAGAAAAAAGCAACCCTTTCTCCCATTAAAAGTAGAACCCCGAGAGCTTGGCCCGATTTCCTCATTTGGCATTTTTTCTCTTTCTTTTAATAGTCCAGTCGTTAAGTAGTTTCTTAAGACAAATTCTGTAGGGGTTGTAATTTTTTGCTCCTTTGTGTTTTTTTGGGTGCTGATGACGAATCTGAGGTTTACCACTGAACCTTTTTATAGGAATTTTAGTTTTAACCAAAAAAACAAGAAAAAAAATTACCAGTCTTTTGCTTACAACTCAAAAACTATGGTTTTTTAGTTAATCATCATTATACATCAAAATAATCAGCATAAAAGTTCCTACAGCTTAAGTCTATGCAACTTCTGCAGCACTGCTTGTTTCCGAGTTGACGAACCGTCACAGTAGCTAATAGTAGTTACAGTAATAGATAATAGTAGATACAGTATCATACTCATGAAAAAGGTACAAATAGCTAAAAAAAATTATTTTGCAAAAGTTTGTAAAAAATCTTAAATGGAAACATCCATTCAATTTTTAAGTTTAATAAATAATCTTATATAGTGGTCAAGTTTTCTATTTTATTTATCACTGTTTTTTTTTAAGTTTTGAAATTTTTGACCTGTCTACGGAGAAGTCATGATAGTCAAGGGAACTTTTAAATTTTAAACGAAAGCATAATTTGCTAATTATTGGGCAGATTTGGTACAGATTTATTTCTTACAATTAAACAATAAAATTAGTTATTAAAAGCAAGAAAACTTAAGAAATAAGTGCACGAAAATGTTAACATTTTAAAATAAATAGCACTTTTTAAATAATGGCACTGACTGTGCATTAGTTAAATAATATTTACAAACAATTTCAAATAAATGAAAGTCAACATTTTGCAGGAAAATAATCAATTATATACTAGATTAAGGAATATCATATATTTATTTATTAATAAATAATCTAGTAAGTCTCGTATAAAGATTTTCCTACTCTCTTCTCTTCTGAATTTGAGCATCTGATTGCTTTTCCTTTTTATTTTTTGATATTCCCATTTTTTCTAAAACTAAATTTAGCTATTAAAATGTTCTTTATACATTATTGAAGCTTTAATATTATAAATATTCTATATGAATTGTTTGCCTTAATTCTTTTCGAGAATATAATTTCAATTTTAATTTTAAAAAATGCAAATGAATATCACTAATTTTCATAAAAATATCAACCAAAGAACTTTTAATTGATATCATTTTAATTTATCTAACTGTATCAAGATTTTTGAGATTTTGTCTCTTTCATTGACATTGGCATCCTCTCTGTACAGATGCTGTGTCCACGGAGGAGAAAAAACGGAAAAGAGGAATTTTTAAGTGCTTTGGTTTTTACGTGGCTAAAGTGGTACACTTATTTTTATTAAATTCGATACTAAGCCTATCAAAATTTTGTATTTTAATTATAAATTAGATCTTTCTTTACTTATCTATGATGTCCACGAAGTGGACACTGAGGACTTTACCAAGCTCTAAATGGAACTAATAAATTGGAATATATTGAATAAATTCGAAATAGAATGAAAATTTTTCCTTAACGAACAAATTGTCTGCCTCTCTTATAAACTCTTTCATGACGATTTGATATGAGCTGCCATTTATGATAATTTTTTAAAGGTTAGACCACGGAGAGATATATATTTGACTGGGGACAAAGTGTAAAAATTAATTACTAAGTAAAAATAATTTTAAAAAATGTTAGGTTAGACCTTAACTAGACTTTAAACTAGTTAATACTGAAAAGAAATACAATTTTTAAAAAATTGCTTGAGTTTCAGTAAATATTATTTTAAATTTCATGTGTAGAGACGGCCACAGAGGGGACTTTTGTCTTATATTCATTGAAAAATGAGAGTTAAATAGTAAAACTCTTAGTAGAAACGTATTGAATAGCTTTTTTAAAACTTAAATTATAAATATGAACAAAAATATTGGAGCATTTGTTGCACTTTCTAATTTTTATCACCCCGGAACTGTAACAAGCAAATTTTCGTGAGAATGACCCAGTAATAGATGCAGTTAGCTGTATTATGACGCAGCTATACGATAGCTGTATTGAAACGAGATTCTCTTGGGTCGTGCGCGTCTCTTCTGTTATAAAAGAGTGCAGACCTCCTTTTAATGAATTTTCTGTTCATTATCCGAAAATCTGTGAAGGCACATCACTTGTCTTGTGTATTTCTCTCACTTAAATCCCACAATGTTGATGCGCCAACTGCGTTTAGTGCAATGGCGGGGTTGCCAAATGTAGACGCCAAAGATTGTTTACTTTTTGTTAGACGCTTGTATGATCTGACCGGGTAATGACGTGTGAGCAAAGAGCTCATAATTGTTATAATCCGGAATAAAGCAATTTAATGGGATTTGTGTGAAGATTTGTTCAGGATCTGTTGATCTATTAAGATGCCTGTGATTATAGGGCTGAGTATTTAAGGCTAGAATTCCTGAATAATCGCACTGGTATGTCACAACAAAGAAAAATTGTGGTCCGTCGAGCCGGAGTCGAACCAGTGACCTATGGATAAATGGACCACAGTGTTTGTTTGTTGTGACGGACCAGTGTGATTATTCAGGAATTCTAGCATTAAACACTGAGCCCTATACTCACAGGCATATTAATAGATCAACAGATCCTGAACAAATCTTCTTCACACAAATCCCATTAAAAAAGTCAGGCATTTGGCAGACATTTTGTTCAAAAAATCATTCTCCTCCAGCCGCTCAGGAAATGATAATTGCTCTGAGAGATGAATGGGACAAATCGATCGAGCTGTGCTTAAATATTTGATTACAGTACAATAAGTAAAATATGGATCTCTTCTCTAAGAAACTCACATCATTGCTTATTTAAACAAGAGACCTAGGATTTTTCTTGACTGCTTATTATTGCTCTAAGAATCAACATTCTTCTTTGCTACCAGGATATCCTGGGAAAAACGTCCACCAAAGCTCAAAATGTTTCGGGATTCAATTGGAATAGATTTTACGTCTGTCATATATATGTGACGTCGGGCTCTGGTAAGAAATGGCTGTGTCACATTTATGTGACGGTTGGTAGCGAAAGGGTTAATGAGGTGAAATTCATTTTTTTTTTCATAAGTTAACCCACTATAGTAGCCCTAATAAGCAGGTACTAAGCTTTATTTCTTGAATTCTATAATTAATTCTTCAATTTCTATAATTAATTATTCTGAAAACTTCTCCTTTTCTTAGCAATTGCCTAGCACTGTACATTACGGTTGTTCTATTATCTACCGGTTTTTTAAATTTAATGATGCAAAATTATTCATAGAGAAGCGTGGATAACAAAATTACTTCCCCAACTTTAATTAAAATTGTTCCAATATTATCTTTGCTGAAAATTCGACGATTGAACTAAACATGCAAAGATAATTTGTTCGATAAATACTGAAATGATAGAAAATTAAATTCTCTTTTCACAGAAAACAGTTCCTTTGTCTACACTGAAAGCTTTATAACGTGAATTCACTTCAATTTGTATTAGCTATTCATATTTATATATATTTCTTTCTTTGCTCGAAATTTAGAAAGCGTCGCCATTCAAGAATGAAAGAAACTCCTAGCAATGCTTTAATTGAAAAATGTAATCGCCAAGTAATTACTTTCAGAACTAACTTACCATTTATAAAATTTTAGCTTATTGAAGCGAAAATGCGAATGTAAGAATAAACGAAATTGGGGAAATTAAAGCAAGTTCCCAGATGCTTTTAACCGAGATAGCATTTATTCGAACGTGCATCTGTGATTATTACTTCAAGCATTAGAACAATATTGCATGCAAATATTTTCTCTAATTTCAGTTCCATTGAGTATAATTTTATTTCGTTTTCTACTATTCTCATTCAATTCAAATTTTTTATTTTTCCTGAAACCGAAGGATTTTCAGCAGACGATTTTTCGGAACAACAAGCAATGATTTTCTGCAAATTAAGCTCGAACGAAAAGTAAAAAAGAAAAATGGCGGCAGTTCTGTGGAAATTACTTTTTGATTTTTAAGAAGTTGCTCCGTTTATAGCCTCTTGTTCTTTTACTTTAGCGTCACCTAACAGAATACTGAAAGTTTTAATTAAGACAATTAAGGTGCAATGAATGAGGCTAATTAATTATTATTTTTCTACCGAATTCAAGCCAAGTAGCACTATCGCCGTCTAGCGTTAAAAAGTGATAACACTTTTCAGAAGTCTTGTTTTTGGAAGTGTATACAAAACTTTCTTTTATTCATACCGGTTGGAGAATGTTTGGAATTTCTTTTTTCATCAAAAAGTTGGAGTGGTATTTATTTAAGAAACCACTTCAGTTACTTTCGAAAAAGTCTTCTGAAGATTAACTAGTGAGCACTTTAAAGAAACATATTGCCTTCAAGATCTCCTTATTTAACTAATTTAAAAGCTTTCTTTCGGAAATTTTTCCAAACTTTCGGAATCGTGATAAAAATATATTTTCTTTCTTAATTTTTCAACTCACGAATATGGAGCAAAATTAGTTTAAGATTAATGTGTGGTATTTGACTACTGCACAGGAGATTATTTTAAGCATAATAAATATCCATTTAGTATCCATTCTCAAAATTGGATCCTTATTTTTATCTTAACATACGATTTTTCTCTGAGATATATTTTCTAGGCCATAAAAATATGCCAATGAAATAGTGTGCTTTCATCTTTATAAAAAAATTTGAAGGAATTTCTGTTTGTTAATGAGCTCTTTCCAATATCATTAGATATTATTTAATTGCTACAAATGTATAAATGGCTTTTATGAATCATACCATGTACCCTGATATTATTCTTGAGATTATTTTTTTAAAGTTATTATTATTGTTTTATTGTTTTAAGTTATGATTATTGTTTTTTAAGTTAGTAGTAGAAATTGAAATAATCTGACTTAAACTCTGACTTAATTTTCTGCCAACTGTAATTTACAAATAAAATTATTCTTTATCTTACCAAATCACTAAGGTTGTCACCCTACAAATCATGTATGATATCACATTTTGCAGATTGGTGTTTTTACCGTATTAGAACTTGCAGCATATCACGCATTACATCATTCTTAAATGTATAAACGGTCTTTAAGTTAGAATTTACACCTGATATTAAAAAAAAGAAGGAATTTCTAACAAAATTGCCGGAATCCAGCAAGTATTGGAGTAATTACAGACCGGAAATACAGCGACAACAGACTGAAAAATAAATTTTGTAGCAAAATTATTGGAATGTAAAAAGCTTCTGTTCATTCAGTGATATGTACATCTAAGATATAAGCCTCTCATTATTAAATTTAAGAAACTGGAAGATACTATGGTGCAAAAAATATCTATTAGTTTCTTCACTATTTCAGGGTGGCGACAGAACCGGGAAATCAGGGAAAAGTCAGGGAAATTTGTAAAAATATTTAAAAATCAGGGGAACTTAATAGTTATTTTTTAGTTGATTTATTATCTATAAATTAGTATCTTACATTATTTACAATATCTTACATTAGTCTAACATTATTTGTAATAATAAATGGAATTTTAAAAAAACAACAACTTATATTCATTTATAAAAGCATAAGTTTTTGATTAGAGCAATTAATTTCTTATGATTTGTTAAGGAATAAAGATTTGAAGTAATATTTTGGCAGTTTCTCTTGTTTAAATCTTTGCTAAAATATATATTATTAGGTACGTATAATTATACTATTTTTATATTTATTATGTAACTTGTTATTCTGGTACTCATGCAAAGAGCACTAATTAGTTATTGAACTGTTTTAAAGTTTTGAGCAAAGATCATAATAACCTCTACTGTTAACATAATTTAACGTGCGTTGCAAAGAGTAGTTTTAATGTTTCTTAGAATTTTTATGCAGTTTTAGAAGCAATTTAGAAGTATTTTGTTAAAATTCCCAGTATTTTTTACGTATAAGAAATGTAATATACTGTTTTAATAGATTTTTTGAGGATGTTCATTCCATTTTTTAAAATTAAATTTCATAAAAATATATATATTTTCATGTTAAATAACTGGTATAAGTATTTTTAATAATGTATATTGTGCACATACAGTGATTCTGAGTAGGGAGAAAGCCAGGGAACTAATATAATTTGTAGCCGTAAATCAGGGAAATGTTGTAAGCTTAGTCAAGAAAAAATCAGGGAATTTTTTTTCACAGTTTCTGTAGCCACCCTATATTAACTGTGCAGATAATTTTTCTATAGTGTTTGTGTACATTTTTACGTCATTCTAGCTTTAACTGTTTGTTTGGTATAGAATTGCATTTAGTTGACATCCGCAGTATAAAATTGCACAAACCAACGAATCAAACAATTGGATATTGCGTATAATATTAATACGTATTACGTGTAATATGTACGTATCTTAATATATTCATTACTATTGATCTACTCGGCTTACTATAAAATTTCCTCGTTTTTAATTATAAGGGTTTTCTTCTATTTATGTTATGAAATTCGTACAATTGTAATCACCTGCTGTAAAGCCGCCGCCACCCCAACCCGGCTTACATTAGATTCCAATCCAACTCCTTCCGAACAATTCTTCCATCCATCCTCCACATTGTGGCCACAACAGTGACTTCTTCTCCCTAATTGATTGATTAAGTTTCCTAGGATTCTCTCGGTGGAACAACCCTTCCCACGGAAAACGAAATCAAGTGGAAAATGACTTTTCCGTCGGATTCTTTCCGAGGACAAAGTCAATTAAAGGCCGGCCCCTCTGCGTGGTACCGTGAATGTTCCAATTAGCCTCGAATTGTTCCGGGAGTTTGTTCTAGTTCGTTCTGTGTAGGATTGGACTGCGCTTTCTTAGGTGTCGATTCCCAAATGTAACGGTTTGGGGAAACGGGGGAATTGGTTTAAGTAGGTGAGTTGAATGTGTTAGTGTTTAAACAGTAGGTGGCTGAATGTCGTCGTTGTAACTAAATAATTGTTAACAAATGCGTAACTTGAGTTTTGAGTTATACGTAACTTGAAGAAAGTGTTGAGACTAAAAATCAGATTATGTATCTTATGCATAAAACAAAACAGCTATATTATGCGTTTTATGTATCAGATTTATTTTTTTATTCGAGTTTTGTTTTCCTTTTTTAGCTACCGAAACTTAACATTGATTTGTTTTTTATTTGAATAAGAAATTCTCTATAATCCGGGATGATGGCAGTTATATGATGTCGAAATCTATCATGGAGGTAACCATGTAACTACTGAATATGACATCGGAATTTTTTGGTTTTAAATATTTTCTCCTAAGTAATATTATTTGACAATATTACGTGTTGAGCTTCAGAATGTTTTGTTTTTCTAATTTTTCTTATATAAATAAAGTCAACCATCTTATGATATAATAATCTTCTTCCATATTGCATCTAAATTATCCAAAGCTACTTAGCACGATACAAAAAGAGCTGCAGAAAAATTAATACTAGATGAGAAATGTTCAAGATTTTTCAACCATTCTTTACGAACGCTGAGTTCTCAGAATCCCGTGTGGTTTGAGGATTGTCCTGGTTTTTGCACTTTCTGTAACGGAAAGCATGTAATCAGATTATCTTTTTATAAGAGCATTGATTTTCATCATTTTCTTATTTTATACATTTTTATTTACAAATCCCTTACTGCTTTGACAAAAATTAATAAATTAGACATAAAAAGTTGGGTGGGTTCCGCATGCTTTTGTTGTCTACTAGAATAAGAAGTCGAAAACATATAGAGCATAAATCTGGCTTCAAACTTTTCCCAGAACTCTGTTTCTAACATGAAATTACGCATATTTATGACTCTCATTAACTAAAAAGATAACAAAAAGTACAGAGTAATTACAAAATAAAAATCGAGTTTTGAATACCACTTTAAAAATATTAAATACACTCTTCAATGCTAATCGAGAAACAACAAGCAAATATTAAATTTTTATTTCTATTTTTTCACTTTCCCACGTGTGCCACCAGATACAGCACAAATGCATTCTAGCGTTAAGCAGTAAAAAGGAAGAGTTTTATTGTATCAACAGACGTTGGATTGGCCAATGTGATGCTTGAAGCTTGGCCTTCAAGCGATACGATTTCTTCCTTTTGGGAGAAATTAACCGCTTAACTTAACAGCCCGAGAATACTCGTGCATCGAATTATCGAAATTTGTCTTATAAACTAAAATTGAATCATTAATTAGCTTTATAATTTGACACATAAAATATGTATGATCCATAAATATCTTAAGTATCCTATGCCTTCTTAGATGAATGAAAACGACAGCCTCTTTCCAAAACAGAAGGGATCATCTTATTAGATAGCAAAGAAAACTATTCAGTTAAGTGGTTAAAGCTAGTGGCGTAGCGAGGACAAGTGGCATCGGGGTCATAATAATTTTTTCGCCCCCCACCCATTTTCATTTGCTGAACTTATGTAAACGGCTTGCCGGGTACCCTGGTCCCCTTTCGTCCCCTGATCGCATTTGGCTTTAAAAAGTGACATAAATGTACTACTTTTTTTCACCTTGGTCAGTGGCGTAGCGATGGTAAGTGGTGCCAAGGGAATAATATGATATTGTAACGCAGTCGTCACCAGTGGCTTAGCAAGTATAAATGGCGCCCGGAGAACGGTATTTTTTTATTCCCCTCATCGTATTTTGCTTTAAAAATTTCATAAACATAGTAATATTTTGACTGCGTGACGTCCCCTAAGATAAGCACCTACACCCCCTTGCCATCTGGTTGCTACCCCATTGATTAGACTCCAATAATTGTGCTACTATTGCCAACAACAATAAATGAGCTCCAGACCCGTATTACCAACGCTTTTACAAACATATAAACAATGACATGTACGAACGTTTCTAGCGAACACTGCATTTACCGTATAAATTTGTGTTATTTAACCCTCCGAGCGGTTCAAACGTATTTTTTCGTTTTTCATATTCAGTTCAAAAGCAGACATCCCGTATTTATATGTATTTTTCTTAAACAACTATAGATAAAGTATTCTTAAGATTTCAAAGATATAATTAAATACAGAAAAAGATCTATTCATTCAATTCAAAAGCTAATTTTTCTAACCTGGCAGCTAAAAGATCAAAATAATTGGGCGCTCAGAGGGTTAACGAAAGGAAGAGATTGAAACTTTTTAACTGTTCGGAAAAAATAAAACCTGAGACTTTACCGTTTTTCATGAGTTTTTATTTAAATTTTCATAATTGTAATATTTTGTGAAACATAATAAGATAAATCTTTATAATTGTTTTGTAATTATCCTGTATTTTTTAAACAAACTTGCAAGCAAGCACTGATGACTTGTAGATGTATAATGAGATTCAAAAACTACATTGTGTAGCTTAGTAAAACAATAACCGATAGAATCTCTAAAAAAACGGAAGATTTAAGATCTAAAAGATAAACCGCAGATGACAGAAAAATTCCGAACTATAGACTCCTATCCTCTTCGTCTGACATCACCATATGGCGGGAAACCTCTTTCCTCACTATTGTTAGCTTAACCAGACATGTAATTTACCGTACTGTCTTTGTCACGCTTAATGGTCCTTCCTCTTTCTTTTTTCATCTTTACAACATCAAAAGTAAAGAAGAATGATCTTCGTCACACCATCCATAAGAAGTCGTTTTTATAGCTCTCATATTAGGTTACTCGGGCAGAAGTTAACGGTGGCACGTTTTGTAATGGTTTCTAGGATTGTCTCTTCTCATAATTGATGTTAGCAAGACACTTATAGTTCATAAATCCGTCAGCTTTTTAACCAAATGCCTAATAAATATATTTAATAGTGGGTTTTTATTTATCGATGATTAAATGTGGATTTGTCGAATGAATTATTTTATAAGAAGAATTCCTCATTGAAGCTCGTCTCTTGGACATAAATTAAGAATTGGCACAGAGTTCTTTTAGCATGCGATATATTAAGATAAAATACTTCTTCTGTGTCACTTAATTAGCACAAGAAGTATTAAATTTAGCGCAAAATAAAAATTTGTTGGCTCACTTTTTCCGACCATGTTCGAATTATTATGTGCTTGGCCAAGGGTGGGGAGCCTTTTTGTATTGAAAGGCCTCATTAAATTTTGACAGTTGGGCAAAAGGCCGCACTAGCAGAAACTTAAAGGTTATTGTTCTGTAATTATTATATTACAGACAAGTGTATTATTTCAATGTAAATTGTAAATAACTGGTAAGGCCGCAGCTTCGCCATTATTAGCAGCTTGGCTAAGCTTAGTCAAAACTGGACTTTTGTCAGAAACTGCATAAAAACTGCATTTTTTTAGAACTTTGTTATTCAAGAGGTTATTTAAAAACGCCTTGCAAATTTTGCTTGTGAACCTCTTAAAGCTGATGATGGCCTTTTGTAAAGAAGATATTGTTGCTTCCAGAGATGCTTTTGGGAAGTTAATAGCTTCCTGGAGGAGTTCTGGATGATGTGGTCTAAGTTCATGTAAACGCAATAAGAAAACAGCCAAATCTTTGAAGCGGGGTCGATGCATCTCGGGTGTAATAAGGAAAACTTGTGCTTAAAAGCAAAACGGGAATGCTTATCCTTTCTATTTTTTACTTTATTTTTCAGGAGTAGCAAGCCTTAACTGCAGCTAACTAATCCATACTTAAAAAATTTAATTACTTTACTGGATGATATTTACTCGAGACAAGTACAAAAGCTTGAAATAGATTGCATTGCTGAATGATGATTTCATACTTCTCGATTTGTTAGAGATATTCTGCGTTCACACTTTGACATTAATTTTTCGAAATAGCTTTGTTATATTCTATATTTCGTCACCAATTACAAAAATTATATTTAACATAGTTGAAATTAAATGAGATACAAAAACCAAACTTAAAAAAAAATTCTTTTAATATTGAATTACACTGTCAGATAAGAATATGAGCGAATTCCACCACTGTATAAATTGGGAAAGTAATTATTAGTTAATAAGTCAGAGCAGAATATTTGTCTAGAAATGTTTGGAATGTCTCTTAAAGTAACATACATTAGGAATGATTGTATAAGCAACTAGCAGTACGCACACGTCGTTGCCCGTGGAATCAGGACTTCAACAAAATGAAAAGCAGAAAAAAAAAAAAAAAAAAAAAAAAACGTCCATAATGACACGAAAAAATTCTGACAACAAAACGAAAGATACACATTATTGATTTTCCCGCTAATTTTTCTTCGCGATAATGACATTTCAACTGTAGAAGAACAATATAGAGTACGTTAATCCGAAACAATATTAAAAAATTGCATTATGAAAATGATTATTATACAGCAAGCAAAATATGCGAGACATAGCCACGTTAAGACACTGCCGAAAATAATAATCGAAGTCATTCAGTTGAGGGTTATGACTTATCCTGCGCTCTGCACCGTCAGCCGATGAAATTGCAACAATGCATGTTGGGAAGGTTCCGGAGAAACTTCGTGGGAAAATTCTCTCTAGAAAAAAATATCTTTCAACTGACCAGGAAAAAATTAATTAAAAAAAACGGAAAAACCGTTCTTGTTTTAAATCCAACAGACCCGTTCCAATTATAAGCTGAAAAAAATTGAAAATAGTAGTGTTATTAGTACGTCGAATGCAGCAAATTTAAAAACAAAAATAAAATTTCGATGGCAAAACTGACTATTTTTTTAAAAAAATTATCAAAATTCAATAAATTACGTTTGAAGCTCAAAACAAACTTAATTAGAACGAAAATTGTTTGTTCTATCCGTTGGTGCATTGATCGTTTTTCAACGATCATTAGAAAAGGTACTACAGCCGTAAACGTGCCAAAAATGATCCAGAACAACACAAAACATTGAATTAAAAAATCTAGATTGAATTTTAAAATTCCGGCTTCGAGGTGAATTGAGTCACCTTTACGACTACCTGTGTGCCAAATTTCATGGCTGTGAGTGCGGTAGATTCGTCTGGACATGGCACGCACACAAACATTGCCTTTTATAAGTATAGATATGTTTCAGTATTTCATAGAATCTGACAGAACCTCTGTTGGTTATTTGCTTTATTTTATTTACTTTTACATTTCACCTAGAAATATACGCCCGCAATAACATATTCTATCGTTTTTATAATTCTAAATTTTTGAGTGACATCTGAAAGAACTCGTCTAACATACTTCGAACATTAAAAGAAACCAGTAGTTACAGTGATCACTATTTAACCTTTTCCACATTGCAAAAAACTAAGAAAACACCAAAAAAACAGGCCCAGAACACCAAATTAGTATGTAACCCATAAAGGCTTTTGTCGTGAAAGCATATAGTGGTGTTTCCACCTTCGCTTTGAATGACAGCCCAAAACCCATTTCCCCGGTTTACGGCTGGTAACACCAAATCGTAAATCTTGGCCCGCTTCCTACAAAAATCTTTCCAATTCCACGTCTTTTCTTGTCGGATGCTTTAACTTCCGTGTGAAGATTTGTAAATCTCCTTCCACGTCACCTCGCATAAGAGCTGTCTTCTCTCCTGTAATTGATGGATGGCAATAAGGAAAGGATTTAAGTTAATTGGTGGGATACTTTTTTTTTCTTCCTTTTCTCACTCTTCTACTACTTTTACAGTTTCTGAAGTGTTTGTTTTTATCAGGGCTATTCAGTAGAGTGATTGTTTGGGTTCGTCTTTATTGTTGTCGCTTTGTTAGAGGGAAAATATCGTGTTCTTCCTTGCTTCAGTAGAAGGAAAATACTATGGTGAAGTTAATGGGTACATTTAAAATGTCCATGAAAAGCTCGAGTTATGTTGTGGTTTGTTTGGTTTCTGTCTTGAGTTACTTCTTTCAGGGCTTTTTAGTGTTTTTTTTGTTCTTTTTAAAGCCATTGTAATAACAGGCACCTTCTATTGAATTGATACTTTAAACTATTTACGGTCTACTTTAGTGGATATTTGATATTAGTATTGTAGTTCTGTATCTTTCACTTATCATGGATCGATCGCTACTTATCCTTTGTATTAAAGTGACCAGATCTTCTGAGTTTCAATCTGGAAAGTTCTGGAACACGGATGTTTTTATGAAGAGGTGTAGAATTATAGGCAAAATTTTAAAAAAATTGAAAACAGGAAAATAAAATAAAAATTCAGAAACAACGCCATGATTAGTTTTAATTCTTTTTAAACAAGACATAGCCAAAAAAGCATAAATATTATATTTTACTATTGCATTTATTATTTCTTCTTCAGACCGATTCATCCACGTTGGTCGGATTATTGTGACCATATTCTTTATGTAGTAAAATTGGGAAGGAGAATTCTTCAAAAGCTAACTTTTAGAAAAATTATATCCAATTAACCTTTTTTTTAAATATGAACTATTTCTTGACAGGTAAATAAAATTTAGGACAATCTAGGAATTTTTTCAATTAGGACTAATAGTTGAAAACCAGGATTGTTCTGTTCAGTCGGAGGTTTGGTCGCATTAGAGGTACAAAAAAAGTTGGAAGTTTAAAATTAATTTAAAAATTTTTTAAAATTAAATATGGCTAATGATTTTCAGTGTAAGGTATTTACTTATAAGTAAAATCCAGGACACTTTTCAGTCCTTGACAAGCGTTGAAAATTCGGAACTTTCTAGAGTAATCTAGAACGTCTGGTCGTCATCATTTGTATTTCCCCCCGTAGATTTAAAACTGAATCATTGAATCATCATAACGCAGAGGAAAGGTGTACAAACTTCTTAAAGTTTCAGTTTTAGAAAATTTCTTTGTTTTTTACCACGAAAAAATTAACTAATACCTAATTAAAAATCAGTAATTAGGTGGCCAAATGATAAGGAATTTTAAGGCTCTAGTTTAAGGACCCTTAAGGTAGAAAGTTTGCAAAGGAAAAAACATTGAAAGTTATTAATGATGAGTATCGAACTTGAAAATTTGACAGACCAATTTTCATCATTTGATGAAAATTGGTCATCAACTGATGAAAATCGTCAGTCGATGACCAATGATGAAAATCATCATTTGATTGACGATTTGACGATTTCAATCAATGATGAAAATCATCATTTGATCAATCATCAAATGATTGAAAATTTATCAAATGATAAATTTTCATAATTTGATTTTTACGAAATGATTCCGCGAAACTGAAATTAACCGAAATGAAAAAGATGAAATTTATCGTCATCAATAGTTTCATAAAAAAGTTGCCAAATTCATTGTTCAGGTGCGGATGAAATGAATTCTGATTGCCTAAATGTGTTCAACAAATATAGTTAGACTAGAAAATCACCCGTCATCGTATAACGGGTGCAAATTGCCTCTTCATTCGAGAGATTTCCCGTCAAATTTGACGTGTTTAAATAAATATATATGCGAGAGAAATGTTCAACATTGATTGAAAACAAATAAAATAAACATATGTTTTATGACAGAAAATATTTTTTTTATTTACATATTATTTACACTTCTTACAAAGCACTTCTCTGCTTGTCAAACGTTGCCAAAAATATTATCAAATTATATCATCACGATTGCAATTAATAATCAGATGCATCGTGGCGTCCAAACTATATCACGCGCATGATATACCACTGGCGTAATTTACTACTTTCTATTAAAAAACGGAAATTAATTTGAAATGTATGATTAATATAATTTAAAATTTCTCGGGAACTATTGACCATAGCGAGATAAAGTTTACATCAATCTATAGTAAATCTTATTTCACTATTTTAGAGCTATTAAATTTGAAATTTGAACGACAATAACTTTTTAAAATTACCGAAATTTAGGTGCTCTAACAATGAAATAATTCTGTTTAACGTCTCGCAGTATTATGACGCTAATTTTATTGATGGTAACGTCAGAGCGTTACCGGATCAGTGAGAGACCGATCTGGGTAATTCTACAATAAATCAGAGAGCGAGTACGTTTGACAACATGAATAATGGTTAGGTAAACGAGTTTTTATAAAAATTCAGATTCTCATACTAAATGGGGGAAGGAGATTGATCTTAGCAATAATAATATAGGCCTCTGATAGTTTAACTTACAGACAATTCTGCTAAATGTTAAAAAATGTCTTATGTCAGAAATAATTGCAGCATTTTATTGTGAATATTTTAGAGATCCATTCACATTCTTGTTTTGAAGATACAATAATGAGGAATTAGTTAATTAGAGTAGCTACGACATTAGTATCCTGATAGTTAGTTCTTGCTAGTAGTTCTTTGCTCTATCCTTCATATAGTGAAAATGGGAAGTTAATTATAAGGAAGTCAAATAAAAATCTTCACTCTTGCGACCTCAACCTACTAGTGTGAACTTGCATTTGATGCCTCCGTCAAGGGTTTTGATATTTGGTTTGATTTATTTGGCCTAATTGTTAATAACTTCGTTTTGCAGGATGTTGAAAAGGACTTGGCGGCTTTGCAGAGAAATTCCAATGTTGAGATAGGAGATTTGGGCGAGAATGACCGTAATCTGGTGCGCTCCCTCGCTATCATCGAGGTTGCTGCTCTCTTGGATACATATGGATTGGTTCCCACACGAAGGCGGAAACCCAATAGGAAGAAGGGAAAAGGTACTTTATATATAAAGCGTGTAAAATATTTGTAACTTGGTAAACTGTTGTGATAGAGAGATTCTATGAGAAGGATTTTAAAAGTTTGATGTATCAATTTATTTTATTTATTATTTTTTGTCTTGTAAATTTTATTTTTGAAATATAATCTAAATATTTATATGTTTTACAGAGTTAATTTTAAATGATTGCTTCATTAGAAAAAATGTAAATTGTGTTCTTAAATTGGTTGGACATAAGATCATAGATGCTACTTAAAGAGGGTATAGAACTAAGTACAAAAAAAAAAGCATCACGCAAAAATGGATGAAAACATTTTTTTAAAAATTAGTCAAAGAACATAGTTTACTTTGTCTTTTAGTTAATACATGAATAAAAAGTGATGTTGAAAAATTATTAAATTTTAAGTTATATTTCTAAAAATAACAATTTTTAAAGACAAAAAAATACATGCTCATTAAAGTGTCTTATCCATTTTACAATTTTTTTTATGTCCCGTATATTTACAAATTAACTTCCATTTTATATTGTACTCGAATTATATGGACTCCGTGTATACCAGTAATGCTCTGCTTTAATAGTTCTCTCACATATTTGTTGTTATATTAATGACCGAATTCATGACTGCAAAAAATTTATTGGCAATACAATGGAACGTCGGCGCGTTATTTCTGATCGATCAGCATTTACATCTTTATATTCCAAGAAAAATGCGAATTTATAGATAAAAATTTACGCACTGTATAGTAAAGAAATATAATAATAATTGTTAAATATTTGAAAGCAATAATTTTTTCCGCATCTTCTGAATTTTTATTTTTGTAAAAATAAAAGAAGTAATTTTGTAAACGCTAAAAATAAAAACCTTTTGCTTTAAGTTAACAAAAAAATAAATTACAATTCTCCGAGAATGATTCTAACTGCTTTCTCAGAAAAATGTTTTAGTGTAAACAAAAATGCGTTTGCTAGAGCCTATTTATCTTTCGATAATGTTTTTAATTTAAATCGTTTACATTTTATGTAAGTGTGTTCTAGCCTCGTTGGTTTTTTTTTATCGGTTTTCAAATTCCTAATTTTAGAAACAAAAAGGGGACATTTGAAGATAAAAAATAAACAATTTCAATCTGCTCTAAATTTTACTAGCAGAAACTGCACAATGGCTAATCGATTGATAATTGGAATTGCCACGAATCACTTTACGCTTAACAATTGACCTCATTATGTTTTTCTGACTTATTTTTGGATATAGCTATATTTGAGGAATTCTTTTAATCCGGGGTATTTGTTTTAGAAATGAATTGTTTTTTAAAGCACTTGTTGTTTTTGATAGGAATTGCTAATGAAAAAAAAGTAAACGGACAATCTGAGAAATATTGCAAGTCTGAAATGCAATTATCACCTCTAACTATAATTTTTTAATTTCCCAAAGTAATTCATCCAGAAAGTTCTGTCAACTACCTTGAAAGCAAAATATCTTCCGAAACAAACTTACCACCAACTGTAAACCTATCGGGAACTATTAAAAAGGGCACACTGCAACTAAACCTACCACATAACTCTCAAAACTTTCTCCAACTTTTTCCTTAATACAAATTATGCAGAAAACATTCCCGTTTTGTGCAAATGATCGTAAATTCCATTTAAACAAACGACAAAACACATATATTTAACTCGTACTTTCGCGCGACACGTCCAAACTAATTCTGTTTTGCGACGAGCTTACGTCCAACTCCAGCACATCTGCTGTCACAAACTCGATCTTTGCATTCGGATTAAACGAGCCGTGAGCCATAATAGTCCTTCTAATTGCAGGATATGAGCTCAGCGGACATAAAACAGGCACTTAGAACAGTTATTATGACGTGTAGGTCTCGAAATGCTAATTTTCGGGAATGAAAACCGGAGTAATAAAACGGGAAAAGGAAACGGGGACGGTGAGTAATTGGCGGTCCTGTGATAACATTCCTGGAAAATTTCGTGCCGTTTCGGGATTGTCGTTGTTTAAAATTGCATAATACTATTTCTACGTAGAGTGTATGTTTAATTCCGTAATGTGTGGTTATTATTCTCTAGGGTGATGAACTTTTTATGCTTCTTAGTTAAAATTTTCACGGTAGGGTTTATGAAAGTGAACGAGTTTTGTTTTAAACAAACTATGGCCTCATAATTTGATTAAGGAATATGTAGATTATTTAGAGTTAACCTAACAGCGGGCGCACGTTTGCAAGAGATACTTGGATTGTGCATCGTATTACATGTTTATATCGTTATTTTATATATTTAAGTGGAATTTTACTTATAAAATATTGGTTTACGATTAGGCTAATAAATACAGATAACATAAATAAAAGTTGCATTTATTTTTATAAAATAACACGATATAGCTTTTGGCAATTTTTGCTATGACTTTGAAGCAGTAAGCATTTAGTTAATTTTCTCGTTCTTTTCTTAATATATTTTGGAGATTTACTCCTATATTTGTTGTCTTTTTCCAACAATTGGCCCTCACAGAAGGTTGGCGTCTATAAATTTCGAAAAAATGTGGCATAATCGATTCCTCAGGTCAATTGGCATTTGATTGTTGGAATTCCATATCTTGATTGGCTTTTTCATAGTAATAATTTTTAATATTATTAGCTTTCTGTAGTCACTGGCGGCTCGTGAGCTCAGAAGCGAGCAGGGCTGCAAGATAATATTTATCATAAGAATACAATTTTAAAAAGCTACTTTATATTTCAGTAGACCAATTTTTTTTAATTCCAAAGCCAGATATGAAATTTCCTGCTTCTCAAACAAATTAAATAACCAGCATATGACATTTACTACTAGTTTTAATAACAGAAAGTTAAGGGAATGTTGATGTGACGATTTTAATGACGAAATAAAAACCAAATCTCCATATACACACTTCCCTCCTCGCCCACTTCACTCGCTAACACTCTTCCAAAAATGAATATATTCTTCAAAAGAAATCTAACCTTCTATCAAGAGAAAGCAAATAATCAATCAACCAGATGTGTTTCTGTTGACGCAACACAAACCGAAACCCATAAACAGCCAATAAGATTACTACTTTGTGTGGGAATGAGAAAAAAAATATATATATATATTAAAAAGAGCATCTTTCTCTCGTTCGAGTTGGCTCCGTGCCAGCTAGAGCTGTGTTGACTTTCAGCCCATAGCCCGTCTTAGGTAAAGGCAGAAAGGGTTGCTTTCTCCCTCCGGAGTTTCTGCCCTGTGAATTGATTTCGGAGGGGCAGGGTATTTTGCAGCTCAGCCCTGCGTCTCTCTTCGTTTAGATTCATTTTATGTCTTTTTTTAAAATTTTTTATCGCTTTTTTTACATTTTTGTAAGTCATTACAATCTAAGAGTGGAAAAGTATTCAAATAAGATTAAAAACGAAAAATGCAAGTTTAAAAAATAATATCAGGAGGGACTGCAGCGCTGCAACCCTAATGGACGAATGCGCCAAGCAAACGTCAAGCAGTTTGAGAGTGATGATTGGCTCACTGGTAAGAAAGGAAGATGCCAGTAAGTATTCAGTAATAATATTACAGTACTGAAAATTATTGATTCAGCTCTCTATACAAATACAAGCGTTTTTTCATGAACTCCACCAAACATTTCCCCTCCTCCTCCAAAATTGTTATTAGTCCATTTACTAAATCAGTCTGAAAGGCTCGTACAACGTCATACACACTAATTTCCGAGTTCTCCCCCAAACTTGGTTTTTTTTCCTAAATTATTTTCCAAATTTCTCTTCAATTTTACGATAAAAGTATGAGCGCATTTTCTCCCATCTTAAATTTACCAAATAAATTTTTTTTCGGTTCTATCAACTTAAAAATTAAATTTCCCTGTTCCAAATTCTGATGTGGAATCTTTTCACAACGTGGAAATCCGTAAAGGATACAATTGCCGTCTTTATACAAAGACGGCAAAGAAATTCCTAAGTCCATAAATTTAGAAGTGAAGACTTTTTGAAAAAGTTTCACGTCGGAAATTAAAAATAAGTTCGAAGAATCGAAATAATTATTTGCATTTCTATTTGTGTTTTTTGCATATCTGTTCTAATTTAATCTGTAAATTAGTTCTCTAACATTTTTGGTTCTTATTTAACGTATTCTTCAAACGCTGTTTTTAATTAAGGTTTCCCAATTACTCTAAATGGAATGCTAAAACAATAAAAAATGAAACAAATGATGCTTATTGTTTTGAAACTTTGAAACGATGCTATACAACAAAACGTCATTACAAATGTTATTATTTTTTCTTTCCTTTGCGCTCGCTTATTAATTTGAATATTCCATTATTCTGTTTTCCCATTCAAAACGGTTTTATTCTTTCATTTTTTCGCGGATGGTGTTTGTATAACAATGAGACGTATTAGGCTTTGTGTTTCAGTGTCTATCGTTTAACAAATCTAGTTCAAAAATAAAATGGAACAAATAATAGATCACGCAAACGATAAAACGTAATTTCCGCTTTTGAAAGATTTAAGCGAGTTTTCCGAATAAGGGAAACAATAAAATCGTCTGTTATTCCGATCTGTAACATTTTGTTCAAAGAATTCTTACAAATTTGTTCGTTTATATTCCGACAGATTTGTGTAATTGCAACGTTTATTTACTGCTTTTTTTAATTTTATGCTTCTGTTCGTATTCTTTGAATAGATTCATTTTATTTCTGAAGCTGTTTTAATTGTTCTTTTATTTCAGATAATGTCGTCTTTGGCTCGTCTTTGAGTAGCTTACTTGAGCTAGATCGAAGGCGGTGCCCTGGTTTAAAAGTTCCTCTTATTTTTCAATGGGTGAGTATTTCCTCAATAAATTTTGTGTTAACATTTAAATTGTTTTCTCCTTTCTCAGTTTTACTAAACAATGAGTTATTTTTTCATTTCTTGCTTTTAAAACATTACATTTGAATTAAAATGTAAATACATGGTATGGTTCGTTCTCGTTAGTTGAGTTTTTACTCTTTTGATTTCAGGATGTTTTGGTTGTTTTAATATTCTTTGGCAATATTTATGTCGCCAATAACAAAAATGTCAAAAACGGAATATACTTCGAATAATAATGTTCTTACATGTGATTAATTATTTTTTGGCTTAAACGCATTAGTCGAAATCTTATTCCTGTTTAATTAATAAATGAGTGTAATACATATAATAAATTCAAATACAAATTCATGTAGTAATCGGAATTTGAACTTTAAATCAATTATGATCCTCTTCTTACTTTGGAAGATCGTAAATATGCCATTCCTCTATCAAATAAACACCTTTTTAATTTTTCTTTTCCTTCTCCTCCTAATATGTTCTGAGTTTAGTAAGTAACTATATCTGCAATGCCACTTTTTTCCGAGGAATAAAAATGTCTGGAGGTTAAGAACTTTGAGTACGAGTACTCCGCTAGCACACAGTACCATCGGTCTTCCTATTTTGATACTGGTTGAAGAAGGATGGTCGGCCTGTATGCAAAATTACAGCTTTTGTTTTAAATTTAACTACAATGGTAATTTTTTCGAGAGATGGCAGTAAAAAATAGGAGGAAGGCTGTCCTCTCTTCAGAGAGTATCTCTCTCATATGTATGTTCATATTTTTGTAAAAAAAAGCATTATCGGCGATATTGAAAATTACCCTATAATTATTGATCTGGATATATCTGTAGTCGTTTCAGAATATAGAGCTTTGTACAATGGAAATCGAGATCATACAAAGATAGCCAAAAAAATAAATAAAAATAAACTCGGAGGTAATCGAATAAAACCAAAAACAAACAAGGAATCCATACTAGTCCACTTTTTCAAGGGCTAAGAACTATTCGAAATGTATTCAAAATAATAATTGGGAAATTTTTCTGTAAGAAGCTAGCATTACGCCAAACATAGCTTCTCTTATCCCGAAATTTCCGAAACAAAGGACAAAGGAGATCTGTACTTTGTACAACTTGTTACAGAGAGTTTTCTGTACAAGATACGAAAACTCTCCTTCTAACTTCTGTATAGATAGTTTTTTTTCTGCACACAAGTTGTTACAGTTATCACATACTAGATTTTGTACAATATTACTGTTCATTCGAACCTAATGAAAGTTAATATTCGAAATGTGAAAAATCTATTCGAAGTGTTTTTTTTTTGAAAGTGTTATGAAAAGGGCATTGAAAAAACGCTGTACAAATTTTTTTAACTTTCCTAATTTATTTTGAAATTAATAACTTACGAAAGTCCTTATAAATCAATAAAAGTAACTTATTTATCTCATTTCGCTGGTAATTTTTTATACACAAGATGAATTGTTTCTTTCTCTGATGCTTCCCAAATTTTCTTTTATATATTGTTGTTGTGAGATAAATTCTGCCTGATATATTGGCTATGCTCATTTTATATTTGGGTTGGTTTGGACAACGAAATCAATGCCAGCAATCCTTTGTAATCAATCTTACTTTCGATATCGGACTTTTGGTGAAGCTCTAAGGGATTGAAAATAATTCTTTTTCGTTTTAAAATAAATGTTCTTTTTTTGTAAGTTTTCTAACCTCCTTAAGTGATCTTCTACTGCAGTGTTTTTTGCTTTATTTGAAGAGTGATTTAGATGATAATAATAATCTAAATCCCGCAATATATTACCCAATTAATAAAACGTTACACAATGAAACCATATTGAATTATATATATTTATTATTATGGGAAATAATAACCATTTATAAATAACTTACGAGAAATAATTTGTGGGAAATGTAAATTAGTGTTTTCTATGTTGGTAAAGTTTTTCTAAATTTTTAATTGAGAATGGCAAAGAAAAATCGATAAATAGTTACATAGAATCGCTATTGATTCATTTCTAGATAATTAAATGTAATGTGAAAATTTAGTAGAAAAAAAAGATCTTGGTACAAGTTTTTTACACCAGCAGTAAAAACAATTTTGATTTAAATCGGTTTTTCCCAAACTTTTTTAATTCTCGGCGTCCTTGCTGAATTCAGATTTTCCACGTCGCCCTATGTATAGCTCAAAAAAGCACTTTTTTGCAAAATAGTCAGTAACTACTATTAAACTAGGCACAACTATCATCTCTTCCTTTCTCATATTGATTTTCGCGCAATACTTTGATTTTATACAGCAGCTGTCGACAACCGAACTTCGCACAAATAACGAGGGTATTTACACATTTTTAGAACGATTTCGATAAAGAATCTTAAAAAAGCAAATGTTTGGAATAAAAATTTCGGACAATAGCTTATTATTTTAAATATCGTCTGCTATTTTTAAATTTATTCTTCTTTCAAAATGTCGTAAGTAAACAAGCTTTGGAATTAATTTGGATATCTTTTTGCGCTTTCCGAAGAGAAATATTCTTATTCCATAATTCAAGAACTTTTTGAAATGCATGATGCTAAAATTTCTAAATACAAAATCAGCAACATGTTAATCGGAAAGGGAAAAACCGTCAATCATTACTTCTACATGGAAAGAAGACTCGAAACGAATACCCGAAAAAGGTACGTACTGTTTCAAATATTTCAAAAGTGAAATCGGGTAACAAGAGAAAATCCGACGACACAGAAATCAATTGCAGGTCTTTAGATACATCGTAACAATAATAAATGAAATAATAAACCAAGATTTACAACTGAAAAAAGCTAAAAAACATAATGTTCACCAGCTTTTGCCGAGACGTGTAGTTCAATACAGAAAAGTTTGTAGAACCCTGTATGAAAACTAATTAACAGGAGATAAATGGAAATACATTGCGATTCTTGATGAAGCATGGGTTTACCTAAATAACCGCAACAAAAATTAGTCTATTTACTATAGAAAACGATGATAAAAAATGTACAAACCTGGTTCCGTTATTGCAAAGAAAGCTTCAGTAAGGGGTTTATGATTGTCGCAGGAATCTCCTACAATTTGGAAATTAAAAATAAGAAGAGTAGGAAAAAAAATTCAAAATCAATTCAATGTACTATCAAGAGAATGCTTTACGTCCGATTTTTACAGAAGAAATTCCATTTCTTTATCACGATGACTTTCAAAGAGTGAAGCTTCATCAAGACAAAGCTACAAGTCATACTTCGAAAGGTGCCGCTGCATTCCTTGTAAAAATGAAGACTGATACAGGTATTGCATATATACTTTTTCAACATATTCCTGCTAAGTCCCCTGACGTTTCACCTATGGACTATTGTGCCTTTGGTCTGTTAAAAAGAGCTCATTCTAAGCTCAAACCCACCACGATTGATGGGCTTTGGAAAGTAATGGAAGAGAAATGGAAATCAATACTCCTGAAAATTTTACGAAAATCCCTTCTATCAAGGAAATCACGATGCAGACTTATACTCCATGAAAAAGGCTATCAGATAGAACATTTAAAAAATACTCTTTACATTGTAAACATTAATTAAATGGCCCCGAAATCGTTCTAAAAATGTGTAAACACCCTCTGTAAGAAGTAGCAAATGGAATCAAAATTCTTTGAGCTTTAGCAGTTTAGAAAATTATATGTTATAGATACTTCAAATTTTGCTCACAAATATTGAATTATAAGGTTGCTTGTAGTGAAGGTTGCGTGACAATTAAATAGTTAATTTTTTATCAATAAAAGACATGAAAATATTTTCATCTTGAGCAATGCCGGTTATATTAATCAATAAAATATAATAAAAGAAAATAAGTCTTCATTTATTCAGATGGCGATTAAAGGAAAACTGAGCTTCTACCATAAAACTATTCTATAAAAAATTCTATGGTTTTTTTATGGTTAAAGAATAATTTCAATAATAGTTCACTTGGGTACTACATAAATGTGGACATCTTTATTGTAGAAAGCGGTAAAATGTCGGAATAGTGCTGCTGAATGTGTCACTTCTAATACACCAAAAATTTAAAAAAAATATTGATGAATGGTTGTTAAAAAATGAAAAATACTGCAATTAATAGAACTGAGAGAAATCATTTATAATTTTCACTGTTTCTAAGGCGGACTGTAACAAATTCCTTGAAATAAAGCTGGCATCATTTTGTGGCTTCAAAGGATTCGGTGCGCAAAATACAATTGCATTTATCCTAAAAATAATTAATTTTTGTATTGGAATACAATAGGGAAATTTTTGTAGAACTCTATACAAAATTAACACTTTATGTAAATGATTCCCATCTGATTTTTTCCCGTTTTATTTATTATTTTATTTTGTTTTGTAATATGAATTCATTGAATTATTAAATGCTTATTTATTATTCGCATAATCGAATATCCACCGTGTATATATGTAGGTATATTCTACTTTCATTTAATTCGGGCTGATTATATTTAAGTTAGTGCGAGTTGTTTTACTTTTAGTAATATAATTACTGGCAACGAAAGCTCTAACTATTCTAAAATAACCTAAAAGTCTGTTCAAGAAATTCTCATGCACATGACATTTGGAATTCTGAAATAAGTTTGTTTAAAGCAAAAACAGAAGGAAAAAAGTTAAATTTGCCTTAGAAATATTTTAGATGACATTCTTTCTCATTTTATTACGGTATTCAATATATCAGTTCTTTTGTAAAATCTGTTTCGAAGGCCGTCTTCCTTTATTTCATGGAATAATATTGTAATGCGCCATCATTCGAAAAATTAAAAGGTTTTATTTCCAAGGTATACCTTGAAATAGAAAGAATAACAACAAAAGGCAGCTGGAAAAATATCAAAACGAAAGAGCGGATCACAAACCAGAAAATCCCGGAACTTGATGGAATTTGAAGTTTCGATTTCCATCCTAAAGTCTAAAATTGGGGCCATGCACTTCAACGTAAACTTTTCAGTGGTTTAGGATCCATCCATAAAATGTAACCCACCAGCTTTTTCATCCGAGAAAACTTTTCTGCCAAAACTTTTGCAGCATCCATACCACTGAATAAAAATGAAGTGAGATTTATCATTTTCCGTGGGTATTTTCTTCTTTTTGAGGGGGGTTTGGTAGCGAATTAAATGATATTTCTGCTATGAGCGGATGAACCATGAGATTCTAATATATTTCCCTCTCCCTACGATAAATCCCGTGCATTATTTATGAGCAGCGCTTACTTTCCCACAGCCCGCTGGCTTCGATGAAGTGTTCCAGTTGGAAAGCCATAACCATTCATCGCCGGCTTCTAATTGAAAATTCATGCGTTACTTTCCCATGCCGATTAGTTTCTGCGTCATGCATGTTGAATGATAGCCGTGTTTTGTTCATAGTTTTCTGTTTTAGGACAAAATATGACTGTGGAAGAAATACGTATTTTATGAAATAATTGAGATACCGTTTGATTCTCAGATATATTTGATGAATAATCCGAAATGTTAGGAAGTTGTGCCAGAGCTGCATTGATGTTTTTCATCAACTGATTGGAAAGATTTTCTTCTCATCTTCCTCTAGTTCAGTTCAATAAGAAATGCTTCTGACGCGATAATGGAACTAATGAGAAAAATTCTAAAACAAACCTAAAATTTTCATCATGATTTGAAATGTTGAAAAGAAATATTTATAGAAAAAATTTCTTTTGCTTTTGAAAAAAAATATTCTCATGTTATATCAAAAATCAAATCAAGATTAAAACCTTCTTCCGTCTAATGAATATAAACGTTTAAGGTACATGAAATGCAACTAAATCCGCGCTATTTTGTGTTACAAGAAAAGCAAAAAAATCTTCTTTTAATGATACTGTCTGAATTAATGTTTAAAAACGCTAAACTTTTCTTTGAGGGGTAATAACTGAAGGAAAGAATTTAAGAACATTTTTAAACGAATGATCAGTGAAAAACTTATGAAAGGGGAACTATTCGAATTCAAAGAAGGAAAATTTCCTCATGTCAAATATTTTTCGATTTGAACTATGTTTTTGTATAATGTGTGTTAAAGTTTAAAGTGCTTTCATATTACAGTTTTTTCCCCTTTTATTATTAAACTTTTGCTTTTACTATTTGATGGAGACCATTTTTCTAGAGCTTACCATGTTAAATGAAGATGAGCTCATGCAGATGAATATAGCCCAGACATTATTGTTAAATCACTAGAACTATTGTCAAAAACCTTATATTTACAAGCAAGATATAAAAACTGTTTTCATTTGGTAAAAATGAATTTTTACTATTTGGTTAAAAAAGAAGAAAAAAAAGGTATAAAATTCTGAGGTATTAGTTTGCATCGTTAAGATTAACTATTTTCTTTTTCAATTATTCCATGAAGACAATACTTTGCGTTTCCGCAAATAATACTACTTATATTAAAATAAATAATGTTAAACAAATATTAATATTCAATAATTAATTTTTCTATTTGAGAAGTTTGCAATGTGTTAATTAAATATTGATTTCGAAATTGTTTACACACTCGCTTAATAACCTTATTTATCTGTAATTAGAACTGAAATTATTATTAAGCTCTGTAACGTATAGTTCTATAATGCAGTAACTCTTCTATAATGCGACACATTTGTTTTTTTTTTCCTTGAAGAAACTGCCCGATTGATTCGATGTAATGTAACAGCATAAAATGGCCATACTGGCATTTACGCTTCTTGTTTCGCGGCAATCAATGGTGTTAATTTCTTTGTCAAGCGAAAACCTGTCTTACGTTATTAAAAGTGGAATTTCATTTAAAATTTTCAAAAAACGAAAATAAAACTTGTGAGATTTGAATAAAAGTAGATTATTGCTCATATGCTGAACTATTTTCTGATCGTGTTTTATGTATATCTTTTTTGCATTTAGACTCTCATTGAACAAAACACATCTTACTGGGCTGAAAACTCCAAACTGCTCTAAACTTTTTTTCCAAATCCTAAGGAATAAAAACTTTTAGAACAAAGTGAGAAATTATTTACACTATAATTCATTTTAAACTGTAATTATGCGTCACACTTTTTGTAGTTTTTAAAATAGGAATGCATTTTCAAAAAATAAATGAATAAATAAATAATAAGTTTTTTGACAAATCAAATTTATCTGTTTATCCAGAGTGAAAAACAATTCCATTTTAGAAGAAAAAGTTATCAACGTTGGAATAAGACATAAAAAAATAAGAACATCCTTCAGTTCTGAAAGCAAATTATCTTCTCATTTTTTCACAATAATAAGTAACTGAAGAATTTATTAGATTCAATCTTTTCCATTAAAGAATGACAGTCGAATGTCTTCTTTATAATTTTCACTGTCAATAATTTACTTTCCGAAAAGATTGAAATCAGTCTTGAGCTGGAGGTAAAAAAGTAATTAGATTTTCAATAACTATGGAAGGCATATTTTAATAATAAGATAGATTCTATTGTCTTTTTTCTTTCAAGTTCACAAAGTTGGTAAATCTACCTCTTTCTCTTTTATTTATTTACGTTTCTATTTTGATCACTATACCTTAAGGCTTTTAAGATCTTTTTTCCGTCAGTAATTCAATTCGTAATTTTTTGTAGATTCTTCATCATCTCCATAGCAACGGCTTACGTGAAGAAGGTTTAATGCGACTTGCTGGTTCAGTACAAAAAGTGCAGGTATGTTATTTTTTTTCTCCCTTCTGCTCTTTTTTGAGCTAACTTTGTTGTTGCTTTCTTTCCACGAAAAAAAAAAATGGCGCATCTAAAGTAAACATGCCGATTTTATGGGGTTATGCAAAACATATTTCCCCCTCTGTTTTGATAGTATATTTTATTTCCTTTTTGCAGTGTTTATTTTTATGAGAAGCCAGGTTTTAAGATATGTAGTTGTGAAATTTTAACCAGGAAGTTCAATGATTTTCATAACTTAACATTTGTTTAACATTGTTAACATATTGTTAAAATTAACATTGTTTTAACTTAACATTTGTTTATAAATTTGATACTTTTTAAGAAAAGCAAATAATTTAAACGAATGTCTTTATAAAATAATATAGATACAATCTGAATGTTTTAATGAAAAACTAGATTATAATCCATACATAAATCAGTGATAAATCTTAATGAAGTTAGATATCACATTATGGTGTATTTTTTAAATTATCAGACAGATGTGCACAATTTGGTGTCTAGCCTTATTATCCAAGTATTTAATAGCAAAATTAATGCTGCCGCATGAGATTTTGAGATTAACTCCATTTAATTTCAGTTTGTATATAAATTTCTCTCCGTATAAATTTCACATTATCATTGATATCTTAAGATTTAACATTCAAGTCACTGGTCATATAATTCATTTAAAATGTTAATGAACTTTGCCTCAATATTAATAAATATGCTAGTATATCGATTATTTGAATATTAGTGAAAGATAAGTAAAAAAAGAATAAATCTTCCCGTCTATTATAAGATGTTTCAGCCTGTAAATGCGGCTTCTCAAATTAAGTTGAATATTATAATTTTAAAAAATGAGTTATCTTTCTGTGATAAAGATGAACTTAAAAAGATCGGATTCGAGATAATTATGACTATAGATCATGTAGATTTTGGTGATAAGAAGATAAGGCAGAAAATAATATGATAAAAACGAAAATAGATTAAGTATATAAGGAAGGAAACCATTTATTTTCTTTTATATAGAATTGGACAAATATTGTTATTAAATTTAGAAACTTTATATTGTGCTGTTTGATAAATATCTTTAATATATTTTTATTTTAATGCACTGTTCCCCAATTGCTTGAAATCGGATAGCTGTTTCATCGCAATATTGAGATGTCAGTATTAAAGAATTCATAGCCATGAGCTTAAAATTATTAATTAACGTTCTTTAAGTTCAGTTTATACTTTCGTATTCTTGCGGTCAAAATTTCCATATACATTACTGCAAAGTTGTAGTAAATTTATTAATTTTTGTCACTATAAACTGAAATCCATATACATTTTTCATATAAATAATATTCGAAAGAAATGTTGCCAAATTTATCTTTTAACTACTAAATTTTGGAAATGGTGCATGACTGCCAAACTTAAACTTGTAATTAGTGTAAATAAGTTATCTAAAGATATCAAAATGCCAGACAATTTTTGTTTTTCGAAATATGTGTTTATTTGTATAGATTTTGAAAGCTGAAATTGAGAAAAGCTATGTTACATCACCCACATCGGTCGAAACTCTTATTCGGCAATCGTCTGTCCATGACGTCAGTGTTCTACTAAAACAACTTGTGCGCCATCTACCGGAGCCATTACTCACTAATAGTCATATGGATTCTTTCCTACAAGTGCCAAGTAATCTATTCGTCTCTATATTCTTCAAGAATAAAATAAATTTAATATATATTCAATTATATTCGCTTGATGATGTTGAATGTGTGCACATTTTCTTCCAGATATACCAAATGTTCAGGATCAAATAAATACCTTGAATTTACTTGTGTTAGCATTACCTGATTCACACCGAGAGCTTTTACAGGTAAGAGTTTATAAAATTATTTGTTCAATTTATTTCAGTGAGTGCATTTTAGATTATTCAGCATCGTGTAAGTCTTAATTTTTTGTATGATACTAAGAAACTATCGAATGAAATTTTAAGTACGGTACAACAGCATAAAAATATCAATTGTCCATACAAATTAAACAATGTATGCCTAAACATAAAATATAGGTTTTGTAATTTCTCATGTTTTATGGCATTTAAAAATGCTCACAACATAAATTTCACGAAACTCTTAAATTAACAATTATAGAAAACAATTTATCAGTAAAAACGAGTTTATTCGTTGGTAAAATAAATATGGGCACTTAGTGATTCTATTTTTTATTGCTAGAATTATTGTTATTTCGATGAAGATAATATAAATTAAAAACACATTCTTTTCAGCCTGTTGTGTATAACATTGAAAAATTAAGCTTTAATCAAAACATGTAATTTTCTACATTTTCTCTATTGTTTCTAATTTTATCTATAAGGTGTTATTATTTTTAAATATCGAAACCAGAAATCAATTAAGCATAATCGTGACTTTAAATATAACTTAAAAAATTTCTGTCAATACAAAATCTATCACAAATAGAAACATAATCCTGTTGACTTTAAATATCCGTTATAGATTTTGCATTTCCTGCTCCGTATAATTTATAAAAGGAACTTTTATGAATATTTTACTCTGATGAAACTTAATTGCGGCATTTATAGACTTGAAAGTTTTGCATATATATGCAAAACTTTCAAGTCTATAAATAGTATTATATTTCAAGTCTATAATAGTTCCTTTTATAAATTATACGGAGCAGGAAATGCAACGTCTAAAACGGATATTTAAAGTCAGCAGGATTATGTTTCTATTTATGATAGATTTTGTAAATCTTTACATCAAGACAAACATAACATTTACAACTAAAACTTTAATTGACTCATTCTAATTATAAGTTTTCTTTTCAAATTAATTTAATTTTGAAATTTTTTTCATTTTAGAACTAAAATTAAAATCAGAATTAAAACTTGTTGAATTAGAATACCTCCGATAACTTTAGAATTCTAGACGTCATTAATGTCCTAAAGAGAATGTAGTATCAATATTTTTATTAAGGAATTAAATAAATGTTAAAGTATACATTCAGCCTTTCTCTGTTATAAAATGAAATGACGGTAAAGAAAATTACTGTTGTCTAATTTCAATTTCTGTCTGATATACACTTATCTTTCGTAAAATTCTGTGATGCTTTCTATGCATAATAATATTAATTTATAAAGCACCTAATGGGAAAAAAGGCATAGGAAAGAATTGAATACTACATCAAAACCGCATAGTTAATAAGGGTTTTTCTGAAACAGTTTCAGAATAATTTTTTTGACGAAAGATTAAATAAATTACACCAGTCAAAAATTAGTTTCCAATTGAATCTTTTGACCAATCAAGTGCTGTTGAAAAAGTTTAGAGGTAGAAGAAGTGCATAGAGAATTTTTTATAAAGATTTCTTTCTTTATTATTATTATTATTTTACACAAAACTCTTTCTGTCTATAGCAGCGGTTTCAACCTTTTAGTACATAGGACCCAGACTTCCACATCAATTTCTGCCGCGTCCATTCCCATTGTTTTTTGTTGAATTTTTTACACCTTCCAATGAAATTTGAAGTTTTTTATAATTTAAATTGGAAATGCTTTTTGCGTTATTTGTAATATTTATTTAAAAGGTAATATTTCGTCGCTTAGCAAGCAATACCACCTATCTCAATTTTTTGAAATTTCAAAGAGGAAGATTCAAATGAATTTTTCGCAACCAATAACGAATACCTTTAATTTTTTTCATGTATAGTTGAAACATGTGGTCTCATGTTCATAGTAGATTTTAAAAAGATTCAGAAATATTCGCTATTGGTTACGAAAAATTCATTTGAATCTGCCTCTTTGAAATTTAAAAAAAATTGAGATAGGTGGTGTTGCTTGCTAAGCGACGATTTTATTGTTGCATTAACAAGATATGTATCTCAATAATGGTTTATTTTTGAAAAGTTTTTTGCACTCACTTTTTTAAGTCGCATAAGGTGTCCCACCCTACATATTCAGAAGCACTGACTTAGGAGGTTAGAAGCTATGATCTGACAGAGGAATTATTCCATAACTCTGCTTGTTATTATACGTTATAATGTGTTTTCAACACACTTTATTATCAATTATTCCTAAACTTATACGAGAAATAGATATTCAATGAAATTTCAATTTAATCTTCCAAAACTTATTTCTTGGATAAGAATGATTCCTAACTTATTTCTTGAATAGGGATAATCATTTTGTTTTGTAAAGAGCAACTTTGATACACTGGATAGTCATCAAAATTGTTTTTTCTTTTCAACAAACTACACATTAATAGCTTTTTCTAAATTCTGTTTAGCAGGTGCAAATACTTTGTCTCGGGTGGAATACTTTATATATCGCATCTGCTTACTAAGTTAACATATGTGTTGGCGCATGCGTGCCACTTGCAAAGCGGGATGGGATGGTGCGCATGCGCCCAACCGGTAAGTGACGCGTGTGTATTTTGCAGAAATGAGTTAGCTGTAATTCTTAAATGACGTGGGTAAAGGAACTCTCAATTGAAACCCACAAATTAAGTATAAAAAAGTATTCCGTGCACTGTTAATACTGTAAAAAGTGTGTTGTGTGATGTAAAATATAAAAAAAAGCAGTGCCAGATGGTCCATCATTAACTAATTACATAAAGAAAGCAAAAACAATATGATATATTTGTAAATCATAAATTAAATCCCATTTTTCCCCTAGGAACTTCTGTATTTCTTGGTTAAGGTAGTGGAGGAGGAAGCTGCCAACCGCATGTCCATTGGAAATGTCGCAATGATAATTGCGCCAAACCTCTTTCCGCCGCCAAGACTCAAGAAAGGAAACCTAAAACAAAATGATATAGCAGCCGAGGTAACAGTGGCAGCTATGTCCTCCAAAGTTACTCAACTGCTCATCAAATACGGAAATTTCCTGGGCACTGTAAGCATTTATTTGAATCGAATTTAAACTAAAAATCATTTGTATGCCTGATCCATATATCTGCTTGACGATTTCTTCCCCAATTGATATTTAAAACGAAGCGATTATATTTATGGGACTTTATGTTTTTCAACCAATTTTCAGGAAACGGTTGATGAAATTTTCCAAATTTACATTCTCCTGGTTTCTTTAGAAAAAAGGTTTAGGTTTCTTTAGAAAAAAGGTTTAGGTTTCTTTTTCTTTTAGGTTTCTTTTTGAAAGTATTTTAATCCAGAGCAACGTCTGGCGTATCGGCTATTTGGATATATTTCTTAATATACGTAATATTTCAGAGAGCTTGGTTTACAGATTCCATAAAGATTTTAAGAAATAAAATATGAAATATATTTAGATATTACCTCAACTTTCAAAAATGAAAGAGAAACGAGCAATGAAATATTTGTTTAAACAGTGAAAGCGGTTTGAATTTCGTTGGAACAATGAAAATTATGCAAGAAAATATTTTTAAAAGGCCATTAAAATTAGAGAAAAATTGTACGGCAACTTAACATCATTGAAAAGGTGATTTTTTTCACTTTCAGATGGTGTAAAAATAATTTTTTTGCTGTAATTTGTTCGGAAGTTATTAAAGAAAAACGCCGAAATTTTGCGTAATTTTTAATTAATTAAAAAAATTCTAATTAAAATTTAATTAATTAAAAATTCTATTTTATTAATAGTAGAGATAAAGTAAGGAAGTAACATTTTCCGCAAATTATCTCTATTCATAATAAAGAAGAATGTGTGTGTGTCTGACTGTGTGTTAGCGCTCTACAGGGACTTCTGGACCTACGAAACTTGGTTCAAACATACTTTGGAGGGTGAGAATGTGCACCTCGGAGTACTTTTTTTGAAATTTCAATTAATTAAAAAGTAAGCGAAATTTTCCCGTTTTAACTTAATAACTTTCGAAAGTATTACAGCACAAAAAATATTTTTACACCATCTGAAAGGACAAAAAAAACCACCTTTTCGATAATATGTATTAAGTTGCTGTACATTTTTTCTCTAATTTTAATGAATTTTTAAAAATATTTTTATGCATAATTTACAACAATACTTTTCATTGTTGCACTGAGATTCAAACCGTTTTCATTGTTTAAACAAACATTTATTTTCGTATTTCTCTTGCATTGTTGAAAGCAAGGGTAATATCCTAATGATATTTCTTTCCATTTCTTATTTCACCAGTTTTTCTGGAAATCTGTAAACACAGTCAGCTAAGATAGTAAATATATGAAGAAATGATCCATTAAGCTGGATGATTACGGGTGCTATGTTTTAATTCTTTTTATTAACATATGCGCCGCGTCATTTTTATGTTGAAATCAAATATAAATTTTGCATGAGGAGTAAGAAAATAAACTTGGCACCGGTAGCTTACAATTATTACAAGGTAATTACATTTTCTTGACTCCTTTAGGAATGTTCACGTTGACAATAAACAGAACATGTGCAAATCTACTAAAAAAAACACAGTTTAAATGTCTATCAGAATTTGAAGTTAAAAGTTACTTTGTTAAGGGAACCATGAAGATCAAATTATGCAAAAAGGATTTAAATGAAACTATATTCCTTGCGAAAAAACTGGTCGCTGAAGGCGACTAGTTCACAATAAAGTAAAGAAATAACATTTCCCGCAAATGATCTTTTTTGGCAAGAACGTTTTGCGATTGAATATCAGTCCTGTGCACACCTTTTAGAACATTTGAAGAAGCTTGTTCTCTTTACGACCACATAGCATGCGTCACAATACCCAACTGTGCCACGCTCCTGGAAGAAAATCGACATTATTAACTAGTACACCTAGTTTTTATTGTAAGAAATTTGTTAATAAAACGTTTGTTATTAAGTAGCATTAATTTTAGTTATAAGACCATTATTGGAAACAATTTTTAGTAAATAATTAGTAGCTTTTATTGTATTTGTTGGTATTGAGTATCATGCGCGTAAGAATTTATGAGCAAGAACAAAAGCATATATTGGTAAAGGTAACGTTTCGTAGAAAATAAAATCACCAGGAATAACTTAAGTGTAACAAAATTAATAATAAAAATTAAGACACGCTTTTAGTATTTAACTGAAAAGTAGAAAATCATTTTTTATCGAAATTTTTGCTAATATGAAGCAAGTTAAGTTAAAATAAAAGTTTGTGAAAATACAGCACCATAGCATTTTGTACAGAAAAAATTACCCTTATTTTAATTCTAATTTCTTCTTATCATTTCTTCTTCTTTTTATTAATAATTCTAATATCATCTTATTTATTATAATTTTATTCTGACAATTTATGCTTATTATTTTGTGTACCATATCATTAGACATCGCTTAAAATTAAGTAATAACGTTTTATATAATTTTTTTGTATTAATTCAGCTTATCACTTTTTGTGAACTGAAAAAAAAGATATCCCACCTGATATAATTGTTTTTGCAGTTTCCAGATAAGCGTTGAAACTTCAGAACTTTCTTAAATCTTGTTGTTCTTTAAAGAGTCTAAGAGAAAGATTGTTTCAGGCAGTTCATTTTTCTCGAAAAATAGCAATCAAGCAGTGTCAGCAGCAGTTAGTGCTGCAGACGTTAAAACAACTCAACCCTGAAGGAAAGAAATTTCCAGAAACATAATACCGATAATAAAAAAGGAAGCTCCTAAAAAACGTGATAGGAAAACTCGCCCCATGTAATTTACGATTTTGCGAAAATCGGAGTTTTACTTTTTAATTCCTATATCTTTACCAAGTTTTCTTAATGCTTTGAAAAAGGAGGACTAAAAAATGATAAATAAAATATTTTAGAGAAATAACAGCTGCTGGAATGAGGCCGGTGTTATTTTTATGCTTTGCAAAGAACAATTTACGCTGTTGCTCTAAGATAACCGATTTTAATTGAAACCGCTCTTGTTGTTGTTGTAGTAACTCAATATCTTTGTTTAGCATTTTTTTCTTTTTATTTTGCAGGTACCGCCAGAACTGCTAGCTCAGGCTAGACTTCAGAACAGGCGATCATCCAATAAACATGTAAGTTCTTTTTTCGACTGGACGAACACGAACACCGCCATTTTTTTTTTATTCTTGCTATGTCGTTCCAATATTAATCATCTTTCATTTTTGTTCCACCACCAAAACGAAAAAACAAAAACTGTAAAAGTGCATTAAAATACTTCTTTTTTTCCAAACTAGTTTTCGATAAACTCGTGCTGTTTGTTTATTTTTGCTTTAAAAGCATGCATTAAAGTTCATGTGATGTATGTGCATTATTATGTCACAGCGAACGTCAAATGTCATTGGGACAATAACTTTCCTGAAATTAAATCTTTGACGTGTGAAATTTAATAAAAGTTATCAAAAGCCCCATTCTGTTTTGAGCCTCAGTCGGGGGTACTTAATTCATTTTGTGGAGGGAAAAGAACCATTGCTTTTTGTATATTCAAATAGCTGTCATTTTTGTGTTATGAAATGAAAGGCTTTTGGTAAATAAAAATGGGTTTCGCTTAAACTATAATTTTGTCAACTTCCATTATCTTTTTTATTCGCTCTCTTGCTTTTGTGTGCTCCAGAAATTTTTAGAGACTATTTTTTATAATTAAATGGCATCTTAAAGCCCATTTATTGACTTCCTATGGCTTGAGTTACTTAATAACTTTACTTACATGGGTCAGATCTTTAATTTTAAAGCTCTGATAAGAAAATTTAAATGCGGTTTATTCTTCATTTCTTGTCATACTCTTTGGCGGAACTTATTATTATATTTTTTAGGGGCAAATTCACAACTTTCTAAGAAGTGACAGATCTTAATCTAATAAATTTCTAATTAATACTGAAACGTGACAATTAATTCAGTTGCCTAGTTAACGGAAAGCAAGGATGTCTACGTTAATGCATATGCTACATAAATTCCATTTTAATGTAATTTATGTTCTGGTCTGAGTTCCAATGTTAATTTTTCTAAATTCTGTTTTGAATACCACTGTTTGTTGCAAATACAGCAGAACCTCGATTATCCGAGCTAATTGGGACCGCTAGTACCTCTGATATCGGAAATCTCGGTTAATATAAACTGTGTATAAAAACTCGCCGTGCTCATGAATTTAACATCTTTTGAAATAAAAAACAATAGAACGTTTTTTAAATGCTAAAACTAAACATATATAAACTAACATATAAAAGTTGCCAATGCCCCCCCACATTGTCGCCAGTCAAGTGGGGGGGGGCATGCAATCGTCCGATAACACATTGCACCTGGTGTTCAACAAAGCATTCAAGTCAAGTCAAGTCAAGTTGAAGAGTGCTTTTACTGGCTTTGTTCGCTGTTGACTTCTCAGGGTGCAATGTTTCTTGGAAGTTGAGTGCTTTTGGGAGCAGAAGAGCCTGTAGCACGGACAGGGCTCATTCGGGGGGGGAATCAGACTTCATTATCGGCTCGGTTAACAGAAACCTCAGTTAATCGAAACTCGGTTAATCGGGGTTGTATTGTACAATGAAACTCCATTTAACCGAACTCGGGTTAAACGAAACCCGCGTTATCCGAAATGCCTCTGAAATCTAAAATCAAAAAGTACGTACTGTACTGCACCCTCCCCAAGAATGTCAGCGAGTAATTTTAGAATGCTAAAATTAAAATTAATGGGTATTAACAATATTAATTGCGATATTGTTTACCTGTGCCTGTGAAGCATATTGCGCCCGACGGAGAATTAATTTTAATGAAGAGCATAAGCCTGCAAAGAGTTTGAATTCATTTTGCACGCAAAACATTTCATAATTATATACTGTTAATTAGATGCAAAATAGTAATAGATGTAGATGACTTAACCGAAAAAATCGTTATCCGAAACGGCCTCCTCTCCTTTAGTTTACTGTACTAAGAAAATGTGTATTGTTCATTTTTTGTGTGTAAAATATATTTTTATTAAATTCAATAATTCTTTATTATTATTTCAGGCGAAAAAAATGGGTAGGAAACACAAACAAAAAAATACAAAAGACGTAAGTACATGACAATAACTCAGCTGGTCTATTGGTATGCATTCTGTTATAATGAAGAAGAAATTTAAAATGTGTGAAAATATTTATAATTTGTTTAAATGTTTCTCAACTGTTATCAAATGTTTGTTTTCTTCGTTTTAGAATCATCATGCCTTTTTATGTTTAAAAATAAAATAGTTTTCTCTGCGTTTTTAACTGAAAACTTTTTTGCTCATTTTTGGAAACTAGTTTTAAATAATTTCACAAGTTTTCATGAGACTTTTTGTTCCATTCAAAATTTAATTTATACAATTCTAAAGTGAAAAGTTCATTCAGTATGTCTCATTCAGCTTATTTTGCTTAAGTATTAATTAAAGTGAGATAAATAAGGAAAAAAGGTAACTTTCACGATTTGTGTGCAGTGAATGATTTATTATCTCAATATAACTAACTACCTTAAGTGTTCTTTATAGTTTGGTAGATGACGCTATTATAACATTGCTTGCAAATAACATTTCGGTTAATTGCAGAAGTATTTGCATTTATTCGCAACCGTTACATATAATTAACAATTTTAAGTATTCCGAAATTTTATACAGAAAAGGAAGTGAATAAAAATCGCCAAATGTAAGTTTTTTTTATATTTTCTCTTTATATATAACGCAAAAAACAAAATGAAAAATACAATGAAACAGACACGAATTAAGAAAATAAAAGTAGAAAAGTGGATAAAGCTTTTTCTGTTTTGCGCGTGTGCGTAAGCTGCATTACATATAGAAAAAGCAAAATAACAATAAACACACAGAAATCGCAAAGTAAAATACAAGAACAAAAAAAATTGTGGAATAATTTCTTTTTTTGTTCTTGTAATTCGTTTTTTGATGTTTGCGTGTTTATTGTTATTTATATATTTATGAACATAATTCATAAAAAACTTCAAACTACTGTTCAGCAACGGATTCCGAGACCACCACTTTTGGAAGATTTTACACCGGAAAGGGGTTTCATATGAGCACATTTCCGGAGTTCATTGTTAGGCCACGCTCAGTAAAATGTAAACATCACCCTTCCGTTCTTCACTTTCCCCCGATTTTGATGAAAATAACTCCGCCCGGCGCATGCGCAAAAGCGCGGAGGGTTTCAGAATCCGTTGCTAAACAATACGTTATAAAACATTTTCACAGTACTATCAGATTATAAAACGAACTGCTGGTCTGAATAACTTTAAATTAAAAATTCGCAAAATGTAAAGCTAATGTGATGCGGTTACTTTATATTCGATCCACAAAACCGAAACCAAATCTTTGAATTCATGATTCTGGTATACCCATTATAATACAAAATTATGCTTCATTTTAAATGAATGAATCTCAGTAGGCACTCATAGAAGCCTTTAGGAAATCACCCATATACACCATAGTAGACATTAAAGGGGTCATAGCACGGATGACCTTGATAGGGTGTTATTGCCGAATTGATTTATTTATTTACGAACAATTGTTCGAACTTAGCTGACCTTGCGATTGAAGTATTCATTAAATCCATGTGGCTGTTACTTCGAGGAACAAATTCAAATTGCACTGAAACTTCGTTATAACGAATCCTCAACGGACTGATCCAGAAGTTCGCTATATCCAATTTTTCAAATATTAACTACACATAATTTGCTATAATCCTTAAACACATTTCTGTGCTGAGCAAATTAATTACGCTGAATTACAATAATTTATGGACTATAATAAATTAAAATAAATATTTGTTTATAAAAAATTAAAGAGTAAAATTAATTGTGCTTACAATTCGCAATTCCTTGGTACCGTTCAGATTTTTCTCGTTGGCTGAGATTACCACTCTGCGTTTTTTCCAAATGGTTGATTTACAAACATTTCCAGTTCTCTGTAAATAGCAGATTGTTTCTCACCGTTTTCTATTTTCTTAATCATGTGCACTTTATTCTCGATGGAAACTGTAGATTTAGAAAGAAAATTCTCTGCAAATAGCAGATTGTTTCTTACCGTTTTCTATTTTCTTAAACATGTGCACTTTATTCTCGATGGAAACTGTAGATTTACAAAGAAAATTCCCTGTAAATAGCAGATTTTTTCTCAACGTTTTCTATTTTCTTAATCATTTGCACTTTATCCTCAATGGAAAAAGCTTTCTGTTTACGAAAACAACACAATTTAAATCTATACGATGTCAACAACTCAAACGATATTCAGCAACTGGAACTAAAGAAGTGAAAGAATGTGTTGTGGCATATGTACCTCAACTCTTAGCAGGTTCGTCAGACACATGGGAAACAGATCCACATTCCTCTGGAGTACGGTTAGAAGACGGTTGAGTGATAACTGTTCCTTTGTTAACCCGCCGATTGTCACACTGGGTGATAGATTGAAAGTGACCATCACAGGGTGGTCGCGGTTAATATGGTTTTCCCTTGATGTAATGATATCCGTTGACAGGTGAGCTGATTATATGCGGTTTGTGTGGCCCAGATCGTGGATAAAAAGCCCCACATGGAATAAGAGGAGCAGATGATTTTGAGAGACAGAGCTCGCGCAGAAAGGAAAAATGGGAATTTTGGTTCGTTATATCCAAATTCCTTGCTTTCGATGTTCGGTTCAAGCATTTGAAAATACATTAGTTACTTAGGAGTACGGTTAGGACCATTTGAAAAGTTCGTTATAACAGAGGATCCTGGCTCATTATACCAGGATTTGACTGTAGTTCTATCTGTTACGCACAAAGCATCAGATTTTTCTTTTTGTTATCCATTGTTTTCGTTTATTTAGTTTTTTTAATACCGGAGTTTGACTGTAGTTCTATCCTGTTACACAAAACGCATCAGATTTTTCTTTTTGTTATCCATTGATTTAGTTTCTTTAATACCGGGTTTGACTGTAGTTCGATCTGTTACACACAAAGCATCAGATTTTTCTTTTTGTTATCCATTATTTTCATTTATTTAGTTTCTTTAACCGCTTAAACTGGGAATTTATTTAAACTCCGAATCAGATGCTACATTTTATTTAGGACATAATTATTTACGCCACATTTTATTTATTATTTCCATGCATATAAGAACGTAAATGATACCCGAGATACTTAAGCGCTTCCCAGTGATTTTTTGTCTTCTAAATTATTTGCTACTTAAAATTATTTATAAATTTAGATATGAAAAATTCTGTTCACACACGATTTTGACACATCTTTTCTGTACAAGGGCTTAAGATTGGTCACAAAATTCAGTGCCAACTGGCACTGGTAAAAAAAGCAATAAGTTGTTTTTAAACTTATTTGGTTAATAAATACCCTATAAAGAAGGACCAAGAAGCAGTCATAGCATTTTATCACGAATAGGCTATAAGGTATACTAGATGTCAGAGTATTCTTTTATGAATAAAATTCGAAAGTTTTTGAAGTTCAGTTTTATTGCGTATAAATAATCTATTTTGCTTTTGGTCATAGTTTTATTAATGACTATAACCTATCGTGATATGGTTTTGAAGAACTTCTTTTTACTGGTGAAATGTCTACTTCCCTTCTAAGAGAATTTGCAGTCAATATTGGATCTACTATGCAAGCAAACTTTGTCTTCTCTTTGAAAGGCTAAAGTACAGTTCCTGCAGTATTTTGGCTGATCAGTTCCACTGTCGTGTTATTAAACATTTTCAAAAGGGCTGTTGACGAAAGGATTCGAATTATGTGAGTATCATAGCCGAAAGGAATAATCAGTTGTTAGGGAATTAGCATTTGTTATGAATTGCATTTTTTAATCCTTTATGGCCACAATGTATGGAGATGTTTGCTTCCTCTAGATCAGGAATCGAACCCGCGATCTTTCGTTCACATGCCGACGCCTCTTCCACTGAGCCATTGTAGATATGCGTAGTGGAGCATGTTTATCGTATAAGTATTCAAACAATAGTTGAAGAAAATTATGTACATTTTTCTAATGATTAATATACTTAAATAAGCTATTCCATAAAATTTATCTACACATTGATTGTATTTATAATCAGCAATTTAAATAATATACTACCTTATCTTAAATTGTTGATAGCAAAAGGATGCTGTAAAACAGGGATCCTTTCATTCTGTTGCAACATCTCGAAGGTGACCTCTTTGCTGAATTGTTGAATCACCGGAATTTTAAGAGCATGTATCACCGACGGATTAATTAAATACTATTCATGGAAATACTAAAAAAAATTGTCTGTTTTTAAAATTTCCTTAAAAATGTGTGAAATAATGGAAAATATTGCATTTCATTTAGATTTACTTAATATTCCGTCTTTTATTCTCTACATATGTTTTTGTATACTTGGAATCACGCAAGTTTTGGAGATGATTTTTTTCTGTCAAGAAGACGACGTCAAGTGGGAAAAAAATGTCTTTTTTATAAAAATGGAATGCATTCGTTAGAAATGCAGAAGAACTCTTTTCTTTTTAAATTATATTTTCTGGTTAAAAGAAATTGAGCAGATCTAAATTGCATTCAACCTCTGCGGGCATGCTTATTACCTTTGACGAATGTTGTGAAAGAATGCATGCTTCGAATCTACTATGCTCTTTAGAAAAACGTAGTTAACGAATTTGTCCAGCCTTTCCCGTACGTTTCTTCATATTTAGACTTCAACAAAATAAAACTGTACTCACCCGGATGCATATTTACAAACCCTACCCTGATAGAACTGAGGCAGGAAATCGGCCAATACCATTGGCTACGAGGGGCAGTGACGTCGTTTTCAGCTCTCGCGCGTAGCGTACGGCAATCATAACAAAACAAGAGTCGTCCTACTTTTCTCAGTTTTCCCACAGTTGAGCACAGAAAACATTCTTCCGTGGGTTGTAATATTTTTAAAAATGAAATTATTTTTTAAAATATCATAAAAAATAAAACATCCCACATTGCAAGAAATTATACTAATGAAAAGTCTAATGATAACAACTTTGTTTGAAGGGTATTAACTAACAGGTTAGACAAATGTTGTTGGGTTTTTTGACGTCATTCGAGTGAAAATAGTTCATTTGATGTTTCAAAGTCAACTAATCTAACTATAATTAATGCCAAATAACAGTAAAATTATTAATTATTATTATTAATGCCAATAATAATAAAACGAAAAAAAGGATAATCGCTAGACTAAATAAAATTGCTACGTAGGTACGCATCGTAGAACAAAATTCGCAAAGTCCAAGCAACGGAAACCTAAACTAATTCAAAGTCCACATTCAATCGCTTGTTTTGTTATAATTTCCGTAAGAGAGCAAAGAACGACGTCATCGGCTCTCGGCGAAACGAGCCAATCATATTGACCGATTTCCTGCCTCAGTTCTATCAGGGTAGGGTTTGTAAATATGCCACCCGGATTCATGTAAAGCAGATCATGACAAATCCGCAAGAAAAAATAATATCCTTTTAAAAGATTATTGGAAAATTCTTGTAGCAGATATACCTGTGGGGGTTCGTCCATAAGGGCTGCAGTGCCCCTAAAATTATTTTAAAATCTTGTGTTTTCGTTTTTATTCTTATTTGATTACTTTTCAGCTTTAAGAGTTTAATAATCACCGAAAATGGCAGAAAAAGTAATAAAAAACGTCAAAGGAAGACGGAAAATCAATCAACAAGTAAAGGAGAGGCAGGCTTGAGCTGCAGCGGCTTTCGCTCCTCTGAAGGAACAGAATTCTCGCTCTGAGCGATAAATCAGAAGAAAAAAGCAACTCTTTCTCCATTCAATTTAGACGCACTCTGAGCTGCAGTAACCACAGACTGCGCTTGGCGCGCGATTTCCGCTTTTGCCGTCCTCATTTGGCATTTTATCGCTTTCGCTTAGTTGCCCAGTCATTAGGAGGGTTTTAATATCAAATCTGGAGGAGTTTTAATTTTTTGCTCCTTTATGTTTTGCGGTGCTGGTAACGAATCTGAGGTTTGCTACCAAAAATTTTTGTTGGAATTTTGGTTACAGCCAAAAACACATGAAAAAAAACTGGTTTTATCCTAGTCTTTGTTTATAACTCAAAAACTATCAATTTTTGGTTTATCGTCATCATATATAAAAATAATCAGCACAGAATTTCCTACAACTTGGGTCTACACTACTTTTACAGCATTGCTTGTTTCTAAGTTGATGAGCTGCCACTGAGATATACCTAAAATAGTTCTTGACTGAACAACAAGTGAAAATACTTTCTTTTTATGGACTTTCGGTCAATTCTGAATTATAAGCGCGTGAAAAGAACTCAAGACAGAAAAAAGTTACAGTAGAGAAAAGCAAATTTTTATTCCTAAAGGAATCTGTTCGTTTTATTATTATTATTCTAAAAGATTTAAATTTATCGCAAACTTATTCACTCTCTGGAATTTTCACTGAAATCAAACTAAGCAATGCTCAAAAACAGTTTTATTTTTCATTTATTTGAGAAATTTTTTATTAAATCTTGTTTTTATCGCGTTTTCTTTGGAATAAAAATGGCGCTCTAGGAGACAGACAAAAAGGAATGCAATATACAAAAACTTTTTGTCTCTTTTTATCATGGCGGGCTGTCATCTTACTTGACAGGATTTATCCGAAATCTGTTTTATTGTAGGTGGCGCTTCTGTGTGTGCGGTTGGAGGGTTCCAGCATCCGCCCTACTTTTGTATTGTTGTGGTGTTTCTACTGAACATTGATGAGCTCGTTCCGTTTTAGAATAAATTACGCAGAAAATATTTATAGAAACAGTAGATTGCTCGCCGACTTGTGTCAAACTTTACACCCTTAAAAGTTAAAAAAAATGAGTAGATTGACATTTTTGTTAGATTTTCATTGTTATGTACTGAAAATATGATGCGAATGTTCTTGCTATGTATTAATATTTACAAGAATTGTTTTTAAAACTGAATTTATCTTAATATGAGAAGTTCCTTGATTTTAATATTAAGAGTGTTTCTAAGATTCAAACTTAAATCTAAACTAATGGTTTGATATGCTGTTTAAGACGTTTAATTTCAAAATTTAGGTAAGCCGGTCAAAAATTTGAAATGAATTCGATTTCATTTAGATATTTACTTTTTTTTCTACAATAAAATGTTCACATGCTTGTCAACAACTTTATAATGCATTAATTCTCATTACATTTTTGCAATGCTGTGTTGAATATTTATTCTCAATCTGGTTTTCTAATCCAACACTGAACATTTATTCTTAGTATATTTTTTTATTGAAAATTAATACTCAATTTCTTATTCCATATTTTTCAGACATCTTCAGTGCATGATATTAGAATATTTTTTTTTAAGTTCAGGAAGGTTTCTGGATGCAATTTTGTGTGCAGAAAAATATTAAATAGTATATGCCCAATCACATTATTCTCAAAACACACTATAATTAGTTACCTTTTGCCCATATATATTTATTATTATGTAATGAAACTTCAGTCCTTAGGAATATTGTTCTGTCGAAAAATTTCAAAACTTGAGAGTTTGGAACAGGAACACACACTCACTAACACTGCATTATATCACTACCAGAAAATCATCCATCATTGCATGACGAGTGCAAATTGCCTCTTCATTCGAGAGATTTCCCGTCAAATTTGACGTGTTTAAGTAGATATATAAATAGAGAGAAATGTTTAGCATTGATTGAAAACAAATAAAATAAACATATGTTTTATGACAGGAAATATTTTTTTTATTTACATATTATTTACATATTTCTTTATTCAAAAAACCTCTTGGTAAGCAACATTCCGTGTGAAGTATTTTTCGTTGTTTAACAATTTTCCTTGTACTTCAGATCTTTTTGTGTAAATTTTAACGTTGCCAAAAAATATTATCAAATTATATCATCACAAGTGCAATAAATAATCAGATGCATCGTGGCGTCCAAACTATATCCGCTATGGTATAACACTGACGTGATTTACTACTTTCTATTAAAAAACGGAAATAATTTGAAATATATGATAATATATTTTTAAATATATATAATATATTTTTAAATATATATAATATATTTTTAAATATATATAATATAATTTAAAATTTCTCGGGAACTATTGATCATAGCGAGATATATTTTATATCAATGGATAGCAAATTTTATTTCACTATTTTAGAGCTATTAAATTTGAAATTAGAACGACAATTACTTTTTTAAATTTAAAATGACTGCTGTTTAACGTCTCGCAGTGCTATGACGCGAATTTTAATATTGGTGACGTCAGAGCTTTACCGGATCAGTGAGAGGCAGATCTGGGCTATTACATTAGTAATTCACATTACATTTTTGTAATATTATATGAAAGATATATTCTCTGCACGTTAATGTGATATTATGTAATTTTATTCAGATTCTCTTGTTCAGTTCAATTCCTGTTAAATTTAATTTTTCCTCTAGGATTTTTTACACAATGGTAGTTCTGTGATTCGAGTGCAGATGTCGTCATTACGTCATCCAAACAGCATCGCAGTTCCGGTCACAGATAAGACCACCGCAGGGGAGGTGGTGGAGAGGGTGGCCGAGGCACTGGACCAGTTGGTAGATCCCCGACATCACACCTTCGTGTCAAGTGACCAGCAGGAAAACAGAGCATTCCTGCAGAGACCTAGGTACAGATTGGAACATTTTTAAACGACTTTTAAAATTTCGTAATGATATATAGATGATGAATCTGTAAGCAAAGTCATTTCAAACATACTGTGGGAAGAAATACACATTTTTCTAAAATTATAAGTATAATGCATCAACCCTTTAAAGAGCAGAATAAGACATGGGATTGATGTGAATCTCTCAATTACCTAATTGCTGATACTGAACCCAGACATGGCGCACTGTGGGCAGAAATGTACCTTTTTCTTAGATTATTAGTATACTTAGATGCATCATTCCTTTAAAGATCAGAATAAGACATGGGATTGATGTGAATATCTCAATTGCCTAATTGCTGATACTGAACCCAGATATGGCGTACTGTGGGCAGAAATGTACCTTTTTCTTAGATTATTAGTATACTTAGATGCATCATTCCTTTAAAGAGGAGAATAAGACATGGGATTGATGTGAATATCTCAATTGCCTAATTGCTGATACTGAACCCAGATATGGCGTACTGTGGGCAGAAATGTACCTTTTTCTTAGATTATTAGTATACTTATACTACTCTTTAAAGGACTTAGGTATCTAAGAAATGGGATTGATGTGAATCTCTCAATTGCCTGATTGCTGATACCTAATGGCGTATTTGTTGGTTTAGCCATTTTTGGAATTTTTAACTAATTTTCGCCAGTTGGCCATTGGAATGAATTATATTCTTCCTTATGATGGATATATAATATGCGAGATAGCTTCAAATTATATCTGATTTAAGATAGCTTTTCAGCCATTCAGATTTGTTCAATCATTTTGGTAAAAGAAAAACTTTCGAAATTTTTAGGGCACTAAATTAACAATTTTTTTGAGTTTCTTTATATAATTCTGTTTTTCTTGAGAATGGAGTTTCTCAAAAATATAATAATAATAAATACTGTGTAATTTTATTTAGATGAACTCACTATTTGAAACAAATGAAATTCGCAGAATTCATATATCACTATTCCTAACAAGCAGAAAGTTTCTTTCAAATATTTTCTTTATTTTCTAAAAACATGTTTGGAGTTAATGCTTTCTAATATTCAATCAATATGGAGATCTTTTATTAATATAGTCCTTATATCCTAAATCTCTGAAATTCAGATTAAAAAAAATTAATTCAACCAAACGATATGTATTTGTGCTAGAAAACATTTTATGCTATATATATCAATTTATGCTGGTACTAAGTTAAGGTATTATAATTCGGAACTATTTATTAGATAATTTACCAGAAAATTCAATTTTTATATCACTGATCTTGAAACTTTTACATTAATGTTATATTTTTATAAGCAGTTGTCTTTAAACCACAGAATTCAGTAACATTATAAATTTGAATGTGAAATTAATTTTAATCATCTTTCAGGACAACATCGGAGCCTATCGTTATGCGTCATCGCTGTCTGATTGGTACAAAGAAATCAGCTGACACACTCAAAGATCATTATCTATATTTCATTCGAGAAAATGTCGGTGGGTACAGATGTTAAGCATTATTATTTTTTAATGTTTGGAATGAAAAATATTTTTAAGTTTTATATAAATACAGTAGAACCCCCCCCACTAATCCGAAATTCCGGTTAATCCGAACCGATTTTATTTTCGAAAATTGTATGTAATTGAAAAGATTACCTGAAAAGATTTAAATATACATACTAAAAACAAAAAGTACTTTTTCAGCATACATAATTTTGTACACATTGAGGAAACTAATGCAATTCGCCGTAAGATAAGGTCACTTCATACAGGAGCACATCCATTATTCTAATGGAAAAGGGAGACATATTCTCTTTCTATTGTTTTTGAATAAAAGAATTCAAGAGATAGTAGTACTGATTACTTATAACTTACATTTATTTTAGCACACATCTTTTTCTTTTCTATTTTTGTCGGAATTTCGGGTAATCCGAATTTTTTGTAATCCGAACAGGCACCGGTCCCAATTGGTTCGAATTAGCGGGGTTCTATTGTAGTGTTTATGTGTGAAATAAGGAGGACAGACTGTTCAGATTTTTGTTCCTTCATGTAGTTTTACAACACAATTTTTTGATGAATGGTTAAGGCAATAATTAATTTCTTCAATCGCTTTCATTTGCATTTTACAATAAATTGGAATAGAAGTCCGACAGAAATGATCAGACCTTTGTTAGAATTTTCAACAATTTTATGATAAACTGTTATTTAAGAATCATTGTTTATATTTCTTCTGTAATAATAACTAGCGTAGTTATACAGTGTGGTCACTAAAATCTTCAGTCCCCCCTCCCCTATAGTTCAGACTGCCAAAAATTATATTCTTGAAAGTGGTGAAGTTATAATAAAGTGGCTATGCTATAGGCGATGAGACCACTTACAGCGCCACCGAGTGGAAAAAAAATCGGAGTTTTCGTTTTTGACGCGACAACGTTTTTCCGCTCGTTACAGTGATAGTCGGTCGAACTTTCTTGTGTGACAACATACCGTCAGCTTTGAATCGCTAATAACTACGAGACTAATTGTGCGAAAAAAATGGTTGACCCCACAACGGATAGATCATATCTCTAAAAGTTTTTCGCATAGTATTTGTTTTGCCTGTGACGTCATCGTACTAGTGTAGGCACATGCGCGTGATTGTTATGAATTAGTTTTTTGTAAGGTTATAAATAAGTGTAGCGAGGAAACGCTTTTTTCTAGGAAGTTGATTCTGGTGTCATTTTTAAAGAGCTTGAGGAGTATTACTAGGAACCAAAGTGAGATAATTAAAATATTTATCAGAATATAAGTAAAAATCGTTATTAAATTGAAAATTCCCACCTCTGCATGTTTTTTGATTATAACATGCAAAGTTTTCTTTCGAATTGTACGAAACTTACAGAAAATTTGGCAATACGTAAAAGAAATATCATTTTAAAATTTGAATTCAAAAACTTGAACATTACGGGAAATATGAGCATTTGTAGTAAATAATGTTTTACTGCGCATACGCGAAATGTATTTCTATATACTGTCAACAGATGGCGCGACCAAAGGCTACTCTAAATAAAACTTAAGAAAGGCGCAGTTCGGGTTCACGCCGAAGATTTTTCATGAAAACATAGGGATAAAAAGATAAAACAAGTATTTCGTATTAATATGTCATTTAATTATCAATCTCTTTAATACAATATTTACACAGAGTAAGTACCCATGCAATGGTTACAGAATATATAAATCATACACCCAATATGCGACTATATGCGATAAACTTGCGATTTATCTATTGTGTAACCATTATACTACTCTGTGTAAATATTGTATTAAAGAGATTGATA
>BGPR01001982.1:169465-204822 GCA_013235015.1 Araneus ventricosus | reverse complement strand
TCAGAATACTGTCGGGGATATATTCGCACTCATCTGTTGATCCCCTTGAATTATTCTTTAAAAAACTCAAGATAAATACTTCTTCGAAAACAACTTAATTTTTTTTTTATTTCTCATCGCCCTTCATATTTTTTTGCTTACGCGTAGTTAGAAAACAATGATTCCTAAACGTGGAGCTGTGAGGAAAAAGAGGCATAACGTCTCGTTTCGCTTCACTTCATCGCCTTCCTATATCTTTTGTTGTTCCCCATTTTCTTCATTCTTCGTTGATTTGAATTGGTCGGTAGGTGCTACTGAGCTTAAAAGTGTCTCAGCTCATATGTTATGATATGAATCAAAATAACAAAGACGATTCCTTTTTTCCTCAACTTCGTGGCCAATCCCATTTTTTAGCTCAAAATAAAGGAATGAAGCGTTTCATAACAAACGAGAAATTTATCCGGGAAGTTAGAAAAAACTTCATTAAAAAATTAAAAGCGATGATGGGCTATTGGGCAATTAAAAGAAAATCTAGAGTAAATAAAAATGCCGAGGAGGTATTGATTGTAAGGAAGGAATTTATTATCTTTGCTTCATTATCTTTTGCTGAATGGACAATTTCCTACCGCATACATGGAATTTATCCTGAAAAAAAACACTGCTTAATTTTTGTTCCTTTTCACAACTACTCTGGTGTGTTTATATTTTGAAAGCAATAATTATATATCTGCTAGATTTTTATCTTTTTAAATCGGTCGATTGCACATTCGACTTAAAGCTGTCAACAACGTATTCAGGAGATTTATTTAGTTCTTACTTGAAATTGAAAGAAAACATTAATTTGTTGCTTTTGGAAGGAAGAACAATATATAAAGATTAAAATTGCTAAAACTCCTTTCATTTTTTCGCTGTTTGAATGAATCAAAATAAACATTGGATGTTGATACAAAATTTATACAAAATCGCCTCAAGCAAATTCATTCACAGAATGCTTATAATAAGACCATCGTGAATTCTAATATTTTTAGCAAGGTAGTGGTGTTTCATTTGTGAAACTTATATAACTGTGTTAGTCTGTATGAGTGGAACTCCAACTCTCCTCTTGAGGTAATCAAAATGGCAATATATCTGTGATCATTTTCAATCTCTCAGACTTTAGAAACCAAAAAAATACTTTGTGTTTTTTAAACTTCTGGTCTAGGCAGGTCTTAATAGGCCTTAAATGGCCTATTACAATAATGACAACTGATTATGATGATTAACCCTTTGAGGACGACTGTCACATGGGCATGTCAGCTGCTTGGTAGTGTTGAGGTTGCGACCGTCCTCAAGAGGTTAAATTAGCTTCCCTTTCTGAAGCACCTCTGACATTATTTGAGAATGGAAACCCTAATTTTGAACTACGATCTAAAGACTCTAAGGAATGCTATAGTTCAGTGTTTAAACTGAGAATAGAGACCAACTAGTCTACTGAAATACGGCCGATTGATTATGACCAGGGCAGACTTAACGAAATTGAGTTCCTAGGGTAGAATTATTTGGCGCCCCGTCAAAACCTTAACTAGGAATTTGGCTATCTGTGGCTCAAAAAAGAAAAAAGACACATACCTAATAAAATGATTGAGGAGCAAAATAAATAAATAAAATTAATTAAAATATTTAAATAAAAGTCACATGTTTCCTGATTAACAATTTGACAAATAGAAACCTTTTCATATTTAAAATCATAATGAAATACATGCAGTGAATGCTACAGTAGTGAAACTTCAGGTACTTAGGGAAACAACAGTTGTGACATATCAGCCGCTGAGAAAAGAATCTACTGGTGCACTGCCTATAACGCCGGAGTGAAAACTTCTTTTCTGAACACTTTTATTTAAGTTGAATCGTTTCATGTTTGTAAAGATGGAATTTTCTATCGATTTTTTACTTACTTCCTGATATCACAGTTTTATACTTTTGTGCACTTGCGTGTTCTCAATGATACTACACTTTTTTAACCCTCTGACTGTGTATCCCGCAATTTCCACGGGTTAGAAGTAAGTCTATTTTCTGCTGCATTCTGCGATTTTCACAGGCTAACGCGTTTACTTAATACTTTTATAGCGCTGGATCATATTACATTAATAAATCTCTGTATATAAATAACAATTCGTTTGGCTCAACGGTTGGTTGGTTGTTTATTTTTTAATGGCACAAGAGCCAAATTTGGCTAAGCTGCGCCAACCAGATTTGGCTCAACGGTACTTGAACACGTTTGCAAACAATGCATCGAAATAGTGATTTTAAAAAAATGCACAGTCATAAGGTTAATATTTCCAGGACTTAATTATCTGCCACTCGATTAATTTAATCAATTTTTGATTCCATACTATTGGCGGTAACTTGTTAAAGAATTTGAGAAAAATTTGGTTTTAGGGTTGCATAATATTTGTAATAATGAATAATAAATTAAAAACTAAAAAATAAATAAAATAAAAAATCTATTTATTAACGCATTAATAAAATTATATTTTGTTTATATTATGTTTAGAAAAGCTTTGCAAATTAAGTTATGCATTTTTTTCTGAAAAATAAAACAAAAAGCATCACTGTTGTGCACTAAATGTTTGGCCCGGTCAAATGCAGCCCACATAAGTTACTTTGCTATATTTGTGATTCATTTTCCCCCCTGTTTTCTATAACCTTAAATCTCTTTTCTAAAAATATGTGTAATGCGTTCACACATATTTCCTTCTTATAGAACTCAAATGTAACTTGACTGTGTTTCCCTAGCTTTCTTTAATAATTAGAATTAATATCACATGGCAGAAATTAGACATATGAACTCATTAATTATTGTATTTATAAAAAAATTTACGCTCTATTAAATATAAATTTATTAAATAAATAATTATTATAAATTTAAGATTATTTCTCTATATTTTTGTAATCCATAATAGGTGTTACTGCGGAAAAGTTAAACCCAAAACATATTTTCATTTGTTAAAAGTATACTACTTTATAGTTACATTTACAACATTAATGAAAGAAATTCATGTCTCTTTCTTTTAACAAAAATCGAAAAAATAATGTCTGCAATTCCTTGGTTCATGGAAATACTTTTCCTGCAAAAAAACTGATGAAATGTGTGACAAAATTTCAGTATATTTTTAGTCACGAAAGATTTATATCAGAAAAATGTTTTTCTTGATAATACGCAGACACATTAATATTCTTATAAAAATTTTCATACAATGTCTTTTCTCAATGCATCAATTAATCTGTCACTTTTTTTCCCTAGAAAAGTTGTCGCAATTTGTCATTTATATAATTGCATTTCCGTTACACGACATATATTAACCGCCTCATCATTGATCTAATTTCTAGATAAATTGCGAACATTTTTTTAAAAGTAATACATGACTTGAGTTCTGAAATTCCAAGTTTACTTTATACAATATATTTTGCGTACTGCAGAAACGAAATTTTTAAAATATTTTTTTTTAAAATTGAAGTTCGAATATTTTAACCTTATAATATTCTCTTTCGATAATTCTGCTTTGTAACGGCGGCGAATTCAAAGAAATATCTTATCTCAGATTAGAACGGCAAATTCTCCGAATCGGAGCCGGAATGTTCCAGGCTCGAAACCCGATTCCACTGAAGATACGCCGTGTATGTGGGCTTTGTTGCAAGCTAAATGATATGTTGTGGGTCAAACGTCCTCCCGCTGGTAAGGTGTAGAAATTTTGAAAGGAGTGCCAGTTCAGAGGTCGTCCTCTTCACCTGACTGCGGTTCAAAATTACGAGGTTCGTCCCAAAATAGCTCTCGTGTTGCTTCAAAACGGGTGATTAATAAGACCAAAATTAAACTAAACTTATACAGAATTTATGTGCATCGTTATCGTTCAAAGAAACACCATGAAATTAAATATTGCAAAACTTCCTTCAATATTGAAGCTTTGTCACAGATAGCGAGACGAAACAAATTGATAGCATTAAAAATAAAGTCAAACTGATTTAAAAAATTCCGTATCGTATTTGTTTTGAATACGATTCATATCATTACAGCTAATAGTTTTACACAGCTTTCTTCGATTTAGAAGGCAATGTTTTTTTTGTGTATCTTAAATTGGTTAGAATTTAAGTTAACTAAAACACTTTGAATGTTAATATGATAGCTCATCCGGCAAACTAATCGACTCAACGTGCGTGGCGAGACTGAAAGAAACGTATGCAGGACAGTCTGAAGGTTTATATGGCAAACAAATTAGAGATAAAATATGAAATCTTGACGTTTTCTATTTTTTTTAAAAAAAATTGAATTCCTATATACTTTTAGTGATATGATTGTCCATTGATTTTTAATCTATAGAAAAAAAGATGAAATCTTTCTCTTCTTATATGTGGGAACTATTCAACAGAAGATTGGTACATTTTGCTGAAGCAGAAGCATCTTGGTCACGTTTTCCAATAAGCCTGCGGATAGTGCATTGTCTAGTTTGTGAAAGTGGAACTGACGATTAAATGATGCATCCTGCACAAAATATATCCGCTTAGTTCTTAAGGGGAGACTATCGCACATTTCATGAAACAAAACATTGTTTAATCGAATCGAGAAAATAATGCGTTTTCACTGTTTTTATTGAGGACACATCTTACTAAGCCTATCACGTTTTAACGAAAAATATGCCAGTTTCTCAAAACTAACATAAAATGAAATAGCAAATAAGTCATAAGTAAATAAGCATTTAATAACAGGAAAAAATTATTATATAATAATTTTTTTCTTTTGTTGTAATATATAGCTTGCCATTTGTATTAAACTTTTGATTTTCTTGATTAAAGATCTGTTTTGAAACTCCCCGCTATTTAGGATGATATTTTACTTCTCAGTAGTTCATGCCACGTTAATGTGATAAATTTTTAACCTAAAAGGCAGTTTTTGAACTTACCAAGCTTACCTTCTATCAAAATAAATCCCGAATCAATGATCCTTCGATCCCAAATGCACAAGAATACTGTGATCCATGCACCAAAGAAAACTTCGCATATGAGGGTTTATTGAAAAAGTATCTGAATTGGTACACAGAAGTTTGATTGTCAATGAGGTAATTGGTTATTATCCATTAAAAAATAGAAGTTTAATTGGTTATACTACTTTCATCGGAGCATATTCATTATTGAAATACTGTTGATATTGAATAAATATGGCTCACAAAATAAAGTATAAATAAAGTGGGAAAATAAAATTCATTTCTTGGAAAATAGTTTTAGTTGATGTTATCTTAAAACTTTATGTGTTGACCGTCAAACGAAGAAAAAACTTATATATATATATATATATATATATATATATATATATATATATATATTTCTCTAGATGAAATCAATGTGTACTGAATGCAAAGAAATATTCCTCTTGTTTGATGATTACAAATGTTTCTTCTTGAAATAAACAATTTTCATCATTTAGCTTAAGTAAAATATTTTACTGAAATTAATATATAAAAAAGTAACACAGAAAAGAGGAAGATTTTTAAGTTACGAGGATGGATCGAAAAAAAATTTACAAGGGTAATAAAAAAATATTTATTAACATTAGATGGAAAATACAGAAGGGAATTAAAAGGCATACTTGCACATCACTTTTCCACACATAATCAGCAAATCTATTTAGGCATTCATCTGAATGCAGGACCAACTTGTTTACTCCGGCTCGGTAGAAATCAAATTCCTACCCATTGAGCCAGTTCTCGGCAGCTTTTTTCACATCACTGTCTGAAGAGAACCTTGTTCTAGATAAGTGTTCCTTGAATTTCGGAAAAAGGAAATAGTCACTGGGTCATTGTGAAGCCATCCGACGCAAACGCCCTGGCATGTTGAGTGATGATGTCATCTTCCCGAATGACAATACCCATACTGCTCGCAAAACTCAGGAATTGCTGCTAAAGTTCTAGTGGGAAGTCTGGGGCCACACCTATATAACTGTGATTTGGAAGCCCATCTGGGTTCCAAACACTTATCTGGAACAAGGTTCTCTTCAGACAGTGATATAAAAACAGCTGCTGAGAATTGGTTCAATGGACAGGGACGTGATTTCTAACAAGAAGGGGTAAAAAGTTGGTCCTGCGTTCATATAGATCACTAAATAGTTTTGGTTAATATGTATAAAAGTGATCGGTAAGTATACCTCTTAATTCCCTTTTGTATTTTCTGTTTGTTGTTAATAAATAATTTTTTGTTACCCTTGTAAACTTTTTTATCTATCTTCGTATATTTAGAACCACGGATCATCCAAGAATTTTACCCTTCTCATTCCGAAGGAAATATTTTGATAGAAGAATGAATCTCTTCGTTCATTGATTGCTCTTCCTTTTCTCCATAGTTAGCTCCACGCATCGTCTTTTCCAAAAGACAGGAAATTACAAACTATGTAAGTAGCTTGTAACCACTTCTGGAGAGCAAGAGAGCAACCACTTTGACAGCAAAATTTGGGTTCGGATATGAGGGAAGGTAGGAAATTCTTAAATCCTTGGATCCCAGAAATTGCAAGTCTTCCTCCAGAATAAGATACTTTTCCATCCTGATTCACTATCCGTGTTTCTTTGTCAATGTATTCTGTTTCTTCTATGCCTTGCTGAGTACTTCGAATTTAATTGGGAAACTCCGACATCAGTCTGGTGAAACTACAACTCCTTAACAGATAAGTTTTCTGTATCGTCTAATTAGATGACCCTGCTTCTGTTTTGTTAATGTGTTGTATCGATTCCGTTAAGAGCCCATAGAACACTTAAGATGTGGATGGATTTCCGGTCATTTTTTTATCGAATGATAGCGTTTATGAATGGTTTAATGTTATATTATAAGTGTAAAAATGCCATAATTCGGTGCACGAACTGAGCTCGAGTTAAGGGGTTAAATGTTCAAAAGAGTATAGTGATTTTTTTTCTTGGTAGCAATTTTTCTTCATTTATGATTTGCGATGTCTTCTTCGGCCTTATTTTTATTCTTTTTATCGTCGATTCTAGGTTTTTAGCCCTTTCGAACCGAATTTTTCATGATTAAAATTTAACTTTGAAAAACAGTTTAATTTTAACAAAATGTTGACAAAAAATGTAAAGTTAAAAAAAATTAATTCCCCATGTTACCCAATAGGAAATGAAGTCTATTCTCTGGGACGTATATGCCCATTACGGTTATACGTCCCTGGTAGTGTTGTACGAAAGGGCTAAAATGTGAGTTTCGAGAAATGTTGCAATTCAAAGCAACTAAATCGAGATATTACTTCGGAAACTTTTGATTTTCATCTTTAGAGAGATTCGGGATGTTTGGAAAAAATCCTTAAAAATAGATTTTTGAAAGTGATTGTCTTATTATTCAGAATTCTATTCGTTGGTTTGAAAATTATTCCTAATCAAATGAAATTAGCAATCATTAGACTAAAATAAATGTTATTACTGATAAAACTGACAATAGTAAGAACAATTTAGAATATGAGTAAGCTATATGTTGAATGTGATTAAATAAAAGGCCATTCGTTTCGCTTCAGTTATTTTCTCTTAAAATAAAGGCATATAGATCCAGAAAGCCCATATCATTAAATAATGAAATGAGCTTTCTTTACGAAAAAAAATTTGTAACGAATAAAATACTAACTCAATTTTTTGCGCACGAAAGAGAAAAATGAAAGAAAAAATTTATAACGTCAAAGAGTCTATATTTTGTTACATAATTTTCATTTATTTCTATACATTAAATGAACTGCTAACTGTAATGCTTCTAACTGTTGGGTATGGCTCACTATTTTCATCATTAACTCAATATTTTTGACACACAAAAAAATGTATAGCCATTGACAAATCTATTTTCTCTTCATAAGATCTTTCCGGGTGTGGTAATTATGAGAAAATTTCAGTTTAGGACATGACTTTTTGAGCTTCGCACTTGCAAATATATTCGTAATTAGTAGGCAAGCAAAGGATTTAGAAAGTTAAAAATACATTCTTTTATTTAACAGCAATTATTTATTTCATTTACTAATTATTATTTACTTAATCTCTTTGACTTAAAAAAATAGCTTTTAATTTCATGGTATGTTTTGTTAACTGACTGCTTTTTATTGACTTTTAATTATGAGTCTGTTTAGAGAAACTGTATTCGTTTAAAAACTTTTCAACGTTTCTCATCTCTTTATTTGAGTAATTGAATTCATATTTAATTTTTTTCAGAAACTTCTATACTAATAGTATTACAAAACTGCATCATTCAAAATGATGCATGTGAAATAATAGAATATAAAATAAATAATAACATTTTTGTTACAATTTTAATTACTTGAGAAACTAATTAATTAAAGTTTACATAGTCATTTACAAAACAAAACACGCTTTCGAATCCAATTAATCTATTTTAAACGTTTCTTTTTTTTTATCCAACCGCGCAATAGAATGCAATAACATTTAATTTTTCAATTCGGCAATGGATTCAGTTTTAGAGTGTTCCACTAATTCAGCGAGAAACTTGCAGAAGCACATCAGAGTTAGTGAATTTAAATATATCTTTTGTGCTTACATAAAAAAGAGACAAAAAGAATTTTATGTTTAAGATCGTTGGACAAGATCTTATGTCTGACTTACCACGGGGCATTCAAGATTCGCATGAACTGTTAATTTTGAAACACCTGCAATTTCCTTAATCGCGTGGGCAGCGGTGGACTAGTGATAAGGTCTCGGCTCCGTGGATGAAGGGTTCCAGGTTCGAGACCCAATTCCAGCGAAGAACCACCGTGCATATGGGCCTGTTGCACGCTAAATCATACGTAGGAGGTCAAACGTCTTCCTGCTGGTGTGGTGCGGAAGTTTGGAGAAGACGTGTCATCCTCGTCGTCCGACTGCGGTTCAAAATTATTAAGGCCGTCCTGAAATAGCCCTCGTGTTGCTTCAAAACGGTACGTTAATATAACTAACCAAAACGGTACGTTAATATAACTAACCTAAACCTCGTAATAGCTACCCAAATAAGTAAAACTGATTGAATAATATACATTTGAAGAAAACACTTGTGTTGATCGCCAATTTGCTCATTCCAGCCATGAGTGAACTCAGATGGATAACGGTCACTTGACATTTATTGCCACCTGGTTTGATATGGGCATTAATGCTAATTTAGCATATAGTAATAACTTCAGGTACTTGTTTCTTTTTTCCCAATTCAATGTGAAAAAAAGCATCTTTCAATATTTGCAACTCCATTAAATTTTTTACTGTCATCGATCGTGTTAAAAAATATTACATCTCAGGGAAATAAATATAGTTTAATAAACATAACAGAAATATGACCACCTTCCAGAAATCAATATTTGCATATCAAATGTTCCTTTTAGAATGGTTCTTTTAAACCAAACTTTGTTTTCTTTTGACGATATGTAAAATTCATTTCCATCACCCATCATGGAACAAAATTTATTTTATGCGACTTAACAAGTGATAATAAACAAGTAAACATACACAATTCAACTGCTTCTTTAACATGTCTGGCCTACTGTCTTTGTGCGTGACTGTGTGTGGTTCCATTTTTGAATATTTGTAAGCAAATCTAGTTCAGTAAACAATCTGAATTTGAGGTATTTCATTAATTTTTACGAATAAATATATTTAATTATCTTTCTCTTTGTTTAGAAATTAAAGTTACATTTTTCTGCTTGATTTTCGACTTATATGTACTTAAGGGATGGGCGATTTTTTTTATTTATTTATTTGCAGATGGGTTCGTCGTATTTTTTATTCGACACTATCGATCTCCTGTGAAAGATGTGCTAGTTATGTGGAAATGCATCAACCATGTACTCTACTTTATTTTTGAGGTAATAGCATTGTTTTTCCAGTGAAGAGCATTACAATATCATTTCGAATGATAAGTGACCATTTGTTTAACCTATGATAAATTCTAAATCATTTTATTTCCGTTCTGTTGCAAGAAAAAGACAGGTTTATCACCCATGGCGTTTAAATTTATTTGGTTAATAAAAACAATAATTTGATGTATCACCCTTTTTTATGTCTTAACCCTCTCACACCGAGCAAGACGGTCCCGGGCGGTTTAAAAATTTCTCCTTAACAACGACGAAGGTCGGTCTGAGGCGGTTGGCTTCTTCTGAAGGGAGGTGAGGTTCTGAGATCATTTAGCAGATAAGCGCGGTAGGGGACTATTTATCCTTGCCAACCACAGCCCATTTACGTGCGTCTGAAGGGAAGATTATAGAATGGGTGGGTAAATGTCCACCCAGATTGGGAGAGTCCAATTCATGTCGTATCCTCCGAAAAAGGCCCGGTTTTACAGGAGATAGAAGAAAACGTTCGCCTAGGGATTAAAGAATTAACTGAATAAAAATTGAAATTCTGTTAACTAAGCACAATGCATCATCAAGATATCAACTTTTAAAAGTCTTATCCCTTCAGCAAGATGTAATGCTACAAAATTTACGCTTGAAGCACCTTACAGGAGAAAAATGGCGAAGATGTAGGAATTAAACACACAAAAAACATCCTCGGGAAGTTCATGACGCAAAGGAAACAGAATTAGAAATTAAATTCTCAAGTTAGTATGCGAATTTTAATGAACTGATGGGAAAAAAATAGCACGAAAAACTGAGATATTCCATAAATACTCCATGTTCACAATTCGTTGATGGTTGGCAGACATTTTTCCTTCCCCTGTGACAACTGGAAGTGGATAAAAATGGCTTCTAAGAAGGAAAAAGCCACAAAGAACTTGCTTACTATCATTTTTCGTCATATGACATTTTGAGACATTAGCATTTTTTTTCTCCTCCACAATAATCAAACTAAATAATATTAAAATTCGAAATTCCACCAGACGTTATTTTTTCGTTTCAGGAAATAGCTTTTGTTTAATTCCATGATAAAGCATGCTGAAGTTCTGGGGGAATGAATGTAGATTTAAATGCCTTCTTATTTATCCGAAATAGTTTCAAAATTCGCAAATTAGGTAATTTTAATTTTTCTCGCAAGTGACGTTCTTATATGAGAAAACAATCAAAATGCTTAAAAAAACATTTTGCATTTATTTTTTATTACCAAAAGAAAGAATAAAAATTATCTGTCTAGTGCAAGAAATTTCTAAGGGAAGATTAATTTTATCTTGGATAATAAATTATAAAAATTTTATGTACCGTCGTAAATTCTCATTTGAATATTTGTTTATGGCAGTAAAGAAAAGCATAATTTTAATCATATTAACCATAATTAGCTCTCTCAAAAAATAAATAAATTAACAGTGTTTTTAAGGTAGAAATATTTAAAAAATGGTAGTTTTCTAATGGAAAGTTAGTGTTACATTGTTTCTTCTTAACATGTTTCAAGGAATTTTGAAATAAAATATAATTGCAAAATAACAGATAATAATAATTTTCCCTACAAAATAACACATGCAATGTTATATTGTTTAAAAATAACTCAAAATGGAATTTTTATGAAAATAAAATTATTTTAAATTCACTTACATGCCTACTATTTATCAGGATGAGCAGAATATTCATAGGATATTCTTTAATTTTTTATAATATTATAGGAAATACCGGAAAACAAAAAATTATATACTAATGTATGTTATCCTGAATTCAATTGAGAATTTTCTGAAACAGTTCCGCATTATAAGTTGTGAAATTTTTATTCATTATATGCAATGAATTCTTTCTTCGATGGGAGCTCTCCAAATAAATCATTCATTCAAATAAATCACCAAAAATAATTGAATCAAAATAATTTCTGAGACACTTATATCACTCACTCAGAAAGATAACGCCGAATGTGGCCATGAAAGCCGAATATACAGCTACGATTCGCTAAACGCCCCGTGTGAACACCACCGACACGTTTTCAGCTCTCAGCCGAATTCGCCATAGCCGACCCGTGTATCCGTACCCTTAGTCAAAAGTTAATTTACAAATGAATCAGACCGCTAATATTCTCGTCTGAGTGACTTTTACTCTATATGTTGTGTGACTTCTTTAACTAGTCACATTTTCCTGCCAGGGAATCTACTCCAAAGGTAGGAAAAACATTTATTTTTTTTTTAACTATATTAAGTTTTGAGGTTGTTTAGCGTTGTTTTCACGTGACCTCTTGTTTTAAGTTAAATGGGCTCTTGGGGCAGATTGATACATTTGACTCCACCACACATTTATACGCGTCTTCTGTGTGTATAAATGTGCCTTAACAACAACTACTTAGCAAAATCGCCTTCAGAAATGGAAAAACGCAAAAATGAACTATTTACTAGAAACACACAATTAAATATTTACTGAAACAATGAAAATGGTTTGAATTTCATCACAAAATGAAAAGCATTGTTGTAAATTAAGTTTAAAATATATTTTTACGAATTTATTGAAATTGGAGAAAAATTTTATACGGTAATGTAATAAATATCACCCAAAAGATACTTTTTGCATTTTCAGATTATGTGAACATTTTTTGTGCTATATTATTTTCGTAAGTTATCAAGGAAGAACGCGAAAATTTCCATAATTTTAAATTAATTAAAATTTCAAAAAACGGCTTCTAGGTACACATTCTCTCCCTCCGAAGTATTTTTATACACACAAATTCTCCTTTATTATTTGCAGAGATAAATTATTTTCTGAGGTATTATTGTTTCTTCTTTCCAGTCTCATTAAAAATGTTGAATTTTGATTAAAATAAAAGATTGTTACTTTGTTAAACTTTTAAACTTTGAGTTGGAATACAAAATTTATAGATAAAACATTTTTTTTTATCCCACACATATTAAACATTATTATTTATGATATTTCCGTGAAAGAATCAATGTGCCCAAAGCACGTATAAATTTACCCCTAGTATGGGGCAGATTGATACAAATCCATTTTTAAGAAAATAAAAGTGTGATTATTATTTCATTATGTTATTTATGACTAAAACTCGACTGAAATTCTATATTAGATTAACAAATGTACAAATATAGTGTATTAATTATAATTATTACAGTTGGTAAAATCAATTTTTAGCTTTCCAAAAAAGTGTATCTATGTCCCTGCATTCCCCCTACATCCTGCAATATCCCAGCCTTGCATTGCCCCTCTAACACGATTTACCTGAATGCTGGAAAACAATAGCATGTCCTGAAACTGGTGAAACACAGAGAACAGCAGTGGCGTACGTGCAACTTTTGCTCCCCGGGGCGACTTTCATTATGCAACCCTTCCTGTACAAGTTACATAAACCTCAAAATAAAAATAATAAGGGGAAAAATTGATTTAATAACGCAATTCGTCGTTTGACACCTTTGATCTCTGCAGATAGGTTGTGAAATCGTGCTTCCAATACCAATCTTTCTTCCACATACCGGCAATATATCGAAAAAAGGGCGAGAAATATGAATTAATTACAATCGATATTTTTTTTATCCACATAATGTTTCAACTAGTTTCGCTGCTCTTCTTAGTAATAAAATTGTTTTCCTGCATGTCTGATTTTGTCGCCCCTTTCTAAGTGCCGACGGGGCGGACCCCCCGCACGCCCCCCCCCCATAGATACGCCACTGGACGACTTTACTTGGAACATCCCAACGCATGATTAGGAGACTGTGGTATCGCTTTCAAGAGACTGGCGCAGTGCAAAGAAGAGAACGGCAGGGTCTTCCATCAGCTACAACAGTAATAGATGACCGCTACTTACCATTCTTGTCAAGAAAGAAGAGGAGCTGCAATGCAGCAGCTATGGGAACAATTCAGACATGAACAGTCAATCTGTGGCTCTTTCGTCCAGTTTGACAAGCTTCTGTTCACATCCACCAATATGACATTGTTACTCAATGCCAATTTTCGAGTTTGTATTTCAATTGTATAATCAAAACAAAAAAAAACTTTGACACGGTGTTTGCTTTTCTGATGTTCTTGTTTAATTTTTTTAAAGAAATTCAATTGCTTATTTTACAGCTTCGATTTCATTCTGAAACATTCCCTAATATTTATGAATATAATGTAGTTGGAATTCGGGAAATAGTAAGAAGGTTTTCAGATATAAGCACCTAATTGATATGATATGCCATTTTCTAGACAAAACATTTTCTAAACAGGGATCATATTTATTTATTTATTTGACATTTGGCGTCTTCTTTAAACTGGAAACTCAAATACTTTTAGTTTCCAAATCTGACTTTGTGGGCGAGCAACAAGTTATTCCTTTTGTTTCTTTTTCTCTTTTTGATAATATTTTAAAATAACCACATTTAACTCTCTTGAAGATCCATCTAGCCTAACAAGTTATTCTAAATTAAGACACCACAGTAGACTGTTGGCTAAGACACGGGCTTGAAATCAAAGAACTGAAAATTCAATTCACAATTTACCAATGATCCGCTCTGTAGGCTGCCCGACAAACTAAATTTGCAATATCAAATGATTAATTAAGGCCCTCACGCTGGTGTGGAACAAAATATCATAAATTAAGAAACTGGTTCACTCGACTTTCTTGTTATTTGATTCCGATCAAGTAAACGATTTACAGTAACCCTCGTGTAGTTACAAGCACACACAAACCACATATAGTTAGTCTAATAAATCAATCTGCGAGTGTGAGCTCTGAATATCTAAGAGAAAAAAAACCAGAAAATTCAACATTCGTCTTAATAACATTGATTTTAATTTCACCAGTTCCCCCTAAACTTCTCTAATTTACATCCAGACAGGAAGGTCTAACATCAATAATTATTCCACGCAAGAGCAGTTTATTGAAGAAGATACATAGATACAAGAATATGCAACCACAGAAGAAAACCAACACACAAAAATCAAAAAACAAAAATATAATTATGGGGCTTTTTTTATTTTCCGCAGAATACTGTCAGGGATTTATGCGTCACTCATCTGTTGATCCCCTTTAATTATTCAACTTTCAAAATCTTACGATGAATATCTCCTTAAAAAAACATCTTAAATACTTTTTTTCCTCTGATCTTTCCCCTTTTACTTCCTAGTAGTTAGAAAACAACGATTCTTGGATGGAGAGCTGTTGAGGGGGAAAAAAACACAACGTCTCGTTTCGCTTCACTTCAACGCCGCCCTACATCTTTTGCTGCAACCGATTTCTTCATTTTTTTGTTGATTTCAATTGTTTGGTAGATGTCACTGGACTTAGAATTGTCTCAGCTCATGTATCATGACACGACTTAAAATAACAAAGGCGTTCACTTTTTTCTCAATTCTGTAGCCTATGACTCTTTTTTAGATGACATTAAAAGAATGAAGCGTTTCATAGTGCACCAGAAATTTATCCAAAAGGTTTAAAATACGCTTCATTAAATGAGTAAAGAGCAATGATGGGCTATTGAAGTGATTAAAAAATACTCTAGAGTAAATAAAAATGACGAGGTGGTATTAATTTAACCGAAGAGATTTATTATGTTTGCTTTCTTTTCTGTTGTTATTGCTGTTGAATTGGCAATTTCTTACTTCAAATGCGGGATTTATCCAAGAGAAAGAAACACGCATTAAATTTTTTCTGCATTTTGCAGCCCTTCTGCTGCACTAATTTTTTGAAAATTATAATTATGTAGGTATTTGGGTCTTTTTAATCGCTTATTCGAATTCGGCTTAAGGTTATCAACTACTATTGAGATTATTCATTTAGTTCTTACTCGAATTAGAAATAGATTTTATTTATTGTTCTTCATGAAAGGATATATATTTCACTATTGAAATAGTTAATAGCCATTTTATTTCTGTGTTATTAGGATAAAATAAAATAAACTTAGGACATTAGTGCAAAATTGTTTTAAAATGTCTGAAACACGATGATTATAACTATCGTAAATACTTAATTTTTTCCGGAAAATTGGAATGTCAATATTTACGTTTGAGTTTTCTTTTGTGGTGGTAGAATAACTGTTTTAGATTGTAAGAGTGTTCTGCTTGTCAGTCTAATCGAAACTGCAATATAACTTACAATTATTTGTGAAGCTCTTAGAAGACACAGTACGCATTATTTCCATGCTTATTAAAATGCGTGTCAAAACCCTAACTGGCCTATTACGGAACGAGCATTTGAATATGACTGATTGGATTAAAGCATTTCTATTGGACAACAAGATATTTACATCACCAATTTTTATCATGGGTTATAATAAAAGATATTATTTTCCTTGGAAAAAAATAAAGCATCTCTTAAAATTTCGAATATTCAAAGTATTTTAGCTTGAAGGGAAAAAAATTGTTAATATCTTAAGAAGTGTCATATGCCAAAAATATCAGCAAGTAAATTCTTTGTGGACTTTCTTTGTGTGATAGAAATAATTTTTTATCATCTGGGATGGGAAAAACATACCCATATCGTCATCTAGTCATCCATCAACGAACTGAAACAGCAAAAACCAATTATTTTGATCAAAAAATGGATAATTTATGGAATAACTCAGTTTTTCGCAAGAACTTTATGATTACATTGGTACGTTTTTATTATATTTTGTATACCAGTTCGAAAATTTAATTACTTGTTCAGTTCAAGTATATTTTCATTGCGTCATAAAATTACCGAGACTGTTTTCTTGTCTTGATAAGTTTTATTTTCATGTTTCACGTAGAAAAATTCAAATGTGAATTTATTGCAGTTGCTTCTAGGATGGAGAAAGGCATTTTAATTGTCGGTGTCGTGATGTTACATAATAGTTTATTACTGGCATTTCATAAAATGACGATATTATTGGTTCAGCTTCAAATTGTTATTTCATTAAATGGAACAAACGCAAGTGTTAAGGAATGAAAATTGATATTTTTCATGCAACAAAATGAATGAATGAAATTAATAATATAAAGTAATGAAATATGAATTTAATAAAAAGAATTCATATTTAAAGAATTCAACGAAATTAGTAAAACAAGATGAATTTCTAAATTATTTTTGGTTTTGCTAGCTTTGAACATTTTATCAAAAACTTCTAACGGTTTGGACTTGATGCGATTTGATATTTTGCTACACCGTTTCATATAGGGCTATGATCCATTCGTTTTGCCATCTTGGAAATTAAATCAACGTGGAAATTAAATCTCACTTATTCCATGCAGTTTGAGGAATGGTACTGTTATTGAGTGGCATAGAAACTGCAACCCGCTGAGTTGCAATAATATTTGGACTATTCACAATCGTTGCACAAACATAACGATTAAAAATTGTCACTCCAATTTATACTAAGCAAACAAAATTCTTCTGGATTAGAGATTTGGAATGCAATGGGATTTTCAATAGAATGTTTGAAATGAGAAAAAAGAATTTCGTTAAGATGTACAGACAACTATAAAAAAATGTGCAATAATAAATATCTATGTTTCTTTTTTGGAAATGTAATATTTCCGTTAGGATTCATCACAGAGAATTTATCTTGTCCTTAAACAGATTTTAGTGGTCATGCAATGTTTGAAATACAGAAAGAAAGTAATTAACCATTATTCTGATTTCTATGAAGTTTTTTAAATTTGGCATTCGGGGTTGTTTTGCCTTTTTCTGTTATTTCAATATTCTCCTACAAAACAAAAATAGTTAAAGAAACAAAAAAGAGTGATAAATTTATATAAATTAAACAAAAAAAAATATCTCATATGACAAATAACTAAAGAGAATACACAAACTGTTTCTTTTTATTTAAATAAATCTCAGCTTGCAAGCGTTTATCGATTTTTTCACAGTGAAAAAACAAGAAACGTTATTAGTTATTATACAGACAAGGACAGGTCTTCCGCTTTCTTCACCTTTAGGAGAAACTACCTCTTTATAATGGAAACTTAGTTTTCAATTTTCTTTCTAGTGACTTACGCATTGAAATGATAAATCGGACTAATTTCTACGACTAAGGTCAACATTTGAACAACCATTATGGTAATATATTACAATTATTTGAGGGTGTGTTATTTCAATTTCGTGCAATCCGCGATAGCAGCTAAAAATTATAAGAAAAAAAAAGCAATAATCAAGCTGCCAAATAAATGGTAGTTATTTCTGACAAAATCAAAAGATAACCTAATGAATTTTATTCCGAGGTAAACTACAAAATAGTTTTAGATAGCAGATTTTGGATAGTTATTCGGTGTTTCGTATGTTGGTAATTTTGTGTAAGAGTTTAAATAATGAAGTTGCTTAATCTGTTGTATAAAGACATAACTATGAAATCTAGAGAAAATTAAAACTTCTCTGGGACTTTCATTCTAAGATATCCATGTATTTAGGAAGAAAAAGAATTAAATAGTTTGTATGGGAGTGAAATTAAGAATAATCATGGCTTTGTGTCTTGATGAGATTAAGAATAAGAAAAGAATGAGAATGGAAGACAAACTTCTTGGAACTACGTCAAAAATTAAATACTACCTTTTCACTGATTATGCAATGATTTCTGTATCTACTGTGGCTATCTTTCTACAGGGAGTTAATTTATATGTCTACGTCTTCGACATTAAGTTTAATTACTCAGTAGCATTCGGAACTAAGTTTGCTAATTCGGTCTTCTTTGAAATCTAAATTTAATACATTAAATATCTTTGGTAAGTTCGATGTCTACTTTACACGAAATTGTTTATTCTGGCAATATTAAACTCCACGACCGTGACATCGCAAGTTCAAGCTACGGTTCATTTAAAGAATTCTCTTCGTATCGATATTACAGATTTAATTTACGTTATTTAAATCTGTAACTGTCTTAACTATTCTTACTCTGAGTTTGAGATTCTGATTATATGTAATCGCCACTATAGATTGCAATTCATCTTTATTCAAACATTCACACAGATTCAAAATTCGTAACAAAACATGAAATGATGAGTTTTCCCTTGCTATTAATTTACCATGAACAAATACTAAATTCCTGATTTTAAAATTAAATAGTCTAATGAATTTTATTACTGCTTTTCTACGAAATTTAAAATCTCTCAATAACAATAGTGTCATATAATGAAATAAATTATAGTTACTAAACCTATTTGTACTTATCAACAAGCTAATGCGTGTGTTTTTAGTTTAATTTAGAGAGCAGCACGAGGGCTATTTTGGGACGGACCTCGTAATTTTGAACCGCGGTCAGATGACGAGGACGACACCTAAGCTGGCACCCCCTCTCCAAACTTCCACGCCACACCAACGGGAGGACGTTTGGCCTCTAGGTATGATTTAGCTTAAAACAGGCCCCATACACGGCGGATCTTCAGTGGAATGGGGTTTCGAACCTGGAACCCTCCGGCCCCAAGGTTGAGACCCTATCACTAAACCACAGCGGCCTCGGAGCATGCTTAAGCATCTCGAAGGCATGATAGCAACAATTGCTTAATTCTAACTTGCAGATGATCGTCTTAAAATGGAAGTTCCTTAAGCTATTCGTGAGTTGGTGACTCAGTTACGAAATGATGGATTATCTATGAAAAAATTGATGAAATCATAAATAAATCGAAGTCTACTGTACAATATATTATTGAAAGATACCGTGAGCTTCAAAAGTTTGAAGATAGAGATAGATCCGGAAGACCTCCGAAGCTAAACTGCTGGCTTAAAAGAAATACCATGCATAAGGTTGCAGATAATACACGAATACGTGCACCTCAAGTTGCAACTGACTTAAAGGTTGATTACAACATTGGAGTGACACCTCAAATAGTGAGAAATGTCATTAAAAAAGCAGGTTACAATGGAAGTGTGGTCATAAGAAGCCCTTTATAAGTCTCTTCAACAGAAAAAAGTGCCTTAAATTCGCAAAGAGGCATGTAAGTAAGCCTTTATCTTTCTGAGAATCAGTCCTTTTTAGTGATGAATCAAAATTTAATATCCTTGTGTCAGAAGGTCGAGTTATGGTCTGGAGAAAACCAAATCAACAGATGCTAACTAAGAATTCATGTGGAACTGTCTTACACGGTGGCGGAGGCGTCATGGTGTGTATGAGTGCTACTGATGTCGGCAATTTACGTTTTATAGAAGGAAATGTGGATAAGTGCATGTATCGCAACATTCTAAAGCAAAATGTCTTAAACAGAGCAGAAAAATTGTCCCTTGGAACTACATTTACTTTCCAGCGAGATAATGATCCTAAACACGCCTCCAAAATATGTCAAGAATGGTGCCTCTATCATGTTAAATAGCAACTTTATGATCCGCCATAGTCTCCCGATTTTAACCCCATCGAAAATCCCATCGATAGGAAGAAATCGGTGGGAAACTAAAGAGTGCCATTCAGGACATTTGGAGCAACATTTCAACAGAAACAGCAAAAGAACTTTTGGGTGTCATGCCATAACGTTTGAGAAAAGTAATAAAGGCCAAAGGAGAGCCTACCGACAATCAAAATTAACTTGGTTAATATTAAAATTATCTTTCATAAACTATTTTAAAAATACCGTACGGAAACATTTTTACTCTTTATTAGTAGCATTTTTTGTTTCTTTAAATGCTTTATTAATTATCTCGATATTTTTTATAATATTCATAATTAATATATGCAATTGTATTGAACAAATTTGTTAATTTTCATTTTCTTCACAAATGATTTTATGTGACAAATTAAGCCTTTATTTATGGTCATAGCTGCATACGGAAACTTTTTTTACCCACTGTAAATGAAATAATTAAATGCCTCCTTTCTTTAGTCTGCAAAATTAAAAAATAGTAATCCTTGAAATTCTCGATAGTCGATTAAATTGAGAGAAATATGCTGTTTTCTTATTTGATGAACGGATGAAAAGTGAATTTAATTTGTTAGGACGTGTTTTCCTCTCGAAGGCAGCAATTTTATCGATTCATAATATTTCTCACGTCAGATTCTAGAAGAAAAGAACACAAAATAAAATAAGTTACGAGTGCCTTCGCTTCTTTTTTTTACGGACGAAATTTAATAGCCTTTTATTCCTGTAAAAAAGGTATTTCAAAGAAATCATGTTAAAACTCATTTCTGTAAAATTCATGAATTTCAGACGATACATAAGCAAAGATAAAACACTAATTAGAGATGGAGAATTCATGAAAATCATGACTAATAAATTTTAGTTAATAAACAGTGGTAAGAATTTTGAATAAGCAAATGCGAACGATGTGGGATAAAAGGTCTGGTATATACAATAACATATCATTTCATAAATGTTTTCGGAAAACACAGCACCAGGTTATGGTCGAGAACGTTCTGTAGAACCATTCAACAACCTAATGCATTGCACCTTTCAAACCATATGGCCAAGTAGTTAAAACGTTTTGACTATTGAAACAGAAAACGCTGCATTCTTTCAAAAACGAAATATTAAAAGAGGATTTAAATTGAGTTTTGTTTTTGGTTCTGCCAAAACTAAAACTACAAATAATTACCAGAAAAAGTATGGGTGAAGAATTTCACCAACAAGGCATTGGATTTATATCTCAATATTCTCTACCAAAAAGTGATAGGGTGCATCTGAGAAAGAGTTGCAGCCGGAAATACGGGACTAGCATAGGGTGCAGAAAAATCTTTTAAGATAACATTTATCCATGAGACAAAGAACAAAAATATGAGTAATATTAAATTTTATGAAAGATGAATATCCTGAAAACTCATGTATACTTACAAGTTAAATACATAATTTAAATTACAGTTCGAAAATTACTATTCGAATATTCAAGTTCAAAAAAATATCAGTTTGTGTAAGAACCCTCGTCATTTAACTTCTTTTAGAGTGTGCCGAAATTCACCAAGTTATGAAAAAAATTACGCCATGTTTCGCGCATACGCAGTAAAAAATTATTTACTATAAATGCACATACTTCTGTAATATTCAAATTTTGTACTAAAATGCTTCTTTTACATATTTTCAAGTATTCTGTAAGTTTCGTACAATTTGGTGGAAACCTCTGCATGTTATAAGCAAAAAACATGCAGAAAGATTTTGGGATTTTTTAAGAAAACCTCTATATCTTCTCGAAAATACTTGCTGTTTTTATGAAAATGCGTGTAAGTATGAAGCATAACAAACATAACCATTGAATAAAGGTTCAACTTATTGCCAGCTTTCTGTGAAACAGGATGGATCAAACTCCATTTTCGCCTTCATCCCTTTCTGGTGGCCCCCTAATTGCCTTCGTGACCGAATCTTCACTGTAAAATTTGAGTTCCGACGATAGTATGTCCCGTGATTTTCAGCAAATGATTGCGAACCATAATAATCATATTAAGCCCAATTTTGTAGCGTCTTCAAAATTGTGCATTATTTTTGGACACCAGTGTACCAGTGTTGAAGATGAATAATAATATGTTACTGAGCTTACTGTGCATCGTGCAATTTTTAAACACGTATATAGACCGACATTAAAGCTTTCCTTGTAAACAAATTAGGCATAAAATGCAAAATCATAAAATCTTATATATTTTAAATACATTTTATTCCAATACATTTTTCTGTGATGCAATTGAATTTCCACCGTTCTTATTCTAGATACAAGAAAGCAAAAAAAATATGCTTCTTTTCTTGTTTAAGGCAAATAGGTAGCAATTCAATTGAAGAATGGAACGTTTCGCTGAAGGAGAAGTTAGCATCTTGGTCACGTTCTCCGATAAACCTGCGGATTAGTGCACTGTCGAGTTTTGGAACGTGGTAGTGTAGATTAAATGATGCATCCTGCACAAAATGAATCCGCTTTGTCTTTGAAGAGCGAGATAGGCCATTTCAACGGATTTCTTGAAACAAAACTTCGCTTAAACGGATCAAAAAAATAATATATAGATACCAATCTTGTCGATGGCTTCTCTTTCTGGATATATAACGTTTTAACTAAAAATATGTCAACTTTAGAAAAACTTAGGCTGAACACATAAGTAAGAAATGACAGGTAAGGGAATGAACATTTAAAAAAATCCCTTTAAGAAAGAAGTATACTTCAAAAATTTATCATAAGACTCAAAACATTATCAATTCGTTTTCTAAATTTTTTTCTGTATTACATGCATTTTAAGTGAAAGATTAAATTTCCTTGATTTTGATCACATTTTATAGCTACGCATTTATGACGGATCTCATAATTCTGAAAAGTGAACAGATGCAGAGTCAAATTTTCATCTTCTCTTTTCAAAAGTTTCTGAGACAAGAAGATTATGATCAAAATATTTAACAAGCAGATATTCTATGAAAGCGAGTTTGAAACGCCTGATTTACGAACCCGACGCCGAGACAATGTCAAAGGATCCTCGCGGTTCACGCATCAAAGAAAACATCACGAAAATATGCTATGCAAGTTTATCGAAGTAGAAACAGGTCATAGGCTATATGTTTTATATCACGTTTATATTCCTTTCAATTTTTGAATAGCATTGGAAGTACACAATTAAAAATATTATAGAAAATACATATAACAATAATGAATCAAAGAAGTCTTCTTTTCTGATGCTAAAAAAATTTAGTTAGCTTTGTTTTCTTGCAATTTCTTTACTCGCAGACATACAAAAAAAAATCAATTCTTTTATAAACACTTCTTTTTGTAACCAATACGTGCTGATTTAGCATTCCTTTGTGTCTGACTTAGAAATATATCCTAACCAAATAAAAATTCCAAATATTTCAATAAAATACGTATAAAAAAGAGATAAAGTAGAAAAGAAGAGAAGTGGGCCTTTCCGAACTTTATAAGTGAAAAACAACAAAGCTCTCAATTTGTTGACAAGCTGACTATTCTCTATCTTCTCCAAAGTTAACTCCGCAGTTTCCCCGTTTTGAAAGAATTAGGAACGGTTTAACTCCCTGAACCACTTTTCTCCCGTAAAATTCACTCAGGCGCCCGAAACCGCCTGAGTCCGGCCTCTGTCGAATGGGGCGGTTTGAGGCGGGGTAAGGATTTCATAGGGTTAAGTATCTCTTATCCATTTCTGGAAAGAGTGCTATAACAGCAGAGTTTGGGTTCTGAAAGGAGGAAAACCGGGGTCATCTTAAGAGAGTCTCGGATCCAGAAATAGCCCCTTTTCCTTCAAAATCAAGAACTCTTTCATTCTGAATCACTTTCGTATTTCAATGCTAACGTCTTCTGCCTCTTCAATGTGCACTCTCCTTGTCCCTCTGAGTATTCAGAATTTTAATTGGAAAACTCCGACTTCATTGATGATATAAATTCGGTTCGGAATCTATGCTGGAATTTCTACTGTTCAAATAAACGATTCTGTACGGATTAATTTTCATTTATGTTTGTCGAAGATGTCTTTAGAAGTCACTTAATGTGCTATACCCTATGAAACCATATCTGAAGGAATGCTTCTTACACTTTAATTTAATTGCTATGAGGGAATGACTTGAAATTTGCGAATTCAAAAATATTATAATTGCATGTAGTCACTAGAATCATTATTGAAATAGAAAGGACTAATGAGGTATTGGGAATTTTTCAACTAAAAAGTTTTGTTTAAGCGAGGAAAACTATTAATATACCACAAATCAAAATGAAAAATATAACATCTTAAAATAAAAAAAGTTAAAAAAACATTGGAAAACTTCTAAACCATATCAAAAACTACCAAATCTCGCAGGAGTTTCTTCAGCATCCCAAGAAATATGCTTAAAAGAGAAAAATAATAAATCTGCTCATTCACTGACTGCTTCCTCTTTTGTCCCTATTATTCCACCTTGCGCGTTTTCCCTCTTGAAAAGGACAGGAAATTGGAAACTGTTTAAGTAGCAAGTAACCACTTCTGGACAGAAAGAGACCACTTCGACAACAACATTTGGGTTTGGAAATGAGGGAAACCAGCAGATTCTTTATTTCCCGGATTCCAGGAATTGAGCATTTTCCTCTCATAACAAGAATCTTTCCCATTCTGATTCACTTTCAGTGTTTCGTTACTAACATCTTCTGCCTTTCCAATGCTCACATTCCTTGTCCTACTAAGTATTTCGCATTTTAATTGGGAAACTCCTACCTAGTTAATGAGATAAAGTTGGATCGGAGTCAGGTAGAACTTCAACTCTTCTAACGAGGTCGTTGTAGTGGTTGATCTTCTTTTATGTTACCTTTTATCGGTGACTGTGGGAGCTCGAAATGCAAGATCGAAGAAATTTTGTAGTGGAAAGTAATCAAACCTGAAAAGTCAAAGTGTTTTGCTGCCGAGATATTAGTTTGGATAATTTTTTTTCACTTTTCGAATGCTCTTTCCTTGGGATGAGGGTATATATGAAAAATATTCTAAATATGTAAGGTAGGGGGCCCAAATATTGCCTAAGTTCCTAATATCGTTTTATCGTTCCTAATATAATTCCTACCACGGTTTCTTCTTAATTTTTAGTTTTATATAGTGGCTACCGGAGATTCAAAGCTTCCTTATTCAGTAGTTTTATGAGGAAGTCATTCGAACCTGTGTTTTTTTTTTTCATTTTTCTGCGAATTTTTGTTGATTTTCGTGTAAAGGGAGTTAATAATCATGTTTCATTATTTTTAATATAACCAATTAAAGTTCAAGTGATAGAGATTATAATTGCATACATTTTGGTGTAGATTGTTTCTTGGTTTGCGATTCGATTATGAAGGGGGGGGGCAACTTTTAGTGCCAGGTTGTTCCTAATATTGACCACTTGAGTGTTCCTATTATCGCCCACCTGACTGTCCCCATTATCGCCCTATCCCTTTAAACCTGAGCCCGCACGATCGTTAGCTAATATTTCTGCTTCCTGAATAGTTGTATGGATGACACGCAAAATGGTGAAGCGTTCTACATTTTTAACACTGATCTGAGAAATGCGCTTAAGCTCCTAGCCTTAAAGAGTTAATTCTAACTCTAAAATTTGCCCAAAAAATTCTTTGAAAATCTCCCTAATATTCAAAATCACTTCATGTAAATTGTAATCTCTCCAGATCAATTTTATGTAAATAATTCCTCTGTTTTCAGCATTCTTTGCCCCGCCCCCAATTTTTTTTGCACATCTTTCTCCCACCATTTCACCTTGGGCTCGAGTCCCGCATGGATTTTGCCTTCGTCAATGTCAAGAAGTACTTCGTAATCTTTTCCCCCTCTTTTTTGCATACCTAAAAGGAAATATTAGATTTAAATTCTTCCAATACTCTCATTTAACATTTGCTTATTTTATTTAATACTTTTTTCTCAGTAATTTTTAAACATTTCTTTTGAGTTTTAAAATTCTGTCCTCATCTAAATGTTTCTCAAATTTTCCAAAATTTTTCTCAACAATGTTGTAATCGGCGATTAATTAAACCTGATTAATAGCTTTAGAATGGTAAACTTGGTTTTATTAACTATTATCCAAACGTATGTCTGTTTTAGTTCATTTTTTTATCATTCGCTATTATTAGCTAATATTTGACAATTTGTGTTTTTATAGTTTATAGATTTTCAATTTCTTAGTATGTGTTTGTTGTTTTATTATGCATAGAATAATTATTCAAGATTTGTTTTTTTTATTCATTTCGTTTCAATAATTTTTTAAATTTATAAATGGTTGCTTTTATTGACTAGGTGGTTGTTTTTATTGAGATGGACTTTTTTGCATAAAAAACTTTATTTGGTTATTTTGAGTTTTAATATGTAAATTATTTTTAGCTGAGTGTTAGATTGCAAAATTGCAACTACATCATTTTTCGGCTTTGCCAGTACTTTAAATAATTTATATTTTCGCCACCACAGTTTCTTTCTTATCTTGTGGCAACTTTTAAATTCTCAACGGATTTTTTTATACTCTTATTAAATATCTCAATTTATCATTTTTCTTTTTGTAGCAATCAACTTAATTATTAATCGCTTTAACATTTTATGTAATTTCTTTTAATGTTTCGATGTTTATCAAATTGTAAATCACTTTTATTTCACGGAACTATATGCTCGCCATTTTAACGACGGAATCTTTCGTTCTGTAAACTGTCTGCGCGTCACCTGGCTGGGAGAGTTTCTTTTGTCTAGTGCTAATTGTCTTTTCAATACTGAACATAACGGTCGCACGTCTGGAGGTTTCGGGTTCTTATGATTTTTTCATTCGGTTCTCATCCTCTCAGACGTGCAGACGGGCATTAAAATACTCTATCGGATGATATTGTGAAAAATTGCAAAACATGACAAGCAAAGTCTACGTTAAAAAATCTTTGGAAAGATGACAAAGTGCTGATGTGCTGAGCAAACTGCCGATCCTTTGTCCTGGGCTACTTCAGAACGACGGTGTGCAAGTGGAATGGAAAGTGAACAAAGAGGTAACATTTAAAATAAAGACGGCGAGCAGCGATTATAAAATTTTTGAAATAGAGTTCATTGAACCAAATCATGAACTGGTCTGCAGTAAAATACTGCATTTTCACCAATCAGTTGAAAGTTGCTTCTTGTCAAGCCAAGAACACTAGTTCAGCACAACAAAAACAACAATTTTTTTTCGAATAGTGACATATTGCCCAGTCATTCTACGATAAAGTTTAATTGCTATTGAGAGCTCTCTTATTCTCTTTCTTTCATATTATCTTATTCAGTTTCAAAGTCTGCAGCAAAAAATAATTTTAATTTGTTTTGTATTAATGTGTAGTTTTTTTTCTGGTTTTATTTGTATGTTGTGTGCATCACAAAAATCTCTCTGCGTACGTGAATAATTTTGTATTTCAATTTACACTCTGTCCCAAAAGTTTATAGACTCTAGTAAAATATATGTTATAGCAAAACGGAAAGACATACAAACTCCAATTACAAATATGTTTATTCAAACCATATGCGACTTGCATTCAACGAAATATTTAGAAAAATAGCAATTTGTATTTTAATTATATAACAAAATGGAAATATTAGGTGTCCCAAAAGTCTATAGAATATATGACTTTTCAACAAAAGGTGCTCAATACAATGTTCTTAATAGTTAAAGGTCTTTCCATTTTTCAGTAAGACATCGTATACACGTTTTTCCATCGACATAATTAAGGTTTGTAATATCTCTGGTTCCAAGTTGTACCATGCACTTTCAGTGGATGTCTTCAAGGCATTCACTGAATAAAATTTCCCACCATTCTCAAACACCTTACGAGACATAATGCCCCACACATTCTCAATAGGGTTTAGATCTGGGCTCATCGATGGCCACTCAAGAACAATAACATTTTTCGAGTTTAAATAATTTTTCTTAGCACTGGAGATATGGGAGGGAGCAATATCATGCTGATATTCCCAATTTCGTCCCCTTATGTTTTCTGCAAATGGCATAAGATGATTTTCTAGTGTTTCTATGTATTTAGGAGAATTCTGTCGGCCATCTAAAAAAGGTCAAACCCACTTGACCGTTGAAACCGAAAGCCGCCCACACCATCACAGATCCATCACCACTTTGCCTACTGAAAAAGCTCCTGGGCTCTTTTCGTAAATCATGCCAATATTTTATATTCCAGTCAGGTCCATCGAGGTTCCATTTTTTTTCATCACTAAAAAGAACAGCCATCCATTTATCGCCATATGACATATGATTATGAGCCCATTATAATCTTTTACTAATGTGAAGATTTGAGAGTGGCAATCTGCTAGCCATTTTTGCGTGGATCATATAACCAGATTCTATAATTCGTCTATGAACAGTGTTCTCGGAGATTTGCAACCGGGAAGTCCTAGTAATTTCGTGAACCGACATTTTCTGAGTGGAAGCCATTCTTTGTATCCGTCTATCACTGCGAATATCTGTCGCACGTGGTCTTGCCGAACGTGGTTTTGGCTCATATGGCGTCTTACGAGTTAATACACGATAAATCATACTTCTAGAATGATTTAAAAGTTTCGATATTTCCTTAACAGTCTTGCCGAGCAATTTCAAATGCAGAATTTTACTCACTTCTTCATTAGAGAGCTACTAAGTTTTAGGCATCTTGAAATGCAGAACAAACGACCGCTTTCCTTTTCTTACAACATATTTATTAGGCTCCGTATCGACGTCATGATTACCGATACCATATTTGCATAAAATTGCATTTGTCTATAAACTTTTGGGACAGGTTATTTCTGTTTATTCTACGATTTAAAAATTGGCATTAAATATACGGGGTAGAACTGCTGTTTTCTCAATATAATAGACATAACATATCTATACAGTAAGTTGCAATTAAATGCATCATATACAACAAAAAATATAGGCAAAATACAAGATTCTATAAACTTTTGGGACAGAGTGTATTCTAGAATATTATTAATTTAAAGTTGGCAAGTAAAGTTTAAATGTGTAAATAAAAGTATTTATTCAAGAAATTTGATCTCTTATGTCTTTCTATTAGTGTCACAATGCAATTGTAAATTTATTTCAGCAATTCTTCCACTATTGGCCAATTTACTTCTAGGCAGTCTAGAAAAGTTGGGTAATTACCTAAGTGATAGTAAAAATTGTATTATTTATTGGTATTCATCCTTTAGCTCCAATTTAATATATCACCAATCTTTCACTGAGAAATTTAATTATTGTACTTCAAATTTTTCATTACTTATTATCTTTTCCATTTTTTAAAGAATGCTTTTACTTATCATTTTTTATCACTCAAAAATAACGAATTAACTCAAATTTCATTATGTGCAAAAACATCCTGTACATTATCGTTTTGTGTATAAAGAATTAAATTCAGTTATACTAATTAACCTGTTCACTGTTTATGTTTTTAAATTCATTTCTTTATCCTTATTGCAATTATTGCTTTCAGCTTACAAAAATTGAAAAGTTGAAAATGTCAGCCTTAATTGCCTTATTATTATTAATACAAGACTGCCGAAGCAGCTGGTCGCCGTAAGCGGATAGTAGAAAATAAATTAGCACATAAAAATTGTCATTGGCATAATTAAAGAAACTGGTTTCCCGGTTGGGACCTCCGATTCCTTTTAACACAATTAAGGATAATTTTTTTTAAAAAAAAGTTCTCAAATTCACGCCAACACAAGAAGTATCAACTCGAGATATGACTTTTCACGCACTGATATCGTTTCATCTTCCTTTTTTCCCCTTGTATCATACAAAACTGCTTAGTCTTAGTTGTTGATCTTTTTGAACCAACATTTCATGATTTTAATGTACTTTTTTTTGTTTGCTTGTGTCAATTTGGGTTTACGACTATTAGTTATTGTAACTGCTTTTCATTCTATTCCAATTCAGGAAAATATTTGTGGTCCTATCTGAGCAACTTTTATGCTTATACGAAAGAATTCCCCAAACCTTATCTTTAAACTATTTTATAAAATTATTATAGTAAATTTTAGCCTAAAATGATTTATTAATATGAATTCTACCTACTTTAAGACAGCGTAAAGAATATTAATTTTTTGTTAAAATATTCAAATTATGAGATCTAAATGTTAACACTTGTTTACTAACTGTTCCCAAAAAGCACTTTCTCGCAAAAATGATTTCACAGAAAACTTTGACATCTTTACTACATAAGTTGTCTGCTTTACGACCCAAATATTTAATGAAATTGAGGTCATGATGAAAATCGAATCTAGGCGACTAGACAGTCCAAATAAGGCAAACTTCGACAATGTAAAAATCACGAAATTTTTATTTAACTCCCTGAAGAGGACAGTTTTTGCATGATGAGTAGATATAATCCAAGGGAGCTTTATTATTTCCCAAAGGAATTTCGAATCGGTCCTTCTATATTGTGTCTTTTTGGTAGAAAAATCTTATGAATAAATTTGTTTACTTGTATATGAAGTGCAGAATTTCGACGCTCTATCTAATTTTCTTGCCGCAAATATCTATTATGAAATACATTCATGTTTATTGTGTTTTTTCACGAGTTTAGTTTTATTTACCACTCATTTTGAAGCAACACTAAGGCTATTTGGGAACGGGCTTCGTAATTTTGAATCGTAGGTCAGATAATGTAGGACATCATCTGAGCCGGCAACCCCTCTCTCCAAATTTCTTTGTTACATCCGAATGAAGATGTCAGATTCGACGCACTATTTCCATATGCACGGCAATTCTTTGGTAAAATCGGGTTTCGAACTAGAAACACTCGGTCCCGAGGCCGGGACCTTGCCACCAAGCTACTACGGTCTCGGGTTTTTTAATGAGGAAGTTTATAGTTAATCAATTCTAGTTTATCGATTTTAACATCTTTCTACATTCAATTAAATTTCAATTCTAAATGCATTATATTTACTTTAAACTAAAAAAATTAATTTTATTTTATTTCTAATTGTTTTACCAATTTTTAATCTGAAAATCAAGAAACAGCGTCATGAAATATGCTACAATTTCATGACTGGTTATCAATGAAAACATTTTTCATGAAGTTTCTGAAGTTCATTTACATTCAGATTTATTATACAAACAATAATTCATAAAAGCGTGATCAATAAAATACATTTTTTTGTAAACTTGACATTCTTATGAAATACTTACCGATACATCGATTTAGCTAGAGGCATGCAATATTTTTAAATGCATTTTTTTACCAATTCTATGTTTCCTTCTTAAGTCAATATTTGAAGGTCACTTCAACAAAGGGTAGTTCCGTGTTAAATTACCTCTAACAACTTTTTCAAACAAAATTAATATATTTACTTATGCATATAATTAAAAGAAACTTACACTCTGATCGTAAGGAATTTCTGTAATTTCTTATTTTTTTGTTACAAATTCCGTCTGTTAAACAATGGTGCAAAATATCTCACTAATCAGGTAAGTTATAATTTTTTAAAAATTTAAATCTGTAAAACGTTCTCTGAAGATTTTATTTCAATCACGAAAAATATACCTGAGATTCTTAAATTATTGGTCACTTCCATAAGAGACACAGTTATCGTGAAATAATGGGTCTTGAAACTTTGACACTGGTCGTAATTTTGCTTCAAATCGTAAACTCTGAAACTATGTGAATGAACATTTCCTCACTTTAACACATCTTAAGCGACTGTTTTCTCGCCAAACCCTCACCATATAGGGGGCGATTTTTTGCAATTCGTGCGGAAAATTGCACGAATTTCAAAATTGCATGTGCATCCAATTTTGTCGTCTCCCGTTCTTTAATAACAATATGGTGAGTGAAATGACGTTTTAGCCAAAAAAACATGCGTTTTGATTTTAAAATATATTTAAAGGTGATTTTTTACAATTTCTTTCTTCTTCTCATAACAAATTCCATTAGACCATGACACAAAAATATCTTATTCTTATCTTAGTCTTATTCATCAGGCTATTTATGATTTTTTTGTAAAGTTTTTTAAAGCTGTAAATATTCTCAGAAGATTTTATTTTCACCAAGAATGATATGCCTGAGATTCTTAAACTATTGCTCCCGGCCCTAAGAAGGATAGCTGGAGTGAAATAAGGGTTCCCGAATATCCTTCAGACTCTGATACTGATAACATTTTTGTATATTTGTGATCAAAATTAGTTCAAAATACCATCGTCATTAAAAATATTTCATTAACGTTGTATATATATATATATATATATATATCCGCAGGCAAGTCCACAGCCAAGCTACTAATTCAATTATTGAAAACTCCATATATTTGGATTGCCTTTTTTGAAGATTATTCATTACAAGATTTAAATGTTTAAGCTTACATTTTGATCTTAGTATCTATAGTATTCTCAATTTTTTAGATTTCATTTTAGATTTAGTTATTTTGTTTATTAATAAATTTTTAGTTTTTGAATTGCATTTTGATATGTCTTGTTTACTTTTTTGTATGGTCATATATAACAAGTTATATTTTGATTTATATTGATATATATATATATATATCACTAGCTTTCTTTCCGATTATCAGTAATAAATGCTTATTTTTCTATTTGTTTTTTTACTCATGTGTATTTTTAAGGTTAGATATTTTTTATAGATGGGATGGAGATGTATTTTTCGGTCTCCTATACCATAAAAAGCCTTATTATGTTCTAAAGCTGAAGGCTGAATTTCTTTCCGCGAAAGAAATTAACATCCCTTTAACTGAAATTAGATTCTAAATAACTTTCAATTCAAATTTGTGACAAGAAAAATAACAACACCCCTTCCACTGCATCTGAATTTATTCAGTCAATTAACACAATAATTTAATGTATCACATTTTATTTGCGCTTTCATTCAATTGAAAACTAAAATGTGGTTAATTAAGCATAATATATCATCATGACACCAACTTTAAGAAATCCTTTTTTCATTAGAAAGAAGCAACTCTAAGAAATTTGCGCTTGAATTCATCATATGAGAGAAAAATAGAAAAGTTAAGCAATTAAAAATAAGAAAACAGTCTCGGGAATTTTATGACAGAAAGAAAATATACTTCAACTAGACGAGTAATTAAATTCCCAAAGTGGTATGCAAAATAAAAAGGAATTTTCTGAAGTCAAAAGTTCACGCGAAATACTGAGTTATTCCATAAATATTCTATCTTTCGCTTGAAGTAATTGGTATTTGTTGCTGCAATTCGTTCGTTTATGGTTGATTCGACGATGGAAATGTATATTTTTTTTCTCTCCCAGGTGACATCTGAAGGCGGGTAAAAAATGGTCTCTGTCAAGATAAATCCATAAAGAATTTGCTTACTATCAATTTTCATCATATGACACTTTATGAGACATCAGCAGTTTTTATTTTTTTCCTTCCGTCATTAATCAACTTACAATAAGTTTAATATTCGGAATTCAACGAGTTGCTCTTTTTTCCTTCTAGTTAAATAACTATTGCTATACTCAATGATAAAGCATGCTGAAATTTTGTAAGTTTGATTTGAATGCCTCGTTATTTAACAGAAATAATTCCGAAATTTTCAAATTAAGTAGTATTTTTTCCTCTAAAGCTACATGCTCGATGAAAAATCAATGGAAAGCTAAAAAATGCATTTACATTCCTTGAATATTTGCATTAAAAAGAGGATAAAAATTATACGTCGAGTGGAGAAATTTTCTCAGAAAATATTAATTTCATCTTGGATGATAAGTTTTAAATATTTTGCAAATTGTTCAAACCCCCTTTGGATATGTATTTCTGAAAGTAAATGATCAGAATATTTTTTATAATATTAATAATCATATTTGTTTCTCTCTAGTAAAGAAAATTGTTTTTTGTATGTAATTTACATCAATTAATAAGAGCAATAGAATTTATATTTATTCTTTTTGTGAGGTAACTTTAAGCGTTTCGGATATGAAACACCTGTAGATTCTGTAGAGTAACTCGCGACCAGAATTTCTGCCGCTGTTGCTGAAGTGCGCAAGAAGCCTGGTGTGTTCGAGACAGATCGTCAAACCACCCATCACCACTTTGAAGCAGGCATTTAGGTTGACATTCGAGCCACTGAACACTTCTTGTAATAAGCATTGCATGTTAAATGCAAATTTATAATGAGACAAGAACTACTCGTTCCCACTGGGCAACAAATTTTCTAAACATTCCTTTTTCCTAAATGAATGTAGTCAATTCCTAATGAATTCAATGTGCTGAACACGAATATGACAAAGAAACAGCTAAATTGGCTACGGTTTTTTTGTAATGCGTACGCATTGTTTAGAAAAGTGTATATATATCCCTATTGGAAAAAAAATTCCGGTATAAAAAAAATATACCGGCTTATGAAACACCGGTTCCGGTATGATACTGGATCCGGTATCATACCGGAACCGGTGTTTCATAAACCGGTATCATACCGGATCCAGTATCATACCGGAACCGATGTTTCATAAACCGGTATCATACCGGATNNNGTATCATACCGGAACCGATGTTTCATAAACCGGTATCATACCGGATCCAGTATCATACCGGAACAGATGTTTCATAAACCGGTATCATACCGGATCCAGTATCATACCGGAACCGGTGTTTCATAAACCGATATGATGCTGGATCCAGCATGATACTGGATCTGGTACGATACCGGTTCCAGTATGAAACCAGAACCAGTATCAAACCGGTATCATAATAGAATATTGATTATAGAATTGTACTGGATTAGGTACATATTATGGAGCACAGGATTTATCAAATTAACATAATTAAATCATTCAATAAAAATATATCGTATATATATACGAATCAGCTTTATTTTGCTTCTGGTACCACATGCTTTAATTTAAATCAGCACAGAATAAAATATTTTAGACTCAAAAAGATATTTTTCTTCAAATAAAACTTACAAAGAAAATTATGAAAGTGATAACCAAATGAATAAGAGTTTCAAAATTGAAACAATATAATTATTCTAAAAACTAACTCTAAAAACAAATTAGATTTAATATTATTAATAAAGAGATTGTGGTTTTACTTCTTATCAATATGAACATAAAAAAAGACAGTATTATGAATAAATAAAAGTCGTAAGCTGATTTCCTTTTAATGCTTTCACCTTAGTCAAGAAAGATTAAAATTTTTTGGCCCTGAAAAGGACCGTTTTTTATGTAGTGAAAGCATCAGGAAGTCAAATTCAACAGGCATTGA
>BGPR01001982.1:116376-152804 GCA_013235015.1 Araneus ventricosus | reverse complement strand
AGAATTCCATCTACTGTATATATAACTATATCTTCTAAACTATTTAGCGCACACAAGTGTAATACCTTAATTTGCTCAAAAGGATGTCTGTTTTAAACACTATCATAAAATTCTAAGATCTGTAACGAAAGCTCGTAAATCACCTTTAAACCTGCAGTGACTTAGTAACTTCTTCCGAGATGAGTCTTCTAAAGATTTCTTTTCGCCAAAAATGTCTTCGCTTGAATTTTTGTAAGCTTTGATTACCAGTCCACTTTTAGACTTAATTATTTGAGTTTTAAAAAGAAAACATTAAGACTTAAAGAGATCAACCCGCAATTTTATCTAACTGAGCTACAAAATATATTATAGGCGTTATTATAGGAGAACCATTTGATAAGTGATGCTATTTAGAATATGGTAGCTCAAACTCATTCTATCCATTTTGCAGAAAGAAAACGCTTTTTATCACAACCTGATTCTACCAGATGAGCAAAAAAACTGAGGGTTGACCATCGTGGTTTTTTCACTCCAATGTTATTATTTTACATCGAATACTGGGTAACTAGTGAACTCGCTGCGTAATTTTTGTTTATTATGTTTTGGAAAGTCCGTTGAATGAAAGAACACAAAACAAAACATTTTAACAGTAACTAATTTATGGTACCGAGAAATGGATTCATCTCTGATGGATCGCATCAACAGATGAATCCTGCATAAATAGAACGATTCAAGGATGGCTTTCAAAACCATTATGTTCAAAAGCCGCAGATTAAATAGAAATTCTCTCATTTTAAGCAGGATGTGCTGAATTTTTCTGGATTTTTAAATACGGTATTTTGACATACGTAGATAAAATAGCATTGTATTTGACAAGAATTTAAAGTATACTGAACAAAACTTTCTAAAAAATATTTATAGCAGATTGCCAGCAATAAATGGTTAGAATGAAAATGAAAAATTGCTTTCATTGGTAGTCATTCAGGAAAGTGTAGCATATGTCATTAAATTAATTAGTAATTTTTTTAAGATTAAGAATAGGAAAATGAATCCAATCACAAATAAAATAAATTTGTTTAATTTTAAGAGAATATTTTGATTGATTATGTAATTAAACGATGCATACAGAAAAATTAGAATCGATTTAATAAAATCTAATAAACATTAATGTTTTTCTTATAGATATTTGTGGCAAAAGATGAATACATCGCATGACTCTGCGTTAATATATTCAAATATTTTATAACATTTTTTTTTGTCCAAATTAATGCGTTTCAGAAAAATCGTGTTGAAATTTCTAAATAAATAAAATTGTTGCCTTAAATACGATTTATGCTCAGTGCGAAATCTCTGTTTGGTTAGAGAGCAAAATGAAAATCTCATTTTGCTGAAATTTTGTTGCACATATTTATTTTATATATTCAATATCATTTTTTTGTATATGCCTTTGATATCTTCTTTTCATATCACACTGAATAATTTTTTTAAATAATTCTTTGGGGAATTGTGGGCATGTATGTGCTGTCACTGACTGCTTCATGGATCTCGAATCTGCATGCGATTGTCTGCCTTTCTGGTGTGATGCCTGTGGTCATGATGAAAAGTACTTTAGTACTTAAAGGTACTGACAATGGATTCCGTTCCGGGACCACGAGGTGTGTCCTGTAATCAAGAAGAAGTACTTAAGGTGTTTTTTCACCTGTTATTTATTAAAAATAATATTAAAAAAATTTCAAAACATTAACCTTTAGAATTATTATCTCTTATGTACATTCTTTAATTAACAGGTTTATTTCCCATCTTTAATAAGCCATAGTTGTAATTTGTGCCGCCCCAATAGACATAAAACCTCTTGTAAATCTCTTCCATCTGTTGGCATCTTACCAGCGATGGTTATTGATGTCAATACTTTTCTTTTATATAACCTTGTATGTTGTGTTATTAAAATAAGTTGTCGTTTTAAATTGATCCTCATTCTTGGTCTCTCTGCACATTAATTTTGCACCACGCAGCATTAACATGTTCTATACAATGGAGTTTTGTGGTTAAGGTATATTGTGAGCTGAGAGTTTGTGCCCTACAAACCAAAAACCTCCTAAAATATTAACCACAGTTGGAACTACACTGTATCTCCACTCCAATGTTTGGTGAAAAAAAATTAGAAAAATTTTGTTTGATACTCTTAAACAGTTCTGCACCTTGTACATGTAGTATAACTTAAGGAAAATTTCAGCAATAGCTCTGATCAGTTTAAAATGCATTAAATAATAATTTCCCTGAAAATAATCCATAACGATAGAAAGCTATTTTCTATAAACTTTCCTATTATTTATCTTCCGAATACTATTTAACACTTTTTACAAAACATTATTCTGGAATTTGTAATGGGACATCACCATCAATCGTGTGACATATAAATACAATTTTCTCTTAATGAATGTGTATCTTAATGTTGGTGTGGGTATCTGTTGTATTTTTTTTTACTTTAGGACCAAATGCTCGTGTAGGCCAGTTTAAAAAAGCATACATCTCAAGAAAGATGAAAATTTTCTAAAATATTTTAATAATATTAAATACTTTAACTAAAAGTTAATTATTTATAATTTGAAAATCATTATCTTTTGTTGTAAACTTTTAAGATTTTAAACTATTTCTAGCATTATTTTATGCAATCTATTCGGAAAATAATAAAAGGTGGCATACTGAAAGTTAATCAAGTTAAATGATAAAGCAATTATTTTAGAGAATTTTGCTTTTGAGTAAATTGTGTCAAAAAAAAGAGTTTTCATTCCATACCAATAACATGAATGGAATTTTAGTCAACTTAATTAAAAAATTACATCCGAAATGTAAGACTGCTCGTTCAGCAGAGCCCGCTTTCTGCATGGGAGATTTTAATTTTCTCAGATCTTCCTGGAAATGAAGACTTGGAATTGAGATATTTCTTTCCGCCTTCAACAACCTTCACAAGGACAAAATCGCAAGTGCCGATACTCTCAAAATTTCTTTCACAGAACCGGGGAGTTAATTTGTGAAATTAGAAGTAGACTCAATTGAAACCAAGAACATGCTTCAAAAACTGATTTGCTTAATTTACACACCCGCATTAACAGATCTGACTCCTTTGCACTCATAATTAAGGGTAGCAATCATTAAATGCCACCTTTTCAAGGCACCAGGCCTGAATTGTTAAGATAAATTTAGAGTCGGTCGTTTATGCAATTCTTGAGTGACTTGAAATGAATTTGTTCATATCATCTGATGGATAGAGCTTTGTGTGTCAAGAGCGAAGTTTGGGGTTAAAAGTCCCACTTCGACAGTGCCTGGTATGTAATATTGGCTCGTGATGCTAAGTATTGCCATAGTTTATAGAATCTTTAACAAAATAAGCGTTTGATTTAATAGAAATAAATTATATAAGATGGGTACAAGTCATTTCATCCCTTTTGCGTTTACTATTAGATGAAAAACTTCACTAAATGAAATAAATGACGAAAAATAACTTATATTTCTATAAAAATAATATGATTTCATACTAAATACTTTTGCTATTAATTTTACAATAAATGAATGCAGATAAGAAATAAGAAACGTAACCACCGCCATGAAACATATGGTTTTCTCTAAGAAGGTAAAAAATATTTCGATTCCGTGCGTTAGCGAAGCTAAGCTTCTAATGAATTTAATTAATTTAATTTGAATTTGAACAGAAATAACTGCCATTTATTTGGCAGTACAGTTCACACTTTCGTTCCTTAGAACTTTTAACTATTATCATGGATTACACAAAACAATTAGAATTACACTCCCTCAAACATTAATAAAATATTGTTACAAATCTGTAAAACCATTTTTCCTGCTATGTAAGTCTTGTGGTTGAAAGATTGTTTTACAGAGATTCGTATTGGATGGAAGCTAATGACCCCCGACCTACTCGACAAAATGAATGTCGTCGAAAATACTAGAATTATTTTTCTATCTATTAAGAACATAAATATAGAGATTGTTCTAGATGAATCCCTGTGAAATCACGCCCTGTCGGACGGATAATATACGGAGTTAAAGAGACAAATGAACGGTTTGGGATTGTGTTTGAACGTCTAGAATTTCCTTGGAGTTTTTTCCGAAGTGAGAGCTGGTAAGATGATAGACACCAAGCGGTAGTGAAAGTGCTGTTACTGTTGTTATTAGTGATTTGCTGTCTGTTTGTTCTGCTAAATTGTAGAAATGCTGTTTATCTTGCCATCTCTGCTTCGTGTTTTCTAGAATATTCCTGGATTAAAGCGTCGTTCTCCATTATCCTGCTTGTTGGTCTGTTTTCACCTTACACCTACCAGGCAATTTTCGTAACAATATTTGCGTGGTGGCTGTTCAGCGCCTGACCTTAGTCGAAGAAATTATTTTCTTTTATGGTTGAATCGTTGGAGAAACCTCATGAGTCAATAAAATCAAAATGCTGAGAGCTTTAAGAAAACAGTTAGTGCATTTTTGGCTCATTTGGCATTTGCATATTTAACGTAAAAAGCATATTCTGGAAAGAACCAACAGATGGCAGAATAGGTCTTGGCTCCTCCCCTCTGTTAACTGTACACATGTACCTCACTTTAAAAACAGGTTTTACGAAGTGCTATAGTGTTGTTGTCGTTTGTTGTGTGTTGTATATGTATTTGTGATATAGTATAGTGTTGTTGTGCTATTATTCGGAAGTGTATGCACGCTCATCGTCAGCGGCGAGAAATGTGTTCCTGTCTCGCTTTATACCAATAAAGAGTAAGACGCAACCAGCGGCGTGATCTTTCCTTTGACTCCAGCACACTCTACACCGAAGGTTTGAACATAATGGAGGCACTGGCGAGATGCCTGAAGGAAACATATACATGTCAATTCGATATTCATGTTGTATATCTTCTTTGTGAGAGAAGAACAGCTGATAAAAACTGTGTTGAGAATTTTTTAAATTGAATTTCGAATCGAACCTCACATTAGTTTAGTTTCCCCCAAAGCTCAGAGCTCTGATCTTGCTTAGCCATGATGGGTGATGATCAGAAAGAGTCGATTAAGGTAGCAAGAAGCAGAGTTAAAGCTTCTTTAACTAGATTGCAAAATGCAGTTGAAGACTTATATTTCAAGAATGACATTTTAGTTCTATCCCAATCAGCAAGACTGTTTGACCCTTTGTGTTTTCTTTTACCTTGTACAATATTAATAAAAATCTTCTATCATCAGTTATGGTTGCTGAAACTTGATTGTGCCTGAGCACTTTGCACTTAAAAGGCATACATTTCAAAAGGATTTCAGCAAATTTGTCGCCTATCAATTCCAAGATGGCTTCAAATTACAGACAAGCAAATAACTCTCCACGGCTTTCCAGATGAATCTTAAGAAGTATACGATTCTGTAATTTATGCTGTGCAACAAAATAGTCATGGTACTACTAAAGTTACTATGCTAGCATCTAATGGCAAAGTAGCTCCTCTCAAGCCGTATCTATTCTGCGGTTAGAGTTAAATGGAACTTTTCTTTTGTTAAGACAGAAATATCAGTTTTCATTTCCAGTACCGCTTGCGTTTGTTTCATTAATTAAATTAACTATTTAATGTATTAACATTTTTATTTGTGCCATCGTTTAATAAAAACTCGGCTGATTAAGCATAATACATCATTACGACATCAGCAATGAATTCATCATGTAAGAAACAAAAAGCAAACTTATTATAGCAATTTAAAAACAAGGAAACAGTCTCGGGAATTTTATGACTCAAAGAAAATATATTTAAACGGAAAGAGTAATTAAATTCTCGCATCGGTGTGCAAAATAGGATACAAATTTTTCCATGAATGCATAAACTTGGCGGGAAAAACTGAGTTATTCCATAAATAATCCATCTTTCGTTCGAACTAATTGGTTTTTGTTGCCGCAATTCGCTTCGTCGACGGAAATGGGTATTTTTTTCTTTCCCAAGTGACATCTGAAGGCGGATAAAAAATTATTTCTGCCATGAAAAATCCACAAAGAATTTGCTTACTATCATTTTTGAATATGTGACACTTTAAGATAAAAAGGCATTTTTTTTCTTTCTCGTCATTAATCAAGCTATAATATTTTAAAAACCCGAAATTCCACGAGACACTTTAATTTTTTTCAAGGAAAATCATATCATCTGTTGTAATCAATGATAAAACATGAAAAAGTCTTGGTGGATGGATTTAGATTAAAATGCCTTCTTATCCAACAGAAATACTTTTGAAATTTGAAAGTAGATAATTTCTTTTCTGAATAGTGTTCTTAAAAATAACAATTACAGTGCTCAAAAAATATAAAAAATAATAAGTAACGTAAATGAAATTTTGTAATTGTTAATCCTTACAAATATAAAAATAATTTTGAATGCAGAATATTTTCTCAAAAAAGCCGCTTTCGCCCTTTGAGCAAAGTTCATAATTACGAGGTCCATCCTCAAATAGTCACAGTGAAGCTCCAAAAGGTGACGCCGATAAAATCAGTCGTAATCAATCTTCAATTTTACAAACAGCCGTTTGGGTTCTCTACATGTATGTTAAGAAGCGTGGAACTAAATCATTCCTTGGTTTCAAAGAGATAGAAGAAACAATTCCCAGTAGCCCAGTAAATTTAGGGTTTGATGTAAAAGTAATACATAATGAGCTGAAAATTTTTGGATTAGTTCCTCTTTACATGTAGAATGAATCCTGAAAAGTCCCCCTAATTTTCCATGCGAGCTTCAATCCAAAATGGCCGCCAAGCCGTTTTTGCTTTGTTTGACATTTTTCCTCATATTTAATTTTAAAATTAAAATTTTCAATTCTGAAAAAACCTGCATGATCTACAAGTATTACTGTTGTGATATCTACCGTAAAAAAAGCAATAAAAAGTTTTCATGAGAGTATATTAAATTTTTCGACATCGAAACCCAAAATTTCTCTGTTCTAAGTTTATAGCAGAGATCATAAGTTGCAAACATTAATTATTCGAAAAAAATGCTGTATGTAAGGATATATTGTCTCTTGTAAGGAATTTCCAATTGTAAATTTTAAACAATTATTCACTAAAAATGGCTGAGATATTCCAACTATTTCTTGATATATTTCATGCCGAAGAAATCAGGCATAAAATTTTGAAAATGCAGAAGCTGTAGCATATGAGCAGAGCATAAAAACAGACCAAGAATGCATAAAAGGTATTTATTATAAAGTCAGTCGATCTCACCTCGAGAAATCTCACCCCACAGGGCGTCTGGACGCACAGTCCGTCAGTACAAATACAGAAAAAGAGTAAAGAGGGAAAAACAAACTCACACAAAAGCAACACACATATATATACAAGTGAGAAATTAGCATAAATGAAACGCCAATCACAGAACTCTTCGAAATCTACATGAGCTCCGTGGCGCACTAGAGCACTGAAAATTCGAACCCGATCTCAAAGAACCGAGAGATGGTATGCAGCAGGGTTGCATCATTTCTAGAGTAATGCAGCAGGTTTTCTAGATTCGGAATGAGAAGTTGTTATTGCCTGAGACTGTTAAATCTTGGTAAAAACACAAACTATGACTGCAATTCATAATAACCTTTATAAGCTGAGCAAGAGAGAGTGAGAGAGAGAAATTATGTGCCTTTTTATAAAAAGATTGAAACTGATTGAACTTTATTTTTATTTGATTGAACTTTATTTTATGCATTGCCAAAAGATAGTAAATGATGATGAGATGTAATACAATAATAGTAATGATACAAGAATCAAAACAAAATTTAGTTTTCAGTTCATAAATCAAAGAATATAAGCCAGTCGTTCAACATCATCATCATCTTCGAAACCGCTAGTTGGAGTAACTGAATTTTTGCAGGTCTCTCTTAAGCAAGAGGTACAAAACTTTTTACAGTGAATCTCTACCGTCTTGCACTGGCATCTTGCGTCACAGTCCCTTATCACATTTATTTTGCAGTTACAGATATTAATTGCAGACGTTTTTCGGAAACTGTGGGTAGCTTTGAAGGCACTGGATTCAATTTACCATCCTTCATGAACCATCCCTATTCAGTAGAATCAAGATTATTCCCCAGCCACTGTTGGACTTCAAGATAAGCACGAAGTGAATACAGGAAAGCTGCTGCACTTGTTGGTGGAAGTGTCGCCAGGTTAAATTTTGAATATTAGGTTTTAATTACTTCTTTATTATAGCGGATGTATCGTAGGTCATCTAGATCATTAGTTTATCTTCCTCCGAAAAGGTATTTCAGAAATACTTCTGCAATTTCAATGACCTTTTGGGGATCAAGTTGCTACATCAACTGTGACATCAAAGAACATAATTCTTGATTTTCCTTTATCAGCTTGAAAGCTGTACATTTCCCCTTTCTGAATATTGTAGATGTGGTGTCACATCCAGTGTCTGCAAGCAGGAAAAGAAGGACATCCTTTATTGGACCGATAGCTTCTTGTGCTTAGGTTATGTTGTAGCATATTTCTTCCTAGTTAATTAATAGCGATCATGAAAAGTGTAGTGATGTTCCTGGGATACCTCTTGCAATTATAATTACAAGGAGATCTGTATCAGTACCTATTACTGCGACTGAGCAGTCTCTTATCTGACATGTATTTATTGCAATTAAGCAGTTTAGTGTATCTGCGTCCCTATCCGCCTGTATAACAGTTATCTCCTCAGAATGGAAGTAGCCCATCTTCATTTGATTTAGTCTCGACTTGTTCTCGGAGTTTTGCAAACAAATTAGCTTGTTTAGTCCTTGCTACCATATTTTCGGCAAAAACAATATTCGCGGACATTTTTAACATCATCCTTCTTTGCCTCTCTCAACTTTTAGTTGATAAAGTACACATGAATCCATCAAAAACCACTGCCTCAAATGGAAAGAAGTGTTTCTACACAAACCTAGCATATTTCAGGAATTTCTGTAGGTATCTGACTCATTCCAATCCAATGCGTTGTTGCGTAATATTTTGTTTCAATTATAACGCAGTCAATTCGAGAATTCTCTGGAATAGAAATTTCCAGAATGGCAGAAGAAACTAGTAAGGCGGCGTCTTTCCTGAACACTCTAAAAAGGTCCAAAACAATCAAGAGACACCACCCCCTGGTCCAATGAGGGACGCAAATGGCCGAGATTGGCTGGACGTAAGGGGGGGGAGAAGAACTGCAAGTATATAGAAGGGTTGATAACGAAAGGAGGGGGAGAGAAGAAGAATGCAGCTCAATTGAAACGTTTCGTTTGTTAAGTAGCTGATTTTGGTGAATGGATTCATTGCGCGTCAATTATATAAGTGAAGGTAGCTGCATGGTTTGTTAAATATTTTTGTATGGACTGAATAAGGTGAGTGGAGAAAAAATTGGATGACACCATGTGATTAGTGACTCCTAATGGAAGTATACAGGTGGTTATAATTTTGTTGAATATGGGACTGAGGATCGCGTGACGCCGCCTGGTGACTTGAAATCTATTTGACCAACTTGTATTACTAGAGACATTTAATAGACTTTTGGTTTGAGATTATTTTAATTAATTTTAGGTGCTCATATTCTTCCTGGGCTACTTTTATTTAATGAGAATTTATATTCAAATATTTATACTGTAAATAATGTTTAATGTTGTATATTTAAAATTAAGATTCGAATTCTAAGAGTAAAATTTATTTAAATCAATAAAAATAATTTTTGGACATAGGTAGAACCTGGGATTGCTAATTAAGCTAATAGTATCTAATTAATAAATTCATAATAAACCTAAAATCTAATCATAAGAGCATTCATAAGAAATCTTCCATCTACAACGGACGAATAGGTTGATTTTGGTTTAACACACGTCGCAACCGATTCAGTGATAGCTTCTCAAGTTCCTCAAAGCATTCTTACTCAAAGAAACTTTATCAAAGAGTGATGGGTGTTGAGGTGAGGGGTTAATTCATGTGTGAGATGATCTCGTAAATTTTCGCTTGACCTGAACACAGCAGCAATCCTGGTAAATAGCTGCAGAGAATTGAATACCACACTTTCATTCCTTATTATTAATGGATTACTTGTGGCAAATATTGGGATAACTCTTTTTTTCTCTTAGGTTTAACTTCCCCAAAGGAACCTCCTGCAATCGAGGACATAATTTTTCTCCAACATATTTTGCATTGTCACAATTCGTTTTATCATCAGCAGCCAACCCACTAGCTACATTAATCAATAAATGCTTGGGGTAACTATTATTGATAGGATTGTGAAACATTAGCCAATTGGATAACTTTGACAAATCTGAATCATCTCGAGATAGTCTAGAAGGCCAGAATTCAACATTTTGTACTGAGGATACAAAAATTTTCCACAAAAATCGCCCAAGACTTCCGATGCTTCATGTTTATTGGGTACGAGGAAACCTTCTTGATAAAAAAAATCTGCCATTCCTCGGCCTTGTATTACTCCTCCTGCTATTTCCATGGATCTCATAAGACATTGTTGTATTATCATGTCTGGTGCCACTCTATTCTAAACCTTTGTCTTTCCTTTTCTAATACTAAAATAACCTTCACTAAATTTTTTATATTCAGTGCTGTTTATTTGTTTTCAACTCTTCCATTTGTTGAACGTATAAATGAGCACATTTGGCGTAAAAAATGTGTACTTCTTCTTGAAAGTAAGGCATCATTGATTTAATACAATACAAATGCAATTACCAGACCCCAACTCGATCTGCTTGAATAAAAAAGGATAAATTTTACCTGTTCAATATAACGCAACCACAACCAGGCAGTTCTTGAAAAAATTCCAATTTTGGTAGCTTTTCCAACAATGCCGAGCAGTACTTTAATGTAGATATTTTCCTTAACATCTTCAATACTTATCTTATTTGTTGCCATAAGTTCATGAACAGAGTTTCTGATAATGTGTTGGCTTCTTCATACAATTCTTGTAGAGAAAGTTCGAGAAGTTTCTCATATAGAACTATCAATATCAGAAAATGTGCTCTTAGAGCTTTGTATTAAGCATGACCACCCATCATTTTTCCAACTGTATTATTCGAATACAACAAACCCCACAGCTCCTCTATTCCACTGCCTGATATTGAGTACCCATTAGTGCCTAGGTAAGACAGGTAAGCAGGTGAAATCCACCCAGCCGTACAATTTTTGAAAATTCAGTACCCGGTTCTGCAGCAAAATTGAACTTTGTGATCACATGACCCTTTTAGTAAAAATCAAACATCTCAGCCTTTTTAAAGCGGGTCTTTAAAAAAATTAAAATATTCCTCTCACTTAGGACTACAAAAGCATCCTAATCACTATTTTGATTTGTCGATAGTTTCAATATTATGAAATGAAACATATCAGCAATGAATTCTGAAACAGGAAAATTTACCTTCTAGACCTTAAATAATTCAATTTTCAGTTCAATTATAATTTCTTTATTGATTAAATCTAGTTGTAAATCTAAACAGCTATCATTCCAGAGCTCATAATTTTTTTCAGAATTGAAAAATGGTGGATTTTGACTGGGATATGAGGTAAAACGTCGCTTAATACAACAGTGCTCGGCGCCCATCTTTGATCCACCATTTTGGATGGAAGCACACATAAAAAGTTAGGGGACTTTTCAGGATTCGTTCTACACATATACAGGAGTTAAACCTGAAATTTCAGCTAATTATTAATTACTTTATTCTCGACCCTGCTTTTGGTCTAAATTTACTCGGCTAAAGTTACTTCGCAATTTTCATTATACTTATAGCAGAACTATACCATCATTCATGGGCCTCATACCCTTCCGAGTAGGCTGCGTCATTGTGGAAATACCATCATACATACTTAAAGAGTTATACTAACTCTTCAAACAAATTTTGAAAATTTTATCTTATTACAATTTTCTTTAAAAGGGAATAAAGATTACGGGATGATCTATAATGATCGTTTGTTAAAAAAATGTTTTCGAGACAATAGTAGACAGTTTTGCATTAATGTAATACAAGTATTCTGTTTCGTTCAAACGACAAAAAATTAAATGACTTTTAGTGATTTTAATCTTCATATAGCCATCTTTCTAGAAAGAACATTAAATAAAAGTTCATTCGAGTTTGAAGAAAGAGATAAATAAATCACCTGAATGCGTAGTTGACAGCTATAAGCTGCATTCGCAATCGACAGTTTAAAAAATAAATGAATAACAGATGTATAATTATTACTTCCAAAAACTAAGCATAGAAAAAAGAGTCGCAACCAGGAGAAAAAAATTAAGTCATTTTTCCCCCCTCCCGAAGATAAATATCAAGGTTGCGGTAAGAATTTGCACAATCAAAAGAAACTAAATAATGATGCAAAAATAACAAATTCTTTCCCTCCAATTAATACCTCCTCATCATTTTTATTTATTCTAGATTCTCTTTTAATTGCCGCAATAGCCCCTCATCTCTTTTACTGATTAAATGAAGTGGAGTTTTTTTTAAACGTCTCGGATAAATTTCTCGTTCACTAAAAACATTCCATTCTTTTATTATCAGTTATAAAAAAGATTGGCCACAAAGCAGGGGGGAGAGTGGACGGTTTTGTTATTTTAGTTCGTGTTATGACACATGAGCTCAGACATTTTTAAGCGCAGTGACGTTTACCAACCATTTGAAATCAACAAAGAATGAAGAAAAAAAGACACAACAAACGATGTAGGGTGGCTTTAAAGTGAAACGAAGCGCGAAAGACGCGGTGTGTTTTTTCCTCCATCGCTCCACGACGGAGAATCGTTGTTTTCTAACTATAGAGAAGCAAAAGGGGAGGAGGACAGAGAAAAAAGTGTTAAAGATGTTTTAGATTAGGTATTTATCGTAAGTTTTTGAAACTTGAATAATTAAAGGGGATCAACAAATGAGTGACGCATAAATCCCTGTCAGTATTCTTTGGAGAATAAAGGAGCACCATAATCATATTTATATTTTTTGTTTCCTTTTTCTAGGTCTTCTTTTGCGACCACACATTCTTCTTGCACGTGCGCGTCTATGCATCTTTGCCATTAAATTGCTCTTGCGTAAAATAACTACTGATTTTAGACTCTTCTCTCTAGATACAAATAAGAGAAGTGTGAGGATATTCAAACTGACGAAGTAACATGAATGATATCAAAGCGAATGGTAAATTTTTTAGCTTTTGTTCAGTTAGATAATCTTAATATATCAAATTCAATGTCTGTTTGTTTGTGTGTTTGAACCTTATACAACTCCACATCTCTTGAAGGATTAGAACGAAATTTGCTACACATATTCCTTAGCACCTAGAAGGATTAACTACGCAATTAAAAAGTTTATAACTCCAACTAAAAGAGGTGAAAGGGGGGGTTAAAAAGTTTAGCGTTTTTCTGCCATAACTTTGGAACATATCATCGCCCAGAAACTATTTTTACACCCTCTTACAATTTAAAAAATTAGCTTTTCAGTGACACCTGTTCTATTTCTATATATCTTTTCCTCTAATTTTTATTCAATGCTGAAAATTATTTTAAACACAATTTGTAGGGATGCTTTATTTATTCCAATATCTTTGAAAATGCAAAAGCACGTGAGTGATTAAAAAGTTACAAAGTTTTATATCTCTCTGTTTAATCACACGTGCTCTTAAAGTTAAACTGATTTCTGTGAATATTTCCATCACTGGTTTTGTGATCACGTGATTTTAGCTCCTTAGATTTTTATATTTCGCTGTTTAATTACAAGCACGCTTTTACGAATGTTAAGCTTAAGATGCTTTCTGTGGATATTTGCTTTTGTGATCACGCTATTTTAGCCCCTTAGATTTAGAAATGTACTAGCTTATATGCCCGGCGTTGCTCGGGAAAAATATTTTCAAGTCCAAATAATTAAACACTTTCAATTTACAAAAAGAGTTTTTCGCGGAAGCGTCTTTCGTTGATCAACTGAACCTTTGGACCAGCAGTGAAACACTTTTCTTTTTCTCTCCTTAGTTTGAACCACCTGGCAAGAATCTCGTAGTCCTTCGTACTCCATTTTCTCCTCCCCGTCATTGCTACGGCAACAGCAGAAACTCTTTCATATCTTTATCTTTGCCGTTATCCGTATTACAATTATCTTCTCTTTAGTGTTTTGTCACTGACTGGAAAAAACCGCATAGTGTTCTTTCTTTTTCTCCTTAGGACCTCTCTCTCTCAACAATGCTGAAGGATTTCCCACACTCATTACGATCATTAAAAATTTGTAAAATTAAATGAAGCATCGCGGAAAGAGAGTAATTAACGTCACTGGATTGTGGCGCAAACATATTGAAAGAGGTATATGCTACGAAATAAAACGAAATAAACTTTCACAATGGTAGAAATACCGAAATGAAGGTTTTGATAAAACGATAAACTGGTTTAAATTTAATTACAACAACAGAAAGCATTGTTGCAAATTGTGTATGAAGTAAATTTGAAATGTTTATTAAATTAAGGAAAAGAACGCATGATATTTAAGTTCGAATCATTAAAAAGATGATTTTCTGCTCTTTAAGATGGTATGTAAATAATCTACGTGCAATATATTTTTCTGAAATTATTGGCGAAAAACTGAGATAAAACGCCGAAAATTGGCTTAATTTTCGTTATTTAATTAAATATCTTAGGAAGTAATTTTTTTGAGAGTTTGAAAGAGTAGAATTAATCCGATTAATTAGACCGATAGAACATCTTTCCCCCCCTCCTCCCTCTTTCCTCTTCATTCGATAGCAACCGGACTAAGTAGCCTTGAAGGCTTAGCACACACTAATTAGGATCAGTTAAAAATTTGTGAAAATTAAACAAAACATCGACAGAATAATTCACTACCGTTATTGGATCACTGTGTAACCGTATTAAAAGCTGTAAATGCTACGACAACAGGAAACCGGATGTGAAAAGTCTCCTTTGTTGTTTATGCTCAAAGAAAGCAATATTTTCTTATATTAACTTTCACACTGGCAAAATCCCGCGCACGAAACGGTAATTTGGCTTGAATTTATTTCTATAAGAATAAAAAGTATTGTTAGAAATTGCTTTAAAAATATTTTTTTAAACCTTAACCTTTAAAACTTTTTTGCTCTTTAAAATGGCATAAAAATGTCGTCTAATAAATATTTCAGAAGTTATTGGCCTCATAAGTCTAAGCATTAGGCTTAAAAGCAGCTAATTTTCTTTATTTAATTAAATATCTTAAGAACTAATTAACTCTGAAAGTTGAAAATAACACCATTGACCTAGAAATATGCTCTAGAATGTCGTGTGTAAATTTCATGTCGCTACCGTTCACCGTTTAGGAGGAGTTCTTGTGACCGACAGACAAACAGACAGATACATGTATTTTCGGCTTTATATTATAGATATTTATAAAAATAAGCAAAATTTTCAGAAATAAAGGCAAATTAGTTCAAAGTCTAACCGTTGCCTAGCAACGGAGTAGCTATAAATTTTTCTTTATTTCAAAATCGTGTGCACGTAATTAACAATTATTACACTTTTTAAAAAATTAATAAAAATTGAAGGAAAATGTCACAGAAATAAAATTATCATAATTGAAAACGTACAATTTTGAACTTTAAGATGGTATAAAAATATTTTTTGTCAGACAATTTGCTCCGAAGTTACGGCTAGAAAACAGTTTCGGTTAATTTCTAATTAACTGACTGTTTAAGTAACTTTTGGACTTTGAAAAGTTCATAAGTATCTTCATCTTGTCTTGAATAATAACTCCTCAAAATTTGGTTGAAAACTGTCCATCGGTTTAGGAGGAGATGTAGAACATAGCCACAATGACTTTAATTTATATTAAGCTAAACAAAAATTATAATTCGGTCAAATTGTTTTTAAATCCGAGTTGGCATTCCGTCGATTGCACACTCGATAATCAGGCAATCCTTATGTTCTTAAGTTTAAGGTTTCTGGGAAGGTTTCTAAAACGTATCAGTGGACAAAAAAGAAATTTTCATTCACCTTTGCATTTTTTAACCACAGGTTTATGATCTCTTTTTTTTTACCTTCGTAATATCTATACTTCAGGTACTATTTTTTCCCATTAACAATTACGGTCATACCAATAGAGCTCAAAATCCAAATATTATGTTGCGAATCTATATCTGAAACATGTGATTTCTGCTTAGAACGAAATTTGGCACACATGTTTCTTCACACCTGGAAGGATTGACTTTTCTGTTAAAAAGTTGCTATCGGGAGTAAAAAGGGTAAAATTTAACGTTTTTCAACAGTAGCTTCAGAACATATCATTGCAGAAAAACAATTTTGAATCACCTAAAAGTAAAAATAAGGAAAAATAGCTTCACAGCAACACCTGTTCCACTTTTGTACCACTATTTAACTATTGAAATTTATTTAATTAATTAAAATTTTTTATTTAATTATTGTTTTTATTTAATTATTTTTTTATTCATTTATTAATATTTATTTAATTATTATTTTTATTTATTTATTAATATTTATTTAATTATTTTAAACACAATTTATAACGTTTTTGTTTGCTGACATTTTAAACCCATTTCACTTTTTAATTTCTCACGTGCTTCTGTTAAAACTAATTTGCCTTCTTTGGACAATTCCACTTCCATTTCCTTTTAGCTTTAAATTTTCTAACTACAGATTTTTGATCTCCTTTTACATTCGTAGTATCTAGAATTCAGGAATAATTTTCCCTATTGCCCACTACTGTCATATCATTTGGATATCAAGGCTTTAAATTTAGTAAGGTGTGAATGCTGATCACAAAATTTGAACCAAACACAAATTTTATATATTTTAACAAAAATATAAACTCAACCGAAAATATTTTAAAAAATTATTGACGTTGACATTCCGTCGTGAGTATAGTGCATCTTGTGTAGTGAATATTTATTTGAGCGGTGCTGAATTTTGTAATTGTTGGCTTTTATTAGCAGTTTATATCAAAATGTTTATCAATTAGCGGAAAAAAGTTGTTATAGCGTGTATTACCCATGCCTACAAGTCAACACATGATGCTTAAATAAGATATTTGTAACATATTACAAACTAGGATGTGAATATTTTGCAAGATATGGTGGGAACAAATAAACCTTGACTAACAAAGGATCAACCAACAGTGCATGAAGTAATGGGGAATTTGATTGCTGAAGGGAACGGTGAACCTCTCTTACTTGAAGTATGGAACTGAAAGAACATTTTTTAATTAAGTTGAACCTTACTAAACTCCAATCTAAATGTCATACAGTGTTGTTTATAATTATTAGAATGGACTGTTAAAATATTATCTTTTGTTCATAAAGTTTTAAATATTTTATAATTTAGTATTTTGTTTTGATTTTCTAGTACCTTATTTCATCCTCGATAAATGCATACAAGTTTTAGCTATTTCATGAAATATCACTGCTTCTTAGAAGATAGTATTGTTTTAAAGAGTATATTTTTTAGCTCTTCAAAATTATTCGAACTGACGATGACGAAGGTTATATTTAAGTGAATTCGAATTGGATTTGCTTTTATTTTGGTAAAATTTCATGAAAATTAATAGATCATTTATTTGGTAATTAATTATTTCGGTCTCTGAAGCAGTCAAGTCAACAATAATGCCCAAGAATTTAGAGATTTTTGTTGATGATCGCTACCGCTTCAATGAAGATAATGAAGGATGTGGTATTGCATGACAACCTAGGAAAAAGTAAAACTCGTCGGAGTCGGGTTTCTACTATTTGTGAAAGGAGTATGAGACGACAGGATTCATCGGAAACAAGAGGGGGCGAGGCAGAAAACCGAAAAAAAGTACAAGAGAAGACTCTGTGATTGTAAGATTGGCACAGAAAAAGAATGATATATTGTCAAGAGAGATCGCGTAAAACATGAAATTTAATGTCCCAGCTCTAACGGTTCGTCTTAGAATCAAGAACACAGGGTTGATCATCTGTATCAAAAGAAAAAGACCATACATCTCAAAACAAAACATAGCAAATATGGCAGAAAATATTGTCCTTTGCAAAAGGACATATTTCGAAGGTTTCAAAATTCTTGGAAAGCGTTTTATGGTCAGACGAAATCAAATATGAAGATTTTTTTATCAAAAAAGAATACAACAGTGTGGGGACGAACAGGTTAGGCGCATTGACAAATGAATATCATACAGAGAGTAAAACCTGGAGGAGGAAATATGAGGGTATGAAGATGTTTTCCTCTAAATATGTTGGTTAAGTTATGACGATAAAACGGTAAAATGATTGTAAGTATGTGCGTCAGTATCCTGTACCAGAATCTGATGAAATCCATCACAAATTTGAGTGGAGGTCGACAGTATATCTTTCAAAGAAATAATGACCCAAAACACATGTCAAAGATTTTTTCTCAGAAACAAGATTAAGATACTGGAGTGACCACCACAAAGCACAAACCTTAATTCCATCAACACTTTATGGTCAGTTTTGCATCAGAAATTTCCTTTTGAAGAGAGAAGAAGTAAAAATCAATTTTTTGAGAGAATCAAAGATGAATGGCGCAGTGTCAATCAGGAGGCAGAGAAGAAACTGGTTAACAGCCTCAATAAAAGATTCAAAGCAGTGATCGTGGCCAAAGAAGGTCCAGATAAACATTAGACACTGATATTTTATTTTGAAAAATTGTTATGTTATTTTTTCGTTGTAAGATTTTGACAGTTCGAATAAATTTGAACAAAGCATAATTCAGAATTATATGAAAATGCTCCTGTTCTGACTTATTCTGCGATGATTCGAAGCTTTTTCTGATAAATAAGATTGAAATAATAATAAAATTTATATATTTGGGATATAAAATAATTAAATTTATTTTCTATAATAAAAAGTGTACAATTTTCATTAGCGTTCTAATAATTTTGAACAGCACTGTGTAGCTCTTGCCCTTTCTCAATTAAGAATAGCTATCAGTTTTTTGGATAGTGATCGCATAGCACATTCTCCATTACAATGATCTCTGGTTTTGCTCACACTGAGAATCCTATATGAAATACAAGCAAAATGTCTGATGAGGTGATTGTCCAACAAATTGAAAACTTATCATTCAATCATATCATTTCATCATTTTTATTTCTCCCATGGGATGTTCTGGAATGAAAACTCCAAGACATCTTTGTATACATGCTCCAAACGGTGAGATCAAAAATTTCGTTTATTCGAAACCTTTAAAGTAGTAATTAATTAGGTATTATTAGATAGGATTGAGGGTGTAACGTGTTTGACTCTGGGGAGGAAGGTCCAGAGCCAAGAAATACTCTTTATTTTATAGCACGTGCAAGAGTTTTATTGAATAGTGATCTTGATTAAATAAGAGAAAATTAGGAAATATATAATGAAATAATCGTTACAGTTCTGGTACAGTCCTATACAGTGCTCTGTCACATAACCAAAACAGGTCCACTTCTACGAGTGGCCTAAAAGAATGAAGTCGGTCTTCCGTCGACCGGACTTGAGATCTCAGCGACCCAAGTCTATCTTTTCACCACCAAGAAAATCGAGCCCTTTTCTCGCCTCTGTCCTCTTCCGAAAATCTCTCTCGTTCTCCATCCTCGCTCTTTCTTTTAACTCCCATCGTCCTTCTACTGGGGGAGCGGACAACAGGCCTCTCCACGAATCCTCGTCAATTTTGTAGGTGGAGTCTATTTAAGCAAGCCATTATTGGCTCCTTACCTTTTTGGTCCTTTCCATTGTCGCAAGCGGCTTCTCAGGCTGGAGATAAATGACCCTGTCAATCACTTCCACTAACGAGTAGTCCACAGGTGACAGCCTGGACTCCCGGCTCTCTTTGTCGGCGTTTTAGCGAGGACTTCTCGCTGAGGCACCTGCTCTGTTCAGTGACCCATGCCTTGAGAAAAAAATTTACTGGTCGCTAATGATCTTAGGGGGATCTTAGGGGATCTTACAAGGGTACTAAAACCTCTTAAGGGTTGTATATTAAAAGTCGAAAACTATACGATATAAAAGCATAAGCGTTTTTCTTTTTTTCATATGCATAGAACAGATAAACGCGTGCGGAGCCGCGGGTACAACGGCTGGTAAGAACTAGAACTTCACTAACCGATTGACTGAATTGACTACATATGTTTCTTTTCTAAAAAAACTAATGTGATATTTTACAGCTACATTTCGACTCGTAGCTGGAAAAATCACTCAAAGTTAAATCTCACGTTTTCGGTAAGAAGTTGCTCATTCAAAAGAAAATAACTCTGGAAAAATAATAAATTCCTTCCTTACAATTGTTAACGCCTCGTCATTTTTATTTACTCCATATTCTCTTTTAATTATCCCAATAGCCAATCATCGCATTTATTTATTTACTAAAGTACTATTTTAAACGTCTTGGATAAATTTCTCGTTCGCTATGAAACTCTCCGTTCTTTCATTATAAGCTAAAAACGAAGTATTGGTCACAAAGTTAAGAAAATTGAACGTCTTTCTTATTTTAATTCATGTCATGAAACTTGAGTTGAGACACTTTTAAGCCCAGTGACGTCTACCGACCAATTCAAATCAAGAAAGAATGAAGAAAATGGAGAACAAGAGGTATAGAGCGGCGTTGAAATGAAACGAAACTAAATTTAGTCTTTCTCCTCCGCTCCACGACTAAGAGTCGTTGCTTTATAAAGGATGAAAGTAGAAAGGATGTGAAAAGAGAAAAAGTTTTTTAATGTTTTGAAATTTTAATAATTAAAGGGAATCGACAGACGCTTAAATCCCTGACAGTATACTGTGGAAAATATAAGAGCCTCATAAATATATTTTATTTTCTGGTTGTTGTCTCTTGTTTTTCTTATGTGATCACGAATTCCTCGTGCACATGCGCCGTTATGATAAATTCATCACAAATTTTCTATGACATAAACTAATACCGTTATTATACTCATCACTTAGGTTATAAATCCATGACAATTTCGGGTATATTTAAATTAATAAAAAGAAGTAGAGTACAACGTAAACTAAGAGAAGCTAAAGTGAATATATTAAGATGCATATCAAATTGATTAGGTGCCAATATCTTAGCTATTGTAACGCCTTAAGTGACTGCTTAGTGCATTAAATTAACATCAGTTGTGTTATATGCTAAATTTATAGTCTTATTTTCCTGGTAGAGGATAGCTATATTTGGCAGAACCTCTTTCATTTTAACTACGAACAGACAGAGAAGATTATCAATCTTCTGTTATGGCTTCATGCTGCACACCACACCAACATGAGACATTTAACTCCTTATTGAATAATTAACGCGCATTGGATACACTGTATACGTGCTGTATACGTGTGTGTATACGTGATATACACTGTATGACGTGCTATCGGATAGCCACTCTCAGAACCGTCAGCGGAAAGAACTGCAACCTTAACAATCTCCATGATATACCACCTCTTCTTCCAACCACCTGTTTCTTTCTCTATACAAGACTGAGAAGGCATCTAATAGTCTTATAATAAAAACCTCGCCTTTCCGGGGGAAAAAACCAACTGGTTTTATCGGAACTTAATAAGGAAAGATCGATGTGCTGGATATTCAGAGGAGGCGACCCACTATCAAATATTTATGAATATCTATAAAGATTTTTTGAGAACTGAATTGAACAGAAAAGAATCCAGTAAAACACCATACTAATGAGTGACGTCCTAAAGAGGTTTCATTGCATTATATTTGTATGCCAAATATTTAGTTTAGACAATGGCGTTTCACTTCAGATACACAGCGTGCCCACAAAAGTCCATTACCACCCTTTTAACTAACGAATGGTTGCAGCTATCAACATAAGAGTCGTGTCTAGGCATGATAAAGTGACTATGCGATACTGGATGAAACCACATACAGCGCCACCTGGTGGAAATTGTGAAGTTAGCGTTATTATCTCTAAAACGGTAATAGATAAAGAGAAAAAGTGAATTACAAAGTTGTAGAGCATAATCGATTTAGTACAAAAAGACACCTTGTGGATGTAAATGCTTAGAACAGAACGCTTAAAACGCGTAATTGCTTGTTCGCGACTTCCTACACTGACACGTGACAAAACATTCTTAGAAAGAAAAAAAACTAGTTATCACAAGATACCTTTATTTTCGATGTTCAAACTTCTCTCCTTCAGCTACAATGCACATCTTGACCCTTGCCACGATAGGGGCTCGTTTTTCGTTCGAAAGATAATCTTTTCTCCTTTCGTTCAAGTTTCGTGACGTTACAGTTTCGGAAGCCGCAAACAAACAAATGTGCATTTTAAGCGTTCTGTTTTCAGCATTCATGACCATAAGGTGTTTTTGTGCTAAATCGATGATGCTCTACGACTTTCTAATTCACTTTTTTCCTCTATCTCGTACCGTTTTAGAGATAATAATGTTAATTGTCCCGTTTTCCACCAGGTGGTTCTGTAAGTGGTTTCATCCAGTAGCGCATAGTCGCTTTACCATGCCTAGAAACCACTCTTATGAAGATAGCTGCAGCCATTCGGTAGTTAAAAGGGTGATAAAGGACTTTAGTAGGCACCCTGTATGTTCGTCTAAAAATTATTGAACCCTTAGCAGATGATGTGACGTTAGTGTCCTAACTCTCATGGTATATGAGTCGCAGAGGTTTGTTCCAAATGTCGTTTGACAGCTGGAATTTTAAGGTAGTACATGAAAATAAGTGTTGGAATTCTTATACTCAGACATTATAGCCGCCAATTAAGCCTCACCGCCAATATTAGTGAACTATCCACAAAACTGCGCTACATTTTACAATTTTATTTCGATAAAGGCACAAATGTTGCACAGAACCATGAAGAAATTTGTTTGTTTGTGGGCTAAACAGCCTAAAGTTGGTTCAATCGTTTTCGTTCTGGAAATTTTGATGTTCAAGATGCTCCTCGCTGTGTTCGACCAATCACAGAAAAAGTGAATGATATTCTGGAAAAAGTCGAGAAAGACCAGATGTAAGCAGTCATGATATCGCCAAAGCCCTTAACGTCCATCACCAAACAGTGTTAAGCCATTTTGAGAAAGCTGGCTACGAAAAAGCACACTCGATGTTTGGGTGCCACATGAACTGATTCAAAAAAATTACTTGATCAAATTTGCTATCTGCGAATATTTACTGAAACGTACTGAACTTGAGGCATTTCTAAAACAGTTGATAACGAGTGATGAAAAGGAGATAACCTACGACAACCACGTGGTGAGAAGATACTCGACAGTTTATGGCAAAGCCAAAGCTGACGCCCAGGATGGTTATACTATGCGTTTGGTGAGATTCTAAGGGTATAGTGCATCACAAGCTGCTACCTCCAAGCAGAACGGTAGACTCGGACCTGTACTGTCAACAGTTAGAACGATTGCACCTAACTCTTTAAAGGAAACCGATGGAACTTGTCAACAGAAAGGATTTCGTATACCATGCTGATAAAGCCAGCAACCAATCTTCAACGACCTATCAGATATTGAGAGAATTTGACTGGGATGTTTTAATGCACTCACCATATAATCCGAATCTGGCATTGTCAGATTTTCATTTGTTCGTGCCTTGCACAACCTGAAAGGAGTAAGTTAAGCTAACATCATAGATAATCAGAATGGTGTTATGCTAGTTTCAGAAGAGACCTGTGAAAACTAAGTGTCACAGACAGACTACGTTCACAGGTTTTTTTTTTTTACCAGAAACCACAGAAGTTCTGTGGCGACGGCAATATGGTGTTGCCGGAAAATGGCAGAAGACCATCGAACAGAGTCTTGCATATATATATATATATGCATGCTTCCTTTTATGATACTCTATAGAAACCTAACATACTTGCTTCGAAAATCCGAAGTTTGCTTTTGTTATTTCTTTTTACTCACAGTCGTAATTTATCAAGAATTTTCTTTTTAAATGCTAAGATAAAAGACTGTAACACAAATTTATCCTCCAAGAGAAAACTCTTATTTGTTGCATTTACCTGTCTAAATCATGCCATGCTTCTTCATAGAACTGAATATGAGTAATAAAGTAGAATAGATACTATGTCCATTTACTCTCAGAAACGTATATCCAACGAGGTATGCTCTATTTCCGAATATGCTTGAAATTAATCATCCAAGCTAACATCAATCTTTTCCTTTTTGTGCTCCTATTCATCTTTTTTTGCAATGTTAGAGAATACGAATACTTTTAAGCAATATAATTTGAATTTTTATTTAAGAACGCATTTCGAAGAAACATTATACACTTTGTGAGTTTCGGAATTATTTCTTACTAGTTGTTAACCGTGACATCTTCCGCGAGGAATTTGAATTATTAATTTTTTTATTCACGAATCTAAATGTTTTGTTAGATGTTGAAAGTGGAAAATAAAAGTTCTGGTTGATTATACATAATTGGATAGTTAACAGGAGTCTGCAGAAATAGTAAGGTAATTTTTTTATCTATACTAACACACTTTTGCATAATTTGTTTTTAGTTTTACGTTTTTTGAAAGGATGTAGAGGTTTTGTGGGCTGTACACACGTAAACATGCTACATACAGTTGACCATGTGAAAAACATGTTTTTTAGAAATGTGCGCCTGCCACTTTGAGTGTCTGATCTTGAGATTTGTTAATTATCATCTCAAATGCTAGTTTTAAAAGGAATTGTAGCTTTTTGAACTGGAATGATAAATCCGTCGTTAGTATCGGAATGCGTGGAATTAAAATATTCTCTCCTCTCGCTATGCGAGTCATAAGAGTAACTCGCATAATGTTTGGACCTAGGTATGTAATTTGTAACCGTGTGCCATTACGCAGTCTCGGTGCATCGAGGTTACGTATCAATAGTACTGGCACACTGACTTTCAATCTCAGACGGAGATGTCTTGAAAATATGCATTAATTTCATCTGCCAGTGTCCTCTAGTTATTACAGGTAGAATCTGCCAAAACTCGTCTACCGTCAATACCACCATCCCTCCCATGATACTTTGATTGTTATTAATATCTTTCATAGTTCGTTTTAACTCTTCAATTAATACGATAAGAGCAGACATATAAAAGCAATTTTGTTAATACAGATAAAACAGAACGTCTCTGTCGTTTTGCTATTACTGATGAAAGCAAAGATTTGTGTAAATAATTCGCATTAAAAAGAGAGAGAAAAAAAGAAGATTATAGTTTTTCTTGTTGATAATTGTTTTATCCTGTTTATTTCCATCTAATCTTGTTTTTCTCTGTTTTGAGAAAAGTTCTTCAGTGATTCTACCAAACGGTTCATGTTATAAAAAAACTGAAGATTACCTGTTATTCGTGTAACGTTCTTTGAGTATTTATAACGACAATTCTCATATTGTCGTGATAAAAACCAATGTCATTATTTCATCAACATACTTCTTCCATCATGCTATTGCCACTGTTAAGGTTATGAGAGTAAAAATCGCTTTCTTGGGAAATTAATGTCTTATAAGATTATTTCTTATTTATACTTTTATCTTATTTGAATTTCATTGCATTGCTGAAATATTTTATCACATTGGCTTCTGCAATTTATTTTTGTAAAGTGTTTGGAAGTAAAGTTTGTACACAAATTTTGGTGTGTAGTATTGCACATTGATTGTAAATGTAGCTTTATTAGATAGTGCATACATGAGGACAAAGAAGGTACCTCCTCGAGAGTCAAATTATGATGCTCAGTGTTCTTGCAAGCAACGCTGTCTTCACAATGAATAAAAACATTTGCTAAACGTTTAAAGAATGCGATGAAGTGAAAATCTTATATTTTTTATTTGGGGGAGCGAGGTCTAGTGTTCGCAGAGCTACTAGTATATCCTTGGTGACAATTAGATGTTTTAATTTTTCACAGAACTTAATTATCAGTAATTCATTAATTTAATTAATTCTGTTTCATATTTGTGCACCATTTAGCTGTGAATTTGGGGAAAATGAGCAATTTCAGATATCTGTAACTTTATACGTTTCAGATCCTTGTAACGATAAATGTAACTTTCCATGAACTGAAATGAACATATGTAGAGGAATATTCGATACACTTTTGTAAACATTAATAAAGTTAAAAAGGTTTTAAACTTAAAAAAAATCAATAGCTTTTATGCATTTAGGTTTCATAAATACCAGTAATTTTTTTCTGCAAATGCTCTTAACATTTGAACTCAACATAAATATTTACTCATTTTTAGTCAATTTGCATGAACACGGAATGCATGAAATTTAGAACAAAAATATATACTCTGTGGTCAAGTTTATTATTTCTGGGATACTTTTAAGAAACGTTTCTTAAAATTTTATTTCCGTATTCTTTGAAAAATGATGTGATCGAAAAATTTAAAAGAAGAATGCATTAAAAAGAATTTTAAAAAACATTTCCGGTAACAAGTAACAAAAGAATGATACGAAATACCGCTATTTTTCTAATAAATAAATCCAAGCATTCTCCGTAATCAAAAACCAACGCAAGCTTTGGAAGCGGTCATCAATTCTTCTACGGTGGAAAAAAAGATACGCAACTAGTTATTATACAGACAAAGACAGGTCATCCTTTCTCGTCGTCTAATCATCTTTAGGAGAAACTTAGTATCCACATATAATGGAATCTTGGTTTTCAATTTTCTTTCTAGTGACTTTCGCATTAAAATGATAAATGGAAATAATTTCTTCGACTAAGGTCGGGCTCTGAACAACCACCAAGGAAATAAATTATTAGTGTTTGAAAGCGTGTAATTTGAATTGTTCTATGCAATCCGTGATATTAGTGAAAAGCTCTAAGGAAAAAAGTAATAATTACGCTGCCAAATAAATGGTAGTTATTTCTGTCCAAATTAAAAGGTTAAACTAATGAAGTTCGTTCGGAACTGAAATTAGAAATCGTTTTAGTTCGCGGAATCTGGATGATTAGCCCGTTTTCTTAAGTTTGTTATTTTGTGCGAGTGTATAAATGGAGTCGCTTAATATACTTTTTGAAGAAGTTCCGCTTATATCTGGAGAAAATTAAAACTTTCGTGAGACTTCTGTATGAAACGCCACGATGTATTTAAGATGATAAAATAATTAAATCTTTCACGTGTGAGTGAATCGTTATCTTAGCTCTATACTGAAGTAAAGGAAATCAAACTTATTAAAAGTGCTGTTTTTGTCTTCATAGAAACTGGAGATACTTCTGGAAAATTAAGAAGGTAACCAGCTTGCGCTTGTAAAAAGACTATTGACCGAGATCTTTCATTACTACATTAATGTAACAAATTAATAATTAGTTGCCTTTCAACTGTCGAAATTATTAAAAAATGATGTAAACATTGTTGAGTATTTTACTTGACAAAAATAAATTGAATAAAATATAAATATTTCATACAATAGAAGAAAATGATTTCTATTTGTAACAGACCATGCTACTCTGTTGAATCTTGGCATTAATCACGCACAGCACGAAAGGAATAGCATGAATTTATTATAAGATTTATTAGAAGCTTCTGCTTTCTCCAAAAATATTTAATGAAAAATTATTTGATGTAGTAAAAAATGCAGTGATATTATATACACGATACAAACTTCATCTTCTACCAAATTTTGAATAATATTAAGTAAATTGTTGATAATTGAAAAATATTCCAAGCAGAAATGCTTCCTGATAGGATATTTGGAAACAATTTGAATGAGTTTTTAACAAATACCTGACGTGAACACTTTTCTAGTGTTCATAAAAGTTATTCTACTATGTAATTCACAACACACGTTTATAAATTTGATAGTAATGCGTGATGCTACATACGTATCCGTATTTTCCTCAACTATATGGATGCTAATTTTTTCCTTCTTTTTGACAATCTCTGCACCTATTTTATAGCGACAACAGCGATGTAATCAAACCTTTCTCGTATTATTCAATATGTAGATGCTGTCTGATAACACGAGATATTTAAGGTGTGTTAATAGAGAGTACGTCTTACGTGAAAAAAAATCTTAGATTTATTAAAACAAAAGAAAAGCATTTATTTCATGCAATAAAAAATACACTCTGTGCAAGATATTTTAATAAAAATTATAGAATATATTCTATACAGGTTTATAAATTTTAAAGATTTTTATTTAACTGTGCATTAACATTATATATTTATGCTATTATTGAGAGAAACATTACGACAAAAGAGTACATTTTGTTATCAGTAAGAAACAGGTCTCTCGGACTGCTCTCTAATAACTATTAAATTAATTTTCTGTTTTAAGAAAATTCATGAAATAAAAGCTATTACCAGTTTTATAAAACTTTTATTTTTATTATTCTGCAACAGAAAATTACTTGTTTTTCCTTCACTCATTTGTAATAAAATGCTTGTAGATATGCCTTATAAATTTTATATCTGCCACTAAAAGTTCACAATTTACAAGCAAGCAAATTATATCAGTTTTTAAGAGTCCTAAATATTTCGATCTTCTTCTACTTCTTGCGATATCCAATCCGTAAATAAAGGGAGAAAGAGAAAGTGAGTATTTTTGTCGTTACATGACAATGAAAGCTCAAACACTTCATGATTAGATAAAGTTATATCAATGATTGTTACAGACGTGCACTGATGTAGAGAAAGATGCCAATTCTTAGCCCAAAAAGGTGAGGAATGGCTTCGCATAGAAATTATTTAAATGATTTCTTATGGCGTCCTATTTGAAGAATTGTAAAGGTTAACATACTTTTCAGCTAACATTTTATATATTTAGAATTAGTTTCTGTATACATAGAACATGCAAATGAAAGTTTTTTATTCGCGGTTTCAAAGTTAAAAATAAAGATTAAAGCTTTATCTTTCATAAAAAAATAATAATGAGATTTATTATTTTAATATCTGTGGTTAACGATGGAAACTAAAATTTCGGAAGAATTCTCATCTCTTGTCTCAATATCTGAATCATATGTATAAGGGAATGTTCATTATTGTAGTGATGAATTGTAATGATGAATATGCCTTAATTTATTGCGTTGTGTGGATCCAATACAACAATTTTACATCTTAGCAAATTAATATGTATAACTGAAAGATAGACATACAAAAAAACTGCAGCTTTTTCAAAATTTGACATTCATCTTATATACAAACCATTGACAAATAAATTACTGTATAAAGTAAGCAATCTTTTATCATAACTTTAACATTGGCAAATGCAAGGGAGGGAAAGATTTGATGAAGTAATGAAATTGTTTCAAATTTCAATACAATAATTGCTACAAGTTATGTTAAAAATTTATTTGTAAAAATTATTTAAATTAGGAAAATATTTTTGGGAAATGAAATTGTTGTCACTGAAGAGCTAATTTTTTAAATTTTAAGATGGAATAAAATAATTTATGAGCAATAGTTTGCTCCGGAGTCATTGCGGAAAATCATTAAAATTTGGATTAATTATTTTATTAATGAAAAATCTAATTAAAAGCTTGATAAACCCTTCTTTAGTGAGCATTTACTAACCAAAAAGTAAGTACAGTCGGACCTCTATTTAACGAACCTCTATTTTGCGAATTTCTCTATTTTGCGAACTTTTTCTTGGAACCAAGAATATTTTCCGAATTTCTTCGTAAAATAACCTCCAAATATCGAAGTGCATTCTGTATTTAACGAACTTTTTCTTGTGATCCAATATTTTTTTCTCCCTATTTCTCAAAATATTTCTAAACAATTCAAACTTATTCTTTCTTTTAACACATTTTATGGTGATCAATGACCTTGAAGCTGGAAAATGTCAAAGCGAAAGTGCTTGAGCATCAAAGAAAAAAATTTAATTCTTCATGAGGTGGATAAAGGCGCGAAAAAAAGGATATTGCTTTAAAATTTGGTATTCCTCCAAACAGCTTATCAACCATAATAAAAAAATCGTGATAAGATGCAAAATTATGATTCATCGAATTCTTGTACAAAACGTTTAAAAGCTTGTTTCGATGAAGATGCGGATGTGGCAGTTTTGAAGTGGACAGTGTGAAAAATAAAAACAATACAGCAATGAATTGCGATGAAGACGAAGATGATTAAGATGGAAATGATCATGATGGAAATAATCATGATGCAGAAATAAACAAACCTTCGTATGATGAAATGCTAAAATTCATTAATTTTAATATAAAATTAGTTTTTTAGTTGAAAATACAGTGTATCGCCGGACAATGTTTTATTTTATTCTTGTTTTCCTGGCAGATTTCTTTTTGATGGGTAAAATATATAAAACAAATAGATATTAATTTACAAAACAAAGGTGTGATTAATTACTTTTTTAATAATATTTAGTGTTTTTGAACTTAAAATCTGTTTTGTGTAGATTAAAGTATTTTAAAAGGTGAATCTCTATTTATCGAATTTTCCATATAACGTCCTTTTTTTTTCGGGATTTAGCGACTTCGTTAAATAGAGGTCCGACTGTATGTGCCAAATTTGGTAGTTTTCCTCACCTATTAAGACACAAGGATGAGAGGCTGGCGTTGCTGCTCCTGCCTTCTAGAGCATTTTGAATGATTTTTCACACTCTTTTTGCATTTTGAATGATTTTTCCCACTCTTTTTTTCCGATTTTTGCATCAAGCAATTTACAGAAAGTAGGCCAACCTAAGAACGTTATTTATGTTTAAGAAAGTTTTATTATAAATTAACAAATCCCGTCTACTAGCACTGCGTATTACAGCTTATCACAAGAGAGGTTTGAAATCGTTTTTCATAATATCTACAACTGTTATTGTGTTCTTAAAGTATTGAAAACGTATATTTTTATTTTTAATGACCGATCTAGATGGGTCAAATAATAATTAGGTCTTGATAAACCAAAAGATAGAATACTTCTTTGTTTAAATGAGGAAAGTGGGTTACTATTTAATTGAAGGGTGAAACTTTCCTCTCTTTATATGTTGGTCACGTTCTCCGATAAACCCGCGGATTAGTGCATTGTCGAGTTTGGGAACGTGGTATCGAAGTTTAAATGATGCATCCTGCACAAAATGCATTCGCTTTGTGCTTAAAGAAAGAAACTAAGCCATTTGGACGGATTTCGTGAAAGAAGACATGGCTAAATCGTATCGAAAAAATAATGCATAGATCCTTTTCTTCTTAATAGTATCGTTTTCAGAACCTATCACGTTCTAATAATGATTTCTTTGAGCGTTTCGAGCATGCGATAGCAATCGAAACACAAAAAATGGTTATATCTTCGATACAAATGCAAACTATTGAATATTCTATTTCTAATCATTGCACATTCGACAATTTACATTTGTATCGACAATATTATTGGTGTTCTTGTTTATCAAACCGTCAATGATTTAAACGATGTTATTGAACCATGATGACCTACCTAAACTGGAAATAAAACTAATTTGTATTTGGGAATGAAACGGATTGAAAAAATAACTTGGTCGCCTCTTCTGCACCTGTGAAATTCATATGCATACTGCATATATTGGCAATATTGCATTTAAACTACTGCCACTATGCAAAAGATATGTTGAGAACTTTCACATAGAAAAATGTAGGGAAGTCTGGGAAAGATGGCGAATGTCTAATTTTAAGTTCATACTGCTGGGTAGCGCCACCTTACTGATACTACCACTACTATACTGCTGCGTACTAAAAAATCGCAGAGTGAAGCCAAATGGTATTCGTGCTTTTTGCCTGACGTATTGTAATTTTCAAGACCTTCAACGTAAGATCTAGTAGACTAACACCTAAGATATTTGTTTATTCTTTGCTATCTATCTTATACAATATGCTTTTCAAAATCACAATTTATTTTTAACTAATTCTTGTTAATCCCACAAAAAGATTTTTAACTTGCCGATGAGGGCAAGTTGGCTGGGGCAAGTTCACGATCTCGTCATCTTGCCCCAAGTGGTTTTTAATGTTTTTTTTTGAAGAATATATGCATTTTTTAGTTATTTTGTATAATTTTCTTCAGCTACGTGATCCATTATCTGCTCCATCACATGTTGCAGGGCGTGAGACCTACAGGAAATATTATAATAAGCTTACTTATGAAAGAGATGTTGATTCATAAAGACACACAAAAGGTAGCAGAAGACCGTATAAAGCAACAAAGAAAGAGGCTAGGGTGCATAAAAGGAGTTATTAAACTGAAGTTTGATTCCTTTAAAAGCCTAAACTTCTGACACTCATGGCGTCAGTTCAAACTTCCAAAGGAATTATAATACAGTGCCTGAGTGTGATGAGATCTATGTTGTCCCTTCATCAGAATATTAAATAGAGTGTTGCAAATGCCACACATGGTGACCTGATGGCTACTCAGAATCTGAATGAGGGCAATTTGTATCTAATTTTTGTAAATGAAAAATACCGATTTTGAGTTATATTAATTTACTATGTGTTCAAATTTTAACTAAAATTACCCTTTCATTAGATACTAATCAAGGAAAAATGCTTAACAACTTTAATTAATTAGTGTTCTGCCCTAAATTTTCTAAAAATAAAAATGTATTGATCTTTTGTCATAATTTTCATCTTGCCCCATGGCCAAAGTCGTCTTGCCCGGTACCAGGGCAAGTTGGCAGCTTAGCCTTGCTTATTTTAAATGGTAAAATAACTTTGATAATATTAAAATAAAAATTTCTCAATTTAAGTACAAGACAACAAAAGGTGAATCTAACAACATATGCAAAGAAAAAAAATTTACCGCAAAAACTGACTAGCCTTAACTTTCCCTACTTACTTTAATGAACAGTAGAGTTTTAAAATATCCCATTTCTTAAATATTTTTATTCAACTTGACTTGTTTCATGTTTGTAACTGAACAAACATGTCATGTTTGTGACTGAATTTCGTAATCGGTTTTTCACGTATTTCCTGATGTGCTGGAGTTTTGAAATTTTTTATACTTGTTTATTTTCCATGACTATGAACTATTTCAATACTGTCAGAACTTAATTATCAGTTAATCATTAAGTAAATTGAATTTCGATTCCGTATTAATGTAGCCACCTGATGGTAAGTTTGAGAAAAATTGATCTCAAGTGTTACCAACCAAACCAAATTTGTGGACTCTAAACCCTATGGATGAGTTGGTGGACGTTATGTGTACCACACCAACGGGAGGGCTTTTGGCCCTCTACGTATGATTTAGCATATAACAAGTCCACACGCAGCGGATGTTGAGTGGAATCGTGTTTCGAACCTGGAACCCACTGGCTATGAAGCCGAGACCTTACCACTATGCCACCGCGAGCAACACAAATGGAGGAATAGTAGGAAAATAAACACAAAATGTTGGGACTTTCTATGCATAGGTTTCCGACTATCCTGTGGGTTTACGAGAAAGAGTTGTGAAAGAGCATTCCCTATGACAAACTTACTAACCTGTGCTTTATTGCCTCGTTTCATGGAAAGAACCCACTTTGCTGTTGTTACATTTTCTGATCTTATGGATTGTAGCGAAGACTCTCATAGCTTCCTAAAGGGCAAGAATTGGGTGGGGTAAATGATTTCGATTGGATTATCACATCTGTATTCACATTCAAATATACACTACATATTCTTGTGTGTGCAATATATATATTATTGTCGTATTATGAAAAAACATACAAATTTTCTGTTATGTTTAAACCCTTCACTTTTTCTGTTTTCCGAAGGTTTTAATGTTTCGATTGATATAAAATTTTCTTTGTTACCAGATTTTAATCCATATTAATTTGAGTTTTCTGCAATATTTCCATGAATGACTGAACTGCAGTTTTCGAAATAAAATTCTATAATCGTATGAGCGTGTCGTCATTTTACGTCTCATAATTAAAGACCTCTTCCAAAGATATAGGCTACTATCATGTCCCCCGGGGGACCCATGAGTACACGGATGAGAAGCCACCGTATAATTAAGCTGCTTCTCGCTTCTCCTGGAGTACAGTAATAGTGGGGGCAGAGCTACCCCCACCGATGATAGAAACGTAATTCCTACTAGAGGGGTTGAGCCGTGGCCAGTGATGGCATCAAAACTCCGACCTCAGCTTCCAACTACTGTCGTGGTGACTGTTCTTCAATTGTTTCCCTCGCGCTTAGGCAGGCTGGGGGTAACTCCTTTGTGGCTAGGCTACCGTCATTCAGATCCCCTCGGATACTTAGGTAGGGCGAAGGTAACTCGACTTTTGGTTACCAAAGTCACTAAGGACAGAACTGCTTTCGGGATGGCATTTCAGCCACATATAGCCTCTTCAGAGTTTCGGTATACCAACGCTATACCAACGTGTCAACATTCAACTCTCCCAGATATCACTTGTATTATCACCCTCGGATCCGACGAATCGACCCATATTAAAGCTCCAACAAAATATGTAGTAATAAATTTTATTTAAATTAGTAAGTCCGATTTAAATTAGGAATCTATAATAGCTTAGTGTTACAAAGCTATAAAGTTATTTCCCTGAAATGCTAATCTCGGCGAGAAATTTGGCGACTTAGCGGAAAAGTTGGCGAGTTTGGCGACAAAAGGAATTTTCTAGAAAGATCTCGAACTTTCAAGCTATGTCTATTGGCTTCATGAACTTTCTGGAGATTACGTCACTTCCTACGTAATTATGTCACTTCCTGTTGAAAAAGTATAAAAGCAAGCTCTCAAGCCAAGAGAAGTGAGTTGCATTTTGTCCAGCAAGCAAGCTGTTGAGCTAATCAGAAACCTCTGAGCGCTGTGTTGATATTTTTTTTGGTAATCTCTGTGCTAAGTGTCTTTTCTAAGAATATTTGTAAAATAAATAGCTTTATTTTTTTAATCCTGCTTATTTATTGGACTACATTCACGTACACCCACAAGACAATTTCGCTACAATATATTAAACTATAACAAAAGCAACCAACAATAATACAGGTATCCAAAAATTAATGATAAGTGCAAAAATAAACACAAAAAAGGAGAATATATCAGGAAAAAAAAGGAGAATATATATATAAAAAACGGGGGGGGGAGTATTTAAAACCATATAAACTCCGAAGGTATGGTAGAAATTCCTCCCAACGCCCACAATGAAATGTTTGAAACAGCAAGACATTAAACATCATCATTCACAACTTATTCCCCTCCCTCCCTTAGTTTTCCCCTGCCGCTTTCTCTAATTCTCAGAAATAGGAAACAGTTTAAACAGCTTTTATCCGTTTCTGCGAAAGAGAACTTTCCGACAACATCGTTTGGGTTTGGAAATGAGATTCTTCAGAGGATCCGGATTTCTAGAAATTCCTCCTTTTCCTCAAGAACAAGAAACTTTTTCCGATTTTGATTCACTTTCCGTGTTTCGTTGTTAATGTCTTCGGCCTCTTCAATGCACGCCCTCCTTGTCCTTCAGAGTATTCGGAATGTTAATTGGGAAACTTCGACCTATCTAATGAGATAAAAATGCATCGGAGATCGGAGTCTGGTCGAATTTAAAATGTTCTAACGACTGTCTCTGTAGAGGATGGTCTTCATTCATGCTTTGCTATTACTTTTTTGACCTTCAAGGAAACTCTTCTTAGTTTTATCAGCAAAACTGGTAATTTTCAAAAACGCATTTCGAAGAATTAGATAGCGGAAATTTAAAGTCTTTTCCCGTTGATATATTAGAATTTGTTGAATTTTAAATTTTTCATTGGTTTTTTGCAATAGTATGAGGTTGCTAAATAGAAGCACCTCATGATATAATTAATACTATACAGGGTGGTAATAAAATATTGGACCCATTTCAAAACTTAATATAAAAAAAACCTATTATGTATTATGAAAGAGTCGCTCAAAAAGTTTTTTTCAGATAGGTAACCCGCCGTTACGGCGCACGGAATCTGCTGCAGAGGGAGGTTCCCGACGCAAGTGTCAAAATGACTACCATGCAGCAGAAGGCACATCTATGGTTCCAGGAAACCAAATCAATTGTAACAGTTTAAAGGTGTTTTCGCCTTATCGAAATTGTCAGTCTCCAAGTAAGAACTTCCTCAAGCGTTGGCATGAACAATTTAAAGGAACAGGAAATGTGCATCATAGGAAAGGTGCTGGATAACCATCGGTTTCAGACGAAGGTATTGAACGAGTGAGGAAGGCTTTTACTCCTTAATTGTTCATATCAACTTACTTGAAGACCGACAATTTTGATATTCTAAGCTAAAACGTCTTTGAATTGTTACTATTGATTTGCTTTCGTGGAACCAGAGACGTGTCATACGTACCCTCTGAGGCACGGTTGACATTTTGACACTTACGTTGGAAATATCCCGCTGCAGCAGATTTAGAGCGCCGTATCGGGGAGTTATTTATCTGAAAAATCCTTTATGAGTTACTCTTTCACTTAAAAAACGAAGTTGCTACATTATAAGTTTTTTTAATTAATTTTTGAAATGGGACCAATAATTTATGACCCCTCTGTATTATAATTGCAATGAATGATTTTAAAATCTCAATCATGCATTACTGCTCAGAATTTTATTTTGAGAATTATTCCTGGTGAACGACAGATAAATATCATTCGGCTGGAACTAATGCAATTTCTAAAGAAATTGACGGAACCGAAGTCTGTTAACCGAAGTTA
>BGPR01001982.1:0-116366 GCA_013235015.1 Araneus ventricosus | reverse complement strand
CAATTTCTAAAGAAATTGACGGAACCGAAGTCTGTTAACCGAAGTTAGAATTTTATTTTGAGAATTATTCTTGGTGAACGACAGATAAATATCATTCGGTTGGAACTAATGCAATTTCTAAAGAAATTGACGGAACCGAATCTGAACCTTCATATTGAATTTCATAACAGTTTGACGTCGGAGAAGGCTCTTTTATAGTTCCTAAAAATCAAACCGTATACAACGCGAATGGGCCGTGGGCTATTGTCAAAGCCGGATAAAGCCCTGTGGGGGCCCCTTAAGCAATGCCAATTTAGCCCTTCCTTAATTTCCAAAATCAGACATTTGTTACTGATTTAAATTTCTCCTCCATATAAACAGTTTTTCCATGCAGGGTGATTATAAAAAAAAAACTCTCCCCGTATATCATCCCTTAGTGAGCATTCCGTTATGGGGAAAGGAATAAAATTTGGATTGGAGGTATTATACGGTATGCGCTCGAGAATGTTGTGCAAAACAAAAGTCCAGATCTCACAGTTACGGCTACAGTGAAAAAATTTCGAAATTTTCAAATGGCAACACATACTTTTTTCACGGAAACATGATCCTTACAGTAAAAAACTTTAACTGGAGTTAGAAAGGTATTTTTAGGAAGAAAAACGGTGGCACTAAGCAGGGACGAAGAGAACAGCGAAAAATAACCAATAGTAAATACTAGGTTGAAGAGGTTTTATTTGTCTCTGCCTAACTCCACCGGTTTTTACCCTAAAAATATCGTTCTAACTCCTTTTTAAGTTTTTTACTACCAGAATCACGTTTTCATGGGAAAAAGTAGGTGTTGCTATTCGAAAATTGCGAAATTTTTTCACTGTAACCATAACTGTGAAACCTGGACTTTTGTTTTCAAATCATTCTTGAGTACATACCGTATAATACCTGCATCCAAAGTTTTATTCCGTTCCCTAGAACGGTACGCTCTCTAGGGGGTCATACATCGGCAAAGGTTTTTATGATTACCATGTATTTTTTATATTATTATAGCAATATTTTTCCCTCGTTAGTCAGAAACTAATCATGATTTTTTAAATAAAAATTCCTCTATTTCAATGCAACAAAACTATGACCAATAAAGAAAATATTTGAAATAATGTAACTAATACAAAAAAAGCAAGTGAAAATTTCTAAACCATATCAAAACCATGAAATCTTGGAGAAGGATTCCCCATTTAATTTCTGTTTTCTTTCCGAAGCACCCACATATCCTCATCATCTTGCTTTAGAAACGTGAGGACTTTTAAGTAATCATAAAACTACCAGCTGAAATGTTTAAAAAATTCGTTAGAATAATAGAATAATAGCAATAGCCAGTGCAACATTACACTGTTAAATAGAAACAATCAATCAACGGGTTTAAATTAAATCCGCTCATTTAACATTCCAAGAATAAATAAATTAATTAAAAAGAGAATAATGGAGAACGTTATCATCAAATAGAATTTTAAAAATCAAATGATTTTAAATTGAATAATCAGATGTATAAACCTTGTTCTTTCGCACCAGAACCATTAAAATATCTAGCTGACTGATTTGCCAAACTCTCTTTACTTTCTTCCTTGAAACAGTTCATCAATTAAAGCTGATTTTCTACATGTAAATTCTTCTATATAGAAAAGAGAGATTATAGAATATGGCTATTATTGCTAAGAATGGTTGTGAATTCTTGGATAGGCAATTTTAAAGTCACCGTCTGAAATAATTTATAGCCAAATGTGTCTGAAAAATGGGAAAAGGAGATAAAAACAAAAAAATGAGATCAATTTTTTTCACATTCGAAAATTTTCTATTGAAAAATGCGTATTGATCATTAATTCAAAAATCACAAAAAAATTAGTAATAAAACATATGGTTTAGAAAGAAATCTTTCCATCCTACAATCATGCCAATATAATTTTTTTTTATTTTCTCTACTACAGTCAATCATAAATTCAACTAAGTTATTGTGTTGATATAAGATACAATCTGTATTTCTCAACCAGTTCATTCAAAGTAAAGATTCACGAAGCTCAAAAATTTAATAAAATGTGAAAAACATTTTCACAAGAGGAAAAAAAATTGTGCATAAAAACCATACGAACAAAAAATTAAACCAATAAACCTTCGGTGATATTATTTTTGTTTCTCATTTTGGATGAATTAATGCTATCACGACTTCCTATTTTCATTAATAACTTTGATCTTAACACAACATAAAAACTTGTGATTTACTATGAATTCCTTCGCACCGAAGGTCTTTTAAGGTGTGGTTAGTATGTGAAAAGTTTATTTCGGGAATTGAATTTCTTTTTTTAGCCTAATGCTTTGAACACGTATTTCATACACAGTGGACAAGCAACGGATATAATAAAAACGTGGTTTTATTCTTTTATTTCACGGTTATTACTACTTACACATATATATTCGACTTCCAGATTATTACTTCTGTCATTTCTCAGCTTATAGTTCTACAGCATATTTTATTAACCACATTTCTAGTTTGTTTTTAAAGGTCAGGCGATTTCCAAATATTACACTTGTTTCGGCTTCTTTTTATGCAAAAAAATTATAATTCATGTTTTCAGAAACATCTGTACTTAATGCGATGAAGGAATGTTTTATTCATCCAAAATCCCAAGGAAGAGTAACCCGTGATATAATAAAAACTTCTTTATTTTTATATGGATCGTTGAAAATGCATAGATTAGATATTAATTAATTAATGCTTGCCTACTAATTTATAAGATAATAATGATTCTAAATGTCATTCTCACCTGTTAAACATTTTATTTCCAACATTTGCTTCGAAACCAAAAACATGTTGTATATTGTTAAGAATTCCTCTTCTTTGATTATTTAATCTGGTTTATATCAAAGCCTGGTCTCTAAAGTATAAAAACCAATGCTCTATTATTTTAAAGCATGTAATCAAACTTTCATTTGTACTTATTTTAACACATGACATCAAACGATACGACTGAAAACATCTTTATTAATCAATTTATCGCTTAATTCAGAAACTTATCGGAGAAAAAATCAATTACATTACTAATGAACAAAAATGATCTTGATTCGGATTAAATTGTTCACTAAAATCAATTTCAGGCATCATTTGTTTTCTTTGAACAGGTTTCCCATTGTAATGATAAACTCCCGCTCCTTCAAGTATACATATCTATTTCAGAACATAAAAGTACTGCATATGATCAAATAATTTTTACCATTTTGATCGCATAACTGAAACAAAACTAATCATAGCTATAAGGAAATCCATAACTTTACTGAAATCAAACGTATATACTAAACGTTTAAGCATTTTAAGTTTCCGCATTCTGACGTTAGTTCAACGATGTGTTTTAGGACTCCGATTACAAAAATTTAGAATTTCTGAGACCTCTAATATTGCAGAAAAAAGTTTGGTTTCAGTTAGCTTGTAGAATTTATGAATCTTCCTACATTCCTTTTCTAATCCGAACTGACTCATTGAGAGTTTAAGTTATTTCTTCTAATTTTTAGATGCTTGTGTTGTCTATGTATGGAAATTCTTCATTATCTCAAATAATAAACCATAATAACTATAATATACGTTAATACTATAGTATATGTATCATAGGAAGGAAAATAAGATAAAACCGTAATCAATTGCCTTGGTAATGTGCAAAAAATTTCGTATTAATAAAAAGGCACTAAGAGGCTGAAGCAATTATTACTTTTAGTGCTGATGAAACTATATTGCCAATAGCCAGTTTCGTAATGGTATGTATATCTGTAACACAATTAAATTTGTAAAATGCCATATTCTGTACTCTGTGTCTTCATATTGTTGCGAGATTAGTTGTAGATTTTTCTTCGAAAGTAATCGTGTCAATTAATAAAGGAATTACATCCATTATATCTTCGCTGTTTATGCAAAATGTCGTATGTTAAACACCACTCACAATAAAAGAAATGAAATTCTGATGTAACAGCTTTCCAGCTAACGATATCTGGCATTTTGAGAGAACATACAACAATCACATATCACATACAATAATTTGACAACATATGTAACTAACCTATACAAATATTTTGCATCAATAAAATGGTTTGGAAAATTTGACATACGACATTTTAATATAATAGAGATGATATATTACTTGTTTAAATTAATTCAAGTACTTACTTTATTAACCCTTTGACTACGAATTTTTTTAAATAAATTTTTCCAGTTTTCTATGCAAATGAAGATAATTGGCTCCAAATAAGCCAAATTGATTCCTTGGAATCGTCTCTCCTCCGACCGGATTTTAAACCAAAGGCTGGGACATAAAAGTCCCATAACCAAAATAAAACATTAAATTTTTATGCATGAACCATGATTATTATTAGTTTTTCTGACACATTATATATATACAATAGTTCAGCAATATTATTGCAAAATGAATGTGTATCACTTACCAATAGATAAAAACTATCGAACATGCACGTACAGAAGAAAAGCTTTCAGTAAACAATGGCTTTTGGTGGGAAAAAAGGCTGTGCCATCGAGATGACTAAAGATGAAATTTGTACAGATGCTCTTGCTCTACAACTGGGATATATTACAATGAATTTCCAAGCAATGTATATCCCGGTATTAACTTTAAAATGTGAGTGGAACGTATATTCCCCGTTAGTAGTCAAAGGGTTAAAGGATCTGATACATTATACAGAATCCAAAGATCTGAATATCGAGTATTAATGCTAAGATGGAACTTCAAACTGATCAAAAATCTGGTTCCAACCTGCACGTAAAATTTTGATCTATCTCATGATCATTAAACCTAACGTATTTTAAGTTACTGCAAATGTCTTCTTTCCCTCATTTCAAATGCCTCCTTTACAAGTCTGGCCTGGTACCTTCGTGCGTGACTGCAGCAAGGTGGCATTAATGATTGCTACCCAATGATTATGCGTGCAAAGGAGACAGCTCTGTTAATGTGGGTGTGTAAATTAAGCAAATTGGATTTTTGAAGCAAGTTGCACAGAGTTTCAATTACAAGTCAACTACTAATTTCGTTAAATTACACTCCCCTGGGTTCTGTAAAAGGGACTTTGACGAGCATGTCGGCTCTTGCGATTTGGATTCTTGCAAAGGTTGTTTGAAGGCGGAAGTGAAAGATCGAAATTGAAATTCTTCATTTCTAAGAAGATCTGAGGAAATTACAATCTGTCTTGCAGAAAGTGAACTTGCTTCTTAGTGTTGATACAATTTTCGTTATAGTTGGCTGAAGAGTTTTGAAAATAATTTTGGATACAGAATAGTAATCATTATTTTTGATACAATGTCCTGAAATCAAAAACACTTCTTAAACATGTTTGTGAAGTTTAGCGTAAATTAAGCGGCTTCTGGAAGTGTAAAGCGGATCTGCTGTGCACTTTTTCTTATTTGGATATCTTTAACTTAATTAGTTGAACTTAGCTGACTAAATAGGTTGAGATTTTGAATTATATAGAAATAGCTCTTATCAATATATTTTTCAATTGAAATGAATTAAATTTGTAATGAAACACTTTATTGCATCTACCATTTAGCAGTTCACTATTCCAATACAAGTAATAGAACCGATTGCCACAGTAATACATAAATACCCTCATTTCCAGTCTGAATTCACGTTGTGAGAGTTGTATAATTGAGAGGGAACCATATATTAGCGCATTTTTTATTGCACCCTATATATTAACACATTTTTTATCTGCTTGGTATTGCATGCTCGGTTTTAGACATAGAAATATTAAATAAAGCAATATTTTTCTTTTCATAACTGTGCAAAACAGAAAAAAAAATTTTGTACTCTGTTTTATTTTTGAAGAAATTTGTCTTATATTTTTTTAAATATAAAGAAATGCTCAAATTGGTTGGTTGCTTAAATTTCAATTAATCTCCATGGAATAATGAAGTCTGTTACTGTTTAAAGTTTAGTTATAAATTATTCGAAAAACATTCTTTTTTCTCAATAACGAATTTAGTTAAAAATCTATTTATATGCATCAATCTTTAATGCTTGAAACGTAACAAAAGTTATCATCAAATTTGTCAAAAAGAAAAGTAATTAAAACCTGCTTAATTGTTATGTGGCTCCTAATGTATTTCCATTAAAGAAATGTTTCAGTGATATAAAACCCCAAGACTCCAACCGGAATTAAAATCATTCTATTAGAACGAATTTAATTAAATTGAATCACACCCACTGACATACAATGTCTCGCCTCTTTGCTTTAGAGGAGACTCACTAGTTAATCATCTGTGCCTGAGTAGTGAGTAAATTCAAGAAGAGTAGTTAATTTTAGTAATGAGTTGCAGATTTGATACAGATTTAATATAAAATGGAAATTTTAAGTCGTCTCATGTTAAGTGTGATGTTTTGTCTAGTTTTTCAGATACTTGCTGAAGTCTTTAATGTATCGTTAGAATAGTTAGGAAATGTACTGTAAAATATAGTTTATTTCATCATAATGGTATTAACAATTTGATAATTAAACTCTTGAAGAATTTTATTGTTTGGCAACATTTTCATTAGTACTCCATTCTATACATCAAAACATTTTTATGATAATTAATCATGGACTACCCAAAATTCTTATTTTTAGACGCCATTATGCATTCGCGAAACAACTCTAAGATACACATTTTCAAATAAGGCTATTTTCAGAATCAATTACGTAAAAAAATCCTAATGTTACATTTGTGGCGGCCATGAGAGGGCGTGTTCTTCTGCAGGAGTTCGAGTCAAGTGATGTTCTAAAAACCAGATATTCAGACCTTACCTTTCTTCAATTCAGGTTTCAGTTTCTTCTGGCAGTTCTAGTTTCAGTTGCTGATGAGAATTCCAGTTTTCACGTAAAGACGTAAACTTACGGACTCCCATAGTAGTCTAATTGTGGGTCGGGAAAGGAAAAAAGTATGATGCCTTTCGTGGTAAAATTGAACGCTTATGGCTCCTCAACCAGATAACACAGAGAGTTAGTTTTAGTTTCATTTAACAGAAATAGCTGGACATTAAAGATTTCAAAAAGAATTTTAGAATTTGGAATTACGGTTTAGTCACAGTCTAGTTGCTAAGTTTTGTGTAAATCGCGAAGAATTTTGATGACGTCACAGCGACCGATGCGCGAGCAGACGAATACAGCAGACTCGAGAACGAGCAAGACAATTCATAACCGTCGACAACGACGGAGAACGGTATCTTTGATTATAACAAACTTAAATGTGCAGAGTCTAGTAGCACATTACAACGATCTCGTTACTGAGGAAATTATAAAGCAGACCGATTTCATAGCGATGTCCTAAACTTGGATGTATGAAGATGAACCCATTGCGGTTGAGAGTTTCGAGTTAAAAGCATTAATTAACAACACCTTGAAGAGCCGCGTAGAATACAGACAACGTAGAGCCAGTGGTGTCGTGATCTACAGAAATCTAAATTCGAAAAATAGAATCGAATTCACTATTAATGACAGAACCAGACTAGAAATGGCAACAGCCGGTGGCATATGTATGGTTGTGTCACGATAAATGGGCAGTTGCGTTTCATATTAGCATCTGTATACATTCATCCATCGGTTAATTCAGCCGATTTAAAACTGTTCTTATTCAGCGGTCTTATGAAATACTCGGAATCAAATTTGCTCAACGGCCAAGAGTTTGATATAGATAAAGACGTACCGATCATTATGATGGGAGACTTCAATATAGACGCGAAGAGAAACGAGAAGGCATTTGATTATCTTAAACATCATTTTCATCTCAATATGGTTCCTACAAACTATCCAAGTACATTAGGCAATTCATTCATCTATCTTAAGTTCACGCGAAATATTATTCCAGAATTGTTGAATTACGTTTGGTATTTCTCGTACCATCGTCCGATTTTACATAAGATTGTCACTATTAGAAATTGTATCTAATATTAATAACATGAATAAATATATAACACTTGGAAACGAGAATTTTTTCGCGAAAAAAAACTAACCAAAATCCCGAATCAGTCACATAAATTGAGAGTTACAAAGAGCTACTACAGTCACATAATCTTAGAGTCACGAAGAGTTACTTCAGTCACATAATCTCAGAGTCACAAAGAGTTACTTCAGTCACATAATCTCAGAGGCACAAAGAGTTATTTCAGTTACATAGAGCTACTTCAGTCACATAGAGCTACTTTAGTCACAGAAAGTCACAGTTGAGTAAGGTAAGTAAGCTTCCATCCCTCAATCAAAGCGGCCGTTTCGCAGGAGATGCTTCAAATTTTAATCTGATTGGAATAAGCCTATCTGTTGGATATGATCCGGAAGCTGCCATTGAACTGTATTTTCAGTAGCAACTTACTTCGTTCTTTTCATATTGCTGTTTTACTTCTTTTACTGTTGTTATGTTTATTAAAGGAGCATTTGTTACATATCATAGTCCATTGATTTGCGACGAAGTACAGATGGTAACACGTTTATTCTGAAATATTTATCACATTTCAAATAGCCTGAGCAAAGGATGGGATGTGCATAATTTTTTTATTGATGCAGTTTTCAATAGTGAAATCGAAATGCATTAAATAGAAGTTTATTCGCGATTGGATAACTAGGGACAAGGTTAGCTTAGGTGGAAAGTGTTCATACTCTTGGAATTCTCCTTTACCACACTTCATAAAGTTGCATGCATCCAAAGTAATTTACTTAAACGTTGTTACAGCCGAAATTGAGAACAAGAACATCGATGTCAAAAATACCATATTGTCAATGTGAGATAACTTTTGAAGTCATGAACTTGAAGTGATAGAAGAAAGTATCAACATCGCACAACTAGATACTGATTACTAATAGGAAAATTTTTAAGAAGTTTTCAATTTCGCAGTAAGAATTGCGTTTTATTAGATGCAGGAAATATTTTAAAATTTATTCAAAATTCACTAACACATTCAAAACATCGTGGCATGATAATGTTTTAAACTTGATTCGTCTGTCCTGTCTTCGTCTGGCATGAATGCATCAGCCGTTGCCTTCTGTGCGTAACGATTTTTATATTACACAACTGAAGGAAGAATGATAGCTAAAAATATTATCATGTTTAAAAAAAAATTTCTTATTAAAACTTTGAAAATCTTATTAGTTTTCTTTCTTTTAATTTTGTATTATTTTTTAAAATTTACTCTTGATTATAACAACCATAAAGTGTACACAAATAAATGTTTTTAGAATCGTCGCAACGAGCGTGGGTATAAACGCAGTCGCTAAAACAATGAAAAGTATTGTTGTAAAATATACTAAAAAATATTTTTAAAAAAATTTAATAAGAGCAGTATTGGATGGTGGGATGATAATTATAAAACGTTAATGCAAAGTAGGTTCCAAAAGTTAAAATTTAGATTAAAATATATAAATTATTAAATCAATACTGGGTACTGAAATATAAAACACAATAATATGCAATTCTAGCTACACTCATATAAATCACCTACCTTTGCAGACCTGAAAAACTTGGCCGCTATAGAAATTAAATTGATGAAAACACCGTTAGTACATTGCGCTTAAACAATTAAAGAAGAACAAAGTTTTTAAAATTTAAATACTTTTTTATTTAACAATTTTTTTTATATTGAATTTATTACTGCCGCAAAATTAGACATAAATAAAATTAATGCACAGAACTGAACATATATTAACCAAAATAAAATTTTGTAGCTACACATATATATATCAGCACTGCAGGCTTAAAAATTGCAACTTAGTACACTAAGTAAGAACAACCTAAATTTGAAAAAGATATATTGATGACTATTCTGTGCCACATAACAAAACGTCTTGAATTAATGAACACACTTCTTTAAATGAATCTGGCTTGTATTCAACCTAGAAATATACTTGAAGCATGTTACTTGCACACTTTCATTTTTGCATCAGCCATTTTAGACGTTTACCACTCATTCAAAAAAATTGGAAAAGCTGAAGATGGGAAAAACACACACAGCAGAACTTGCAGCGTAAAACATGATCATGAAGCACCAATTTATATTAATTTGCAGCACACATTATTACGATGAAACAGAGAAATGCTGAAGGTATAACACAAAATGCAGACTTTGAAAGAGGTGATACGCACTCATTACTCAGGATCACTGATGAGAAACAGTGTTCATGCCACCAAGTAGCAGAATTTTTTAAATAAGGAAGCAATCACTGCTTTCTTTTACGAACAGCATTTTAATTCACAGATTGTTCTGGTATTGCACTGTAGAAAACACCTTCATTACATTTATAATTTTTCATCACAGTGGTTTCGCATACTGTTTCCTTAAAGGAATACCAACGAAAAAAATATACTTCAGCTTCAGATCCAAAAGATTCAATGAATGAATTATTAGCGGAAAAATTAACTCAGGGGCAAGGCCCCAGAGGCCCAACGGCCCTGGGGCCCGCAGCTGCAACAAACACCGGCCACTCGTTCAGTCAAGCACAAAAGAAATTAAATTACATAAAAGAAAATGCCTCCAGCCAGAGACGCCAAAACCTAATAACGCCAAAATTCATACGCAGAAACAAGATGGCGAGAAAATAGTCCCGTTGAAAAATTTTGATTTAAAAATTAATAAAGTTGACACATTAATGGAAAAGACATCAAAAGTTAAGACAATTAATATTTAAGTCGATTACAAAATAAATAATTAAGAAAAATTTAGATATTTAATGAAACTGCTAAAAATTACAGTTTGAATTTCAAAAGTTGCCAAAGATGCCACATGAGATGAAAGAAACTTTGGTGGCGAAGATTTAAATAATTAAAAATACTGATAAAACCGAAAAATGATGTAGATGCAATTTTTGCAATCTAACAAGTAGAAAAAAATGTACGGAATTAAACTTGGTCTACTAAAACTCTAATGTTTTGAATTTTAAAGTTGTGTAAGTTGTAAAGTAAGTAAGTTGTAAAGCTGTGTAAGTTGGTTTTGCAGTTATTGCAGAAAACCGTTAAAATTTCGACTAAGTTTTAAATAAAAATCTAATTAATTTTTGGAAAACGCCTTTTTAGTAAGTATCTGTTACCAAAAGTAACTACTTGCGAAATTTGGCAACTCTACATCCAACGATCTGACTTGTAGAGCATTTTGAACGATTTTTGCATTATGCATGCCGCATGACAAATGACGCAATATATAGATAGTATCCAGGCTATAAACTTTATCATGGTAATATTTTGTCTAATTTGAAAAATTCGCATCAGTTCCCAAGAATAAAATTTCGTCGTTAAACAAGCAATACCACCTATCTCAATTTTTTGAAATTTCAGAAAGGAAGAAAATACTCAATTTTTCGGAACCGACAACGAATATTTCTGATTTTTTTTTCACGCCTGGTAGTAATATGAAGTCTCATGTTTATACCGGGTGTGAAAAAAGTACAGAAATATTCGTTATTCGAAAAATTCAGTTTTTTTTTCCTCTCTGAAATTTCAAAAAAATTGAAATATGTGTTGTTGCCTGTTTAGCAACTATTTCAAATGATGTGAATCCAAGCCAGTTTTATCGAATGGGTTATAATAATAATCGTTTCCTTGAAATGGTAAAAAATTTTCGACAAGCATGCATTACTGTCTCCATGCTGCCCTCTCTCCATCTTCATTGCTATCACTGATAACTTCAATGGCGATATTCTTCATGAAGTTTTATCAAATGCATCATGAGAGGGAAAAATCGATTTAAAAATGGAGACGATCCATCAAAATCTACTCTCTTTTCGATAACGGTCTCTACAACTAAGGAGCAGGGCGTTATTTTCAACAATCCGACTTTCTATTGATTCTGTTTTTGCTTTCATCTATACCTTCTCCCCTGTCTACACTATGCTTTGGAACAACATCCTCAATATAAAAAATTTTCAGTATTGACAACAAGGGGAAAAAAGAGAGAGGAACTGATTTCTGCACATAAATAACAGATGATGACGATTTAAAACGTGATTCATCTTGAAATGAGCTTTTGAATGCTGCCGAAGAAAAACCAAGCCAGTACCAATGAAAACAGAATCTAACTTCCTCCAATATATTGTTGGACCAAAGTTAAAAATATAAAGCAAACTCGTAATCTTTGAATGGAGGATAGCATGACTTCACTATTTTATATTTGTATTTTATATTATATGTATGAACCATTGAGTCAAGAGAGTTGTTATTTATATGCAAAGCCTTATTAGCATAATATGATCCACCGCTATAAAGTACTAAGTAAGCACATCAGACTGTGAAAATCGCAGGATGCTGCAGAAAATAGACTTGCTTCCAACTCGCGGAAATCGCGGGATACGCAGGCATAGGGTTAAATATCCAAAATTATGAAATTCTTCAGACTTCACAGTATGCAAAATTGTTTACTCCAGAAGCTTTTATCTACAAAAATATTCGCAGTTATAAAAGTCGTTTATTTTGCTTATTTGTTGAACTTTTCTTTGAAATTTAAACTGTTTATAAGACACCGACTGGGCTAAAAATGGAAAACAATTTTTAAATAAGAATATTTAAGCTAATATCAAGCCATATAAATTCATATTTCCTGTTTAAGAAAAGAATTCCAAATACTATGAACAGACAGTGGAAGGTTATAATAGTAATCTCTCCCTGGAATTCTGAACTGACACGCATTCATGTTTCTGTTCTTTCCATTTATGTTTATAATATGTATTACTGCGATATTTCTTCTGTTCTTCATGAAGTTTGATCTATACTTCATCAGCGAAAAAAAATGTTACGATTTACTAGTGGAGGTCTTTCATGAAAATCTACTTCCTTTTCGATAACGTTCTTTCCAACAGATGAATAGGAATTATTTTTTAAAAATCCGAATTATTATCTTTTTCTTCACTTTCGTCTATATCCTTTCGCTTTGGACTAACATCTGTACTCTAAAGAAATGTCTGCAAGAAATTTCCAAGAACAAAAGAATGGAAAAAATTCTACGGAAAAATAATGTGTAATGGTAATTTAAAATTGGATTCACTTTGAAATGAGCTTTAGAATGTTGTCGAAGAAACAGAAAAACGAGAAGGCACCGATGAAAATAAATCCAGCCTTTTCTTTATTATGATATCAAAGTTAGCATACTAGCTGTGAAATCTTAGAACCTGCTTGAGTCTTTTAGGAGACGCAGTAAAACCATACAAAATATTGACAAAAATGAATAAATAGCTTTTTTAAGTACAGGTCACGTCTATATATTAGAGGGTTAGTTCATATACACTACTGCACAATTGCTAAGGACGAGTGGAGGTCCAATAAGATAAAATATTGTTACCACACTGTTCGGACATTAAAATAAAGATCGCTCACTGTTCTGGAAAATACAGAATACTTTGAAACATCTGAAAGGAAAAATGCACATGAACGAGAGCAGGCACGTTTGAGAAAGGTATCAGTACGCGATATACCAAAGGTAGAGTGCGATGCAACATTCCACACGTCGTATCATGCTTTACACAACATTATCCAATAAATCTTGAGGCATATTATCTTGAGAGTGTTCTTCTTTGCATTACAGTTGCTTTCAATGCTTTCCACAACCCTGAAACAACGTTGTGGGCGGTGTCGAACTCCCTATCAACATGTTATTTTTCGCCTTTTTTCCATCTTTCCAATAATATTGCCACATAAAATCATCTAAGTGATATCGGGCAGATATACCGAAAATTTCAAGTTCGTCAATTAAATCTTTCCAGATAAACTTCCCTTGGAATAACAACTCGTTACACAGGTCCAATCCTTTAAATCTCTTATCAAATCCTTTAAATCTCTTCTCAAATCCTTTAAATCCTTAAATCTTTGTCAATTAAATCTTTCCCGTTAAACTTTCCCTTGGAACAACAACTCTCCACACAGATCCAATTCTTTAAATCTCTTATCAGCGCTATCACGTGATCAACAAGCGTGGAAAAGAAAATTTGTAACAAACGCCTCTTCGTGTTGTATCCCACACTTATTATTTTACCACATTTTATATTACTTATTATAATTTTCCACATTTCCTTTCTTTTTGCGGTTACTATGGGCGATAGTGTCATCCATCCTTAACAATTGTCCAGCAGTGTATATTATTATACCGTTAAGAAATACGACGAGGGTTATATTAGGATGGACCTAGTAATTTTGGACTGTGGGCAAATTCTGGGGGTCGACACCTGGGCCGTCACCTTTGTCTCCAAGCTTCAATGTCATACCAGTGTAAGGACATTTGACTCTTTACGTCAGATTTAATGTACACCAGGTTCACATACATGACAGATTTTTGATATAATTGCGTTTTGAATCTTGACTCCAAAGCCGAGAAATTACCGTCAGACCACTGCGGCCTCTTTACCCTTAATAAATGGTTTACATTGTCAAAAGAATGTATAATAAACTGGTGTCCAAAAATTAAGCATAATTCGTATGATACAAAAAATTTAGGGATAGTATGGTTCGCAATCAGTTAGGGAGAAACGTGTAACATACAATCCTCGGAACTTGCATTTTATAGTGAAGATTCAGTCACGAGAGCATTTAAGAGGCTGATCATACAGTGATGAAGAAGAAAATGATTTAATCTCACCCTGTTTCACAAAAAGCTGATAGAGATTTTCAATTTTCACCAATGGTTTTTTTTGCTATGCGCAATACTTAAATGCATTTTCGTAAACATACTACACATATTCGAGAAGATGTAAAGGTTTTCTTTAAAAATCCCCAAAATCCCAAATTTTTTCTCATGTTTTTTTGCTCATAACATGCAGAGTTTTTAACCAAATTGTTCGAAACTTGTAAGGAACGTGACAAATTTGTAAGCGAAGAATTGAATTAAAATTTGAAATAAATAATTGGAATATTCTAGAAAATATGAGTATTTGTAGTAAATAATTAATTTAACTAGAGGAGGTAGACTTGGAAAAACTAGACTAGATTTTAGCTGAAAAGTAAACTTTGCGGAAAAAGTTTTTGCCGAGCGTACAATGTATTACTAACGTAACCACCACCGCGTTCGTCAAGGGTTTACTGTCGACTTGTTATTAACCCTTTCAAAGGCTGTGGGAATATACTTCGCACCAAATTCATCAATTTTTAAATACATTTTTTAAGGTTGGCGCAAGTTCACGCCAAATCTTTCGATGGGACAAAAACCTGGCTTTTCCAATTTATTATCTCAAACCATAACGAAGTGTTTTCACTTGGTAATTAAATATTAATTAATTTAATTAATTAACAAAAAATAATGTCATCGAATAAGCTAAATGAATTTATTTTTTAAATTAATCTCAATACCAAGGTTATCTTATTATACCACTACTAGAAAAAAATAGCCTTATAAAGTGTTAAACTTATTCAGCGCAATTTAATTTCCATAACTGTACGCAAGCAGTTGCAACAACTATTGCAAAACGCCTGTATGATTAAATAATATAAAACCTTAAAGGGTACGTCTCTGTAAGCCAAACTATTTTGACAAAATTGAAAATCAACCGTAAAAACAATTCTTACATTTATTGCTCCTCTGATCTGATCGAAACAGAAAACGTTTACTGTTTACAAACACGCACCCGATCCTTCAAGAACTCCAGACGACGAAACCACAGCCTCTTTGGGCGTTGTCTTTTGACTTGGTCCATGTTAATTTATGCTTGCAATATTCGCATTTTAGAGTCAAACTGTGTTGTGCTTAAAACAAAACCAATCTTTGATTGCGTTGTACCCGGGGAAAGGTGAAATATAACAGAGGTTCCATTATTATTCTCTGCCAAATTCATCTTGTTATTATTAAGCAACAGCTCGTTGTGTGTATACGTGCTTGAATAGATTGAATCGTATCTCTGAGAGATACGAGGTGTAGGAATTTTTAGCAACAAAGACTGTTATCGCCTAATTCAAAAAATATTTATTCCAAAATTCGTTTCAATCTGCTTAAAAATTAAGTAAAATTGCCATCAGTAGATGGACTGGAAAATTCCCTATCCAATTCGGTCAGGGCAGAAAATATGGCGTCCTCTTAGAAGGGCGACCATATTCTTTTTCTTTCTTTCGTGTATACGTACTTTGTAGGGTGGTGAATAGAATGAGACAAGAGTACGAGTCAGCACGCCATTTCATGCCTTTTTTGTGGATAAGGTGGAACGGTCATTTTCTGAACAACACGAATATTTTTTACCTTAATTTTGGCGACATCTGTCGATGAAAAATGTCTACTCTTGTTTCGTAATGATTTAATTACATGGCGAAGAGGAATTCATTAAATTTAAAGCATTATTTTGTGTTCTTTTTAACGTTATGTGTCCAACAGCAATGCTAAGCACAAATTTGAGTGTTCTTATTTAAAAGTATTCAATGCACTTCTATTTAAGAAAATAAATTTTCATCACAGGTTTTTAATTTATTGTGCGTTAATAAGCTTCAAAATTTTCCTATTTAATTAAGCAAGTTAGAAAAGTAATAAACGCAAGAACGGAATCAGTTTAGACATTTCAGACAGATTTATCAACAGTATATTAAATTAGTATTTTTTTTAGTTAGATCAGCATCTTGTTTAGAAGCTCACCTCCTAGAGGTGTTAATGATTATAATTTACCGAATGAAGCGGGCTCCCATTTTAATTCATTTTGTGTGTTGTCTGTAAATTTGTTTGTTAAGTAGTAACGATCAAATGCGTTGTTCCATTTTCTTCGGATTCCGCACGAATGTTCCTCGAAGTCCTTAAAAACGACGTATGTGTATGGATTTTAATTTTGTGATTCCATCTCAAGATGACGATTGTTTTAATGGTTCCAATATTTGGCCAATCAATGGCGAGTTTGACACCATTAAAACATTTGAGTCATTTTGGTAATGACGAGACATTTAATCGTAATTTTGTTAATACTGATAAAAGCAGACCTTTAATGTAGACATCTTGTGAATACTGATAAAAGCAGACATTTAATGTAGACATTTTGTGAATACTGATAAAAGTAGACATTTAATGTAGATATTTTGTGAATACTGATAAAAGTAGAAACTTCTGTAAGTAATTCGCATTCGACAAATGAAATGGTTAAACCTTAAAGACTGGATGAGATGGCTAAACCTCTAAAGGCCTACTATTCGCAGAACTTCTAGTATACTTCATTTACAAAAAAGTAAAAAGATCAATCCATAAATTTTAGGGAAACTTTTAAAACCATATCAACAACCATGAAATCTGGCAGAAGTTTATCCGGAACATCCCGAGAGAAATGCTTAAAAGAGTAGAGCGATAAACCTCTTCATTCACTCACTGCTTCCCCTTTCCACTGTTTTCACCCCTTTTCTAAAAGACAGGAAATTGGAAACTGTTTAAGGAGCTTGTATCAATCTCTGGAGAGGGGAGAGAGTACTCTGGCAGCAGCATTTGAGGATGGAAAATAGAGAGATCAGGAACTTCTTAAGAGTCTTCAGATCCCAGAAATTGCTCCTTTTCCTCAAGAACAAGAAACTTTCCCGTTTTGACTCACTTTCCGTGTTTCGTTGTTAATGTCTTCGGCCTCTTCAATGCACGCCCTCCTTGTCCTTCAGAGTATTCGGAATATTAATTGGGAAACTTCGACCTATCTAATGAGATAAAAATGCATCGGAGATCGGAGTCTGGTCGAATTTAAACTGTTCTAACTAGTGTCTCTGTAGAGGATGGTCTTCATTCATGCTTTGCGATTGCTTCTTTGACCTTCAAGAAAACTCTTCTAAGTTTTATAAGCAAAACTGGTAATTCAAATACGCATTTCGAAGAATTAGATAGCCGAAATTTAAAGTATTTTCCCGTTGATATATTAGAATTTCTTAAATTTTAACTTTTTCATTGCTTTTTGCAACAAGACGAGGTTGCTGAAAAACGCTCTTCAACGTTCGCCGTCTTTCGAAGCATTCCGAATTTTAATTGGAATCTCCGACCTCGCTAATAAGAAAAAGTTAGATCGGAATCAGTGTCTTTCTGGTTGGAACTTTCAGTGTTCTAACCTGTATTCCAATTAAAGCCGGTCTTCGTTTATGTTTGGCGATGTCTTTGTTGGTGTTATTTTACTGTCCCTTTTATCGGCAATTCTTGTTGTTTAAATTATAGTGTTCTATGAATCTGACACGCGGAATGTTTGTCACTTTTGTTCTTTCTACCACAGCGAAGTTCTAAGCTATACAATTGGGTTTTCTTGAAGGAATTTTCGAAATAATTACTTTTGTTACTACTTATTTTCATATTCTTGAGTTCGTGTGGCATTTGTCAGAATTCTCTTACTTTGATTTTAATTCTGCTGGGGAGCACCACGAGTAAGTGGATAATAAGCCGCCGCCGGATAAGTAAGCAGGGTCTCTCTTCCCGGGTGGGTACAATAATGGTTGAGGCTAGCCCTCTGCCGGTGATAGTACGTGCCTCCAACGTGAGGGATCGAGCCGTGGCCGGTAATGGCAATTAGAACTCCGGCCTCCGCACCCGAGCTATTGCAGCGTTACTCAGATACATCGGACGGCTTCGCGCTACGTCGGAGTGATTTAGATATGAATTACTTTGATTTGTTACTTATTTCTTTTATATAGTAATTGAAAAAGTTAATCTCAATTTATTATTAATTTTTATGTAAAGGATTGTACTTGAAATCAGTTTGGGTTATGTGATTCGATGAGATTGTCCCTGCTTTTCATATAATGTCCATGAATTTCCGGTAGGAATATTGGTGGGCTAAAATGAACGTGAAGTGTTTCAATTAATCTTCTGATTTTAAAAAAAAAATTGAAGAAATGTTTCGTACACAATACGAAATTTTTTTTGTAATAAAATGAATAGAAATGATTTTAAACAATTTATATCTCCATTTATAAACAGCGAGTTTATGATGCCTTCTCAAATCTTAAATTAACAATTTGGAAACATTAAAAATGTTAATCATAGTATACTTTTCAGCTCTGTTATCGATTTTTATCTCATATTTTTTCAAATATAAAGACAGATCACTTGTCATCATCGTTTTTATTTATTTTAATACATTTTATCAACGCTGACATTTGTAATTTCTTTTACCCCCCGTGATTTTGAACTCTTTTCTTCTAGGTGTTTAAAATGATAAATTCCAAGAGTAAGGCAGTCAGAAATTGATTTCAGTCGAATATCGAGGTATTTCGCTGGAAGAAATGACTATGCATATGTTTTAAAAAATTAGAATATTTAAATTTTTAGGATTTACATAAAGCTCTGATGAGATTTCTTAAAGAAATCTCCGAAATAATGACTTCAAGCTATGAAAATAAATATTAAAAAGGATGCAGGTCGTTTCTTTTTTTCATTCTCTGGATTCTGGTACGTAAGTTTCAGAATTATTCCTACCAAAAGAAATGAGTAAATAAGCTTGATTTCCTAATAGTTCTGAGAAAATATATCTGATATTAGTTTGTTCTTAAGTACTGAACTGTTTTCGTGTTTAAAATTTTGATCCAGAAATTGCATTTTGCAGTATTCTCTTCAACATCAAGAAAACATTTTAACGAGATAATTTTACGCTAACGATATGTCTTTATATAGACTTTAAAAATTTAATTATTGATGAAACTGTTTAATGTCCATGGAAACATTGCAAAACATGTTTTCAAAATATTGTTAAAGCTTTTAGAAGACTATAAAATGTACGTAATTTTTTATTATTATTCCTTCGAGGGCAAAGAAAATAGCTGTAATCAGCCATTTTATATTCTAAGCTGGCGAAAATATAACGAATCACGGTCCATAATCATGTTCAGTTTATTGCATTTTTTTAAATTTCTTCAAAGATTTAGAAAATTGGCTTGCAAAAAGCAGTGCACTTAAGGAATTAAAAAAATCTGGAATTTAGTGAGCAGGTTATGAAGAAGCACTGTTACTGCACAGGTATATGAAAATCTGTGTAATGGAAGTAAAATGTTGACGACACAAATTCAATTTAAAAAGTGTTAGTTTCCCTGTAAACTTTTGCTTGAAGTATTTCAAATTTTATATTTCATTCATTGGATATTTCATCATTTTGCAATTAACTAATTAGTAATTGATTGTTAAATCTAAAACGTTGGAGTGTTCTTAATTAGATTCTAAGCCTTCCATTAAGTTTAAATGTTTTAGAAAGGAAAAGAATTGCTATTTATATGGAACTTTCTAATAATACAATTCAATAAACTTAAATCAACACATAATAAATTTAGCTTGCGTAAAAGTAGGAAATAATTCAGTCGCTATTAATTCTTTGCCCATGATAAGAATGTTCATAAATTGCATCTTTAAATGGTAAACTTAAAGCAGGTTTTGTCAGACGAATTGTAAAAGAACCGAAAGACTGTGACTGTCTTTAACATGAAGACTCACGATGTCGCCTCACTCTTAAACATCAAGATCTCTACCTGTCGTCTACTTAAAGCTTAAAGTAACGTTTTTTCTCAAACTTGAATTGGTACATTACTGATAGGCTTTTTCGCAATCGTGAGATATCTATAAATGAAATAAAAAATAAATTGGCTATAGAAATTAAATGCTTCTACTTAATTTTACTATAGATTTAAAACCAACATCTTTTCAATTCTAAGCTACAATTTCCCTCTACACGAAACATTTTCAGCTCTTCCTAAAACCCATAATTGCTTCTCAAATAGATGAAATTCTCTCTTCTATTCCATTAGTTATGGCAGCAACTTTCTCAATATTCGTGTTTGTTTTACATACCACTACAAAAATCAAAGATATTACCAAGAAATAACCAAGCATGTCTTTGGTAAAAAGAAAAAAAGTACAAAAAAAGCAGTTTTCAAATCTTAGTCGTAAGTGATTGACTGATAGGACTTACAGTAACGATTTCAATCGTCTAGGAAAATAGAGTGCACTGCAATAGGTTTGACATCAGCCTTAAAATCGGAGGCCTGCCACCCATGCAAAATGACTCCAAAGATTAAATAACACTAAAGGAAGGGGGGTTGGTTTCCCCTACTGTATGTCCTCTTTTCTTAAAGGAAAACGGTCTAGAACCCATTTTACGGAGTTTGCAGAAAAACGAGGCATATAAAGAGAGGGCAAAATATTTTAATGGTTTATTTTGGGTGAGAAAAATTGAAAAGACGTGAATTCTTTACTCTTTCCAGCCCTTCTCCAATGGATGGGCGCCTATTTCCCGATATTGCCCTAATCTTACAGTAGATATTTACTTAGATTCCCCCCCTCCTTTTTCTTTTATCCCGCCGTTTTCTTCACGGTACCTAGGACCAACTCATATTTCACTTCCAATTCCACCCTCATTTCGGAAACAATTGGTATTTATTTTTTAAACCTTTTTTCTCTCTTTCGTATGTGCAAGTATTAGATTCTTTTGAGTTGAGTCAACTGTTCCTTTTGGTTAAAATACGAAATTGTAAAATTGTGTGTATACGTTAGGCTAAAAAAATTTCACATTTACTCAAAGGAAAAGCATCAATCCAGCGTTTTAGAAATGTTACGGAAAGAAAATCAGAAAATAAAAGATTCTTCTGTCATCCTGTAGCAAAAAAAGAAATCAGAAACTTTACAGGAATGAAATCAGTAGAATCTAGTGGATTCAACTACAATTTTTTTAAAGCCAGTGACTATGTTTAATGTATTATATTTAGTTAAATAAACTCATGTGACTTAAACATACAAATTTTAAAATTAATATATGAGATGTATCTAGAAAATAACAATATTAATGCTTTAAAACTTCAAAAATTTTATATCCAGCTTTTTACAATTTTTATGTAGTTACTTTCACGGAATCCCTTCCTCGATGCCTACGCCGTTCTATACCAATTTTCCACTGTTCGAAACAGCTCTTCAGGTCATTTTCTGAAAGTTCTCTCATCACCTCCGTCGCACTTGCTTTTATTCCATATATAGCTTGAAACTGGTTTATTGTTTAGCAACGGATTCGAAAACCCTCCGCGCTTTTGCGCATGCGCCGGGCGGATTTATTTTCATCAAAATAGGGAGGAAATGAAGAAAGGAAGGGTGATGTTTATATTTTACTGAGCGTGATCTTACAAAGATCTCCGGATATGCTATCATATGACTCATTGCCTGACACCCCTTTCCGATGTAAAATCGTCCAAAATTGGTAGTCTCTGAATCCGTTGCTGAACAGTACTTATGAACTTACTGAGTGAACAATGGGTTATGAAGGAAGTCACGCGGGGCGAGATCAGGTGAATAGGGTTAGTGTTCCACAATGGGGATCCCATGCGTGGTCAGAAACGTCTTGGAAAAGCAATGAATTCTGGGCTGGGGAACTGTCCTGGTGAAGAAGCAATGATTTGTTTTAAACGAAAAGAATGGTTAAAGGAATGCAAATCATATTGATAATCTATCCAGCTAATCAATTAAATATTTACTCAAATGATCTAGGGAAAAATTTTCTTACTCCAAATTGCTTGGGTAAGAAAATTTTTGATCTAACTCAAATCAACAAAAGACCTCTATTTTTCACACACATATTTCAGATCATTAGAACTCCACATTTTAAACACCCCGGAACGATGGTGAATGGAATCAAAAATAAATTTATTTAAAAACAATTTTTTAAAACATGCTTTTATTAAATTACTAAAAAGTTTTTTTTTTATTTTAATTCATTTCTGTTCTTATTTTAATTAATTTTTACTTTAGTTATATTAACATTCCATTTTTAAGCAATTAGAGAGATATTTTAGGGCGGACTTCGTAATTTGCAACCGCAGTCAGATGATGAGGACGGCGCCTGAGCCGACACCTCCCTCTCCTGATTTCCGTATCCACACCAGCTGGAAGAAGTTTGATCCACATCAGATTTAATATGCAACAGGCCCACAAACAAAGGGGATCTTAATTGGAATCGGGTACCGAACCTGGAGTCCCCCGTATCCGAAACCGAGACCTTACATTAGACCACCGCGCCCAATTTTAATTTTTAGTATAGATATCAACTTTTCCTCATACTCAAAACCAGGTAGTGCATTTGGTAGGGAATCAAAAGTAAATTTGATTAGTCACTTAAATGATAATTAAGCTCTAAAAATATTAAAATAGTGTTTTCTTATCCAGAACACGTAAGTATACAAAATTTTAAAACTCAAGCACATCAGAAAGTGAGTGAAAGATAGATTACAAATTTCCAATTTTACGAACATGAAACAAGTCAAGTTAAATAAAACTGTTTAAAAACGAAAGAACATATCCCAAACATAAATAAAAGTTAAGAACAACTGAAGTTCCAGAGCTGATTTCAACTTGAACTCATTAGTGAGGTCGGAGTTTTCCAATTAAAATTCAGAATGCTCAGAAGGACAAGGAGGGCGTGCATTGAAGAGGCCGAAGACATTAACAACGAAACACGGAAAGTGAATCGAAACGGGAGAATTTCTTGTTCTTGAGGAAAAGGAGCAATTTGTAGGATCCGGGACCCCTCTTAAGGATTTCCAAGCTTCCTCATTTCCGAACCCCAGCGCTGCTGTCAGAGCGGTCGCTCTCTCGAAATGGATACAAGCTACTTAAACAGTTTCCAATTTCCTTACTTTTGGAAGAGGAAAAGCACGCAGGGGGAAACCAAGACGCTAAAAGAGAGGAGCGAATGAAGAGTTTTATTGCCCTCTCTTTAAAATATTTCTCTCGGGATGACGGGGAATCTTAAATGATATTTCGTGATTGTTGATATGGTTTAGAAATGTTTGGGTCTATAAAATGTTGTTTTTATTTTCATTTTAGAGCGTGAAATCTTAGAATTTGGGCACTTTTATTATCTGTCTCAGTAGCGAAAAGATATTACAAAGAAATACTGTCAAATAATACGATTTTTTAAATTAGACTTCTGAATTTAGATATGAAATTTTAGTAATAAAATTTTCTATTAAGCTTTGTGTCTTATTACCATGTCTTATTACCGTTTTTATCTATAAACGAATATGCACGAATTGTTTATGCGGTTTATCCAAAAATAGAAGTTTGCCAGCGGTTTCACAGCATAATGTGCTTTCAATATGCTAGAGTTAGAAAAAGTCAATTAAATTAAATTCCTTTTTGACTTCAAACTAATAAAGCATACTCATCAAATGTCCCTGAGCTTCAAAAAATTTACAGTTGTCAAAAGAACTTTATTTTAGATCCAGAACAAATGTAAAAATTTACGCATATCCACATATGAAATATTCAGGTTTAATAGAATTTTAATAGAAACTATTGTACAGTAATCGATAATTCGTCTTTAAAAGCTATTCTACATTCTATAATTATTATTTAACTCATCTAGGAAAAGTGTTAGAAAAGGATAAAAAAAATAAGACAGTTTAGGAAAAGCTGCATCAAATATTCTCTCATCTGAAAGACAGTAAAGTAAGTAAAATACAGATTATTTGCATTTCATTATACACGATTAACAATGACATCTTTTATCTCGTTGAATACTATTAGCATTAATCTGCAAATTTCCTGTTGCTGCGTTTTATTTTAAACGAAACATATGCAAATATGAATTGCAACATAGAAGTTTAATTAAGACCCATAGAATATAAAATTCAAGTCAGTTCTTTATCAGGACTTACAGTTAACATCTGGATCAAACAGTTATATAATGAGATAAATTTTCCACTTTTCAATTAAAAATAAATAATTAAAATAGAAATCGTTCTTATTTAAAACAAACAGAAGTTGTTTTTTTTATTTCTTAGGTGTCAAAATGATATTTGAAACAGTTGAAGAATTGTATGTTAAAGACCAAACAACTGATATTGCATTTGCTTCATTGTAAAATTTTAATGTTTTTCTTCATTAAAGATGTTTGTTGCTTTTACACTGTGCTTTTAATTTTGTCTAACATTTACCATAGTTTGTGTCAGTAGATAAAGAATGCTTTAAAAAAAATTTTCAAAGATTGATTTTCAGGGATGTATGAGAGAATACTTGGTTTTTGATTTTTATTATAAATAAGGTAACTTTTTTTCATTGTAAGGTTTAGGAATATTAAAATTTGTGATTGAATTTTGTGTATTGCTAAATTTGATATTATTACTTAATATATTTGAGATAAATGGCAGAAAAGTCTTTAGAAAAGTTTCATAAAATCCTGAGCAACCAAATTTTTATACACAGAGTTTTTAAAAATAAGGTTAAGATTAAAGATGTGAAAGAAAAGTTAGAAACTAAAGACTCATGTACTTTGCATATATATTTCAGGCCTAAGTTTTAAATCAAAAATCTTATTTTCTGTATTTATTGCTACTTAGTGTCATGCATATAGTAAAAGAAATTATTTGTCAACCTTAATGTCAGAAGAAATAATTTTATTAAAAGTAAACCTCGTGTTAAAAAATTTATATGAGTAATGCGTGTGACATTACTCGTATAAATGTGACAATCCTTAGCTGATCGTGAGAGAGAAACCTTAGCTGAATTTGTCAGTTCTTAACAGTCCTCGCCTGAACGTAAGAGAGACCTTAGCTAATCGTTACAGTCCTTAACAGTGATTTTATATGTGCTATAACATTATAAAGATAGAAACTTTTCGTAAATAAAAAAATTTAAAATATAAAAAAGAGAATAATAATAATATGTGGTATAATAAAGAATCTTTTTTCAGAAAATAAACTTCTTCATATAAAACAAGAAAAAAAATGAAAGAATAATTAGTTATGTGCGGATAAAAATAATAAAGAATCTTTTCATAAATAAACTTCTTCATATAAAACAAGAAAAAAATGAAAGAATAATTAGTTATGTGCGGATAAAAATAATAAAGAATCTTTTCATAAATAAACTTCTTCATATAAAAATCTGTTACCAGCTGCTATATCAGTGAGATTAGCTCTCTTATCCATGGAGTACAGTAGGAATATAATATTAGTGCCCGAAGATAGGGCTAAATTAATGGACTCCCGAGGAGGGGGGAAGGAAAAGGGGAAATCGCCGGAGGGTAGGTTCTATTGTATTCCCCCAGGACTGCCCATTACTACTGTTGCCTCTCAAGCAGTCTTATTAATAAACAAATTCCATGCAAGTTAATCTCCATAAATATTGACGAAGCAACTGCAATAATTGTTGTATTAACTCTTTACATTTAAAATTTTCCTACTCAAACGTTCATTGCTAGGGTTTCTTTCTCAGGTTCCCGGGAAATCGTAAGATTTTCATACTTTTGTATTCCCCGGCATTATACTTGGCTCCTGGGAATTCCCGGGAACAAATGAAACTATAAAAAAGATAAGGGGTATTGTAAAATTATTCAGAAAATCGCCTCTAAACAATGATATTTTATAAAATTATGTTAAAGTAGAGTTTGGCTCTGAAAATATGGTTTGTTTAGACACCAAAACACGGTGGAATAGTTTATTAATTGATATTAAAGAACAACAAATTTTGTCTAATGTAGAATTTGAAACTCCGACTGCAATTGTAGCAGGCTTGAAGGCAGTAAAATTGGCTTAGAAAAACTATGCAGTCGAAAAGAGACTTCCAAAGGAGTATTTACTTTCATTATTGGAGAGATAAACCAACAAAACCCAGAATTTGTTAGGAATATGAAATGTTCTCTGGTCTAAAGAATTAGTGAGAGACTCAATGTTAGTTTAGTTGGATTAAAGCAATATCTAAATTTTAGGAACAGATATGTTGCTGTTGCAGCTACTGTTGACCTTTCACGTTTACCAAATAGAAACTCTTTGATTCAACAAGCTAAAATAATTATGACAAAGCGTTTCTGCGAGGAAGACGAATCACTGTCCAACTTTTCGCACTCAGAAGAAGACAGCACGGAAACTTTGGGAGATAAATCTTTAACGTTGTACGAAAAATTAGAAAAGCGATCCAATCAAATACAAAAGTCCTGCGTTGTTTAACTAGCAAGAGTTTTAGCTTGAGCAAGATAGTTACAGTTACAAGATAGAATTACAGTTATTTGACTCAACAGAAAATCGATCATCAAATATTATGAAACTGGGTGAGGCTTTGAAAACAGTTCCTCCAACATCAGCTGAAGCTGAGAGAGCATTTTCTGCTGCTGGGCTGTTCATAACAAAGCTAAGAACTAGGCTGAGTGATAAAAGCCTAGGTTGCTTATGTTATCATACTTTAAAAATGAATAATTAATATATTTAATTTGTATTTTGTAGCTCAATATATAAAGGAGTATAAAGTTTAGAATTTATGAGTATCCTTATTTTGTGTAGTTATTATTGATATAAATTAAAAATAACTAACGTTTAAATTTTTTTCAAATTTTGACGCATTCCCGGGAATGACTATTATGTTCCCGGGATTCTCCTGAAAATCCTGGGAACGAAAAATGGGCAGAAAATCAGAAACCCTATTCTGAGTGCCTTATTTGATTTTAATAGAACACTCAAAGGATCCATCCCTATAAGTCAAACTATCTTGACGAACCTGAAATTCAACCCTTAAAAGAACTTCTTAAATTTACCGCTACTGTTGAACAGATAAAACAGAACAATTTATATCCTGACTGGGGTCGATTCTGACATTTGTTTCGACGTTTACTTCTAACAAACACGCACCAGAACCGTCTTGCAGTCCAGACGACGAGATCACAACCACTTTGGGCGTTGCCTTTCGACTCGGTTCGTGCTATTTATGCTTGTAACATTCGCCTTTTAGAGACTCTAATTACTACTGTGTTGCGCTTAAAACAAAAACTTATCTGTGATCGCTCTGTGCCCATGGAAAGGTGAAATATAACAGGGGTTCTATTTTTATTCTCTGCGAGATTCGTCTTGTTATTATTAAGCAACAGCCTGTTATGTGTGGACGTTCCTTATAAAGTGGCGAATAGTATGCGAGAAAAATGAGAGTCGTCACGTCATTTGAATCCGTTTTTATGGGTAAGACGGAATGGATATTTCTGCAACATGGGGAAAATTATTTTAGCCGTTTCCTCTTTGGTCTCTCGTTTCTTAATGGTTGACACATATGGTGTAGCTAAACCGCCATTACTTTTTTTAAAAACTTAGTGTACTTCAGAGTAAAGTTAAACACATATTCAATATGTATCTACGTAATAAAAGAAAACTTACTTCAAGTACAGGCTTAAAATTTGTCATCATTTTGTAGACAATCAGAAGTTTCTTTAAAATAAAGAAAATTTAAAACCGTCGAATGCAAGAACAGGATCTCTGTATCTCCATCACATACAGATTATTATTACAAGATTATACTAATATTTATTAGTTGGACTAACGTCGCGGTTTTCAGCTACACATGTGCTATTTTGGGACATGTTTCTTAATTTTAAACCGTTAAGAGATGATGAGGACGACGCCTGAACCATCTTAAACTTCTGGTCCACACTATCGCGAAGACTTTGAAACCAAAACAGAATTAGATTGCTTCAATGTCTGATACGCAGCAGGTGTTTGGTAAATCGGGAACAATGGCGGCTCGAGTGATGTAATCTTGGGGGTGCTGTAACTTATACCAATCCTTCACTGTGCAGTGATGCATATTTGTACCACTTACAAATAAAAAGCTTTTAACATTAACTCCAAGTAATTTTATATTTAATCAATAAACTTAAAACATTTTTTCTCTTCTAATAGGTTAGTATTTTAACAAATTTATTTTAATAAAAAATTAAAACTCGATTTTTTCCATTTCCTTTTCCTGTATTCCTTACTACATTTATAAAGATTCACACAACTGCGGTTGAAAAATAAAATGACAAAATGAAATAATTTTCTTATCAATCAACAAGAAAAAATGTTATAGTATAACTTAATATGAAAATAAGAATAAGCGAATACCATTTATTAGTATCATTAAAAATTACTTAAAAATAAAATCTACTCTTTTTGTTTTCTTTCCAGCGAAAAGATTAAAAACATTGATCCTGATGCTTGTATGAAGACTGAAAAAAGTTTAGCCCTTTGAAATCAAGTCAGCTACATATAACCTATCCTGATTCATATTATGTGCGTCAGAAAATATTTAATTATTTTTTTAATGTTAAAAAGTAGACTTCAAGTTCTGATGTAGTATGCAGTAACTGGAATTGCCAAGATGAAAAAAAAAGTAATTTATTCTATTACATCTATCTAAAGGTGCACTTCGATATTTTAAAATGGAAATACACTTGTCAATATTCTTTCAGAAATTCTGTTCCTTGAAGCAAACGGTGTTTTATTTGAAATCTATGCTTCTTGAACTATGAATCATTTTTACAGAACATTGGGGGTCGCGAAAATTTCGAAAACATTTGTATCACGGAAAATTTCTCATCAGCATTTATAACTAAAAATTATCGAAAAAATCTTTTGGATTGCAAGAAATTTCATTCAAATTTAATTAATATAAAAAACTCTTACAATTAAATTTCTACTTCTAATTAATTATTCTTCATTTCCATAATTTTCAAAGTTTTGGCTCGCAAAAAAAATTTCCGAAGTGGAAAAATGTTTGAAACTCCGTTTCCAGCTTATCTGGTGCTGTGGATCGCACAGTTTCCCTTCAGCTTAAGAACGTGGTAGAAGAAGGAAGGGAAAAGTTTGCGCTCTTGCATGTAGGGTGAATTCGGAACTGCAACGCTAGACAGTTCCAGTTACTTGTAGTTACTTTTTCCTCTGCGAATAATCTTCGGGTAGTGAAAAAATAAGATAGGGAACTTGGTTTCCTGCCTTAGCTTTTACTCGTGGTTTATTTGAAGATCCAAATCGTTTAACGTAAATTTGTTTAGATTGTTGATAGATTTAAGCATTAAATCAGAAATGGTATGATAATTTACACAACGGAAAAAGTTGGGGGCGCTGCAGTACCGCAGTCCCTATGCACGAGCCGCCCCTAATCAGGACTCAAACTTGCCACCCTCCTACCTCTGTACTCGGAAAAATTACGTTCAAAACGTTAGTCATATAACGAGGATGACTACTGAGACAGCTAGCTGCTAACAACATTTTTCTGATACAGCAACGACAGTATATTTGAGCCACGACCTATAAAACTTGTATTAAGCCTTCTTGCACAATGAATGAACTTACAGGATTTCTTAAGTCGTACCACCTACGTCCTAAGTCGTACCTTGGAAGCAAATGAAGCAAAAACACCTTGTATTACTATTCTTTGAGTAAGCTATTCGGTCTTGAGTTAATCCTCGATCAACACTTTCGGTTTTCCAAATTCATAATGTTTATTTAGATCTAGAAGGTGACGTCGCTGTTTCGGCTTAGGAATATTATACCTTCATTGAAGCTCATATCACCATTGGGTAAATTTTCATAACGCCTCGTCCCTATCTTATTGTCTCTAAGTGTCATCGGTACGTTTCGCTACGTTTGTGGGCCATGTCTAAAAATTTGAAAAAGCCCATTTAACATTATATATTAAAAAGAACAATAATCTCTTTCTATAAATGATATGTATCTTTAGATGTGCAAGAGATCCTTAAGGCATAACTGATACGATTTAAGCCTCATTCGTGGTACGACTTAAGCAACGGCAAAAGTGGCGAATCCAGAAGGGGCTATGTGGCTGCAGCCTCCCCCTCCCCAAAGATAGAGCAGGATTCTTTATTTTATTTAAAATCACTACAGCTGGTTTTTTTCTTAATCTCCCTTTTAAAAAAGTCACAGCATTTCTTCCTGACTTTTGATAGGCTCGAAAATTTTCCCACTTTTGTAGTCATTCCACTTGTATCTGTAACGTTGACGCGATCAAAAACATGTTTTTGCATTGTGTTTTTTTATTAAATTATCGAAAGTATTGTAGTGTTCTTTATTATTCTTATTTTCAGGTGAGTAAAGTCTGTAAGTTAAAGTGTTTTGGTTTACATAATTCATAAGGTTTGACATTCGTCACAACGATGCAAAATTTTTTTATACCTCAGCCTTCCCCTAGACCCAAATCCTGGATTCGCCACTGAACGGAGTTTAAAATTTTAAGTAAGCATCATAAAAGAATGAATTGAACCAGAGATATATATATCTAGATAAAAGCAACTATTCACAGAGCACAGAATGATAGCCTAAGAAATAATAACATCTTATTAATAACTAGCCGCCTTCGGCGAACAGCTTTTTCGCAGGGTATATAATTTCAACTGAATCTGTTATGCAAAATTTGATATTGATGGTTCCGTTAACAATTTTAAATTTCAAATTGTGATAGACATTTAACCCATGTTCTTTCAGTAGCTTTACACCTGTTCTGTTCGTTGTCTGCTTGAACGCCCATAATAGAGTCAAGTGGCTGGCTGTGTCATGCAACATCAAATCACATATTGCTGGCATCAACTTCACTCTTATTCCTCTTTCAAAATATGCATTTGATTTCAATTTAAAATGGCGCGGTACATTTTACTTCAATTCGCATGTTAGCTGGATGAAAATACGCTGATTAAAGCATAGCATTAAACATTACCTTAGCTTTCAACAATGATAGAGAAACACGCAAATGCATGTTTATTTAAACGTTGATTTGCAGCAATAAAAAGTATTGTTGTAAATTATGCCAAAAAATATTTTTTAAGTTTATTAAAATTGGAGAAACATCGTACGGCAAATTGATTGACATCATTGAAAAGGTAATGTTTTGCACTTTCAGACGACGTAAAAATGATTTTTGTTCTGTAATATTTTCGGAAGTTATTAAAGAAAATACCAAACTTTTGCTTAATTTTTAATTAATTAAAATTCTATTTAAAATTTCAAAAAGGGCTCCGAGGTGCACATTCCCACCCTCCAAAGTATGTTTGCGCCAAATTTCGTAGCTCTAGGTTCAGTGGACTGCCCTGTAGAGTGGAAACACATACATTCTCCTGTAATATTAGTAGAGATACTTATTGCTCTACGTCTTACGAAATATGCACAAAAACTATAAGAAAACTACCGAAAACTTATTTTTCTTCGAAGTTAGGTTGTAACGCATCGAAGCACCATTCTAAATAATGAAATAACATCACCGATGGTTGTAGTCACCGCACTGCCGTCAGCGTCGCTGATTCAACGAAAACAAAGTCGGAATGGGAAAAGTACGACTTAGGCTGTGGTACGACTTGAGAAATCTTACCCTATACATAACCAGTCAAACATAATTTCAAAAATAATTGTTTTTGGACTCTAGGATGTCTAAACCAATTCATCAAAATATCGATATTCTTCGAAAAATCGAGAACAAATATTTTAACGACTATTTCTTTGCATATTTTGTGTAACGAAGGCAAAAAAGACTAAATCGACAAATTAGAGAAAAACTTTTAAAGCTACATCAACAACCGCGAAATCTAGCAGAAGCATATCTCTCACATATGTTTAAAATAACAACACAATAAAGCTCTTCATTCATTCATATCTCTCACATATGTTTAAAATAACAACACAATAAAGCTCTTCATTCATTCATATCTCTCACATATGTTTAAAATAACAACACAATAAAGCTCTTCATTCATTCACTGCTTCCACTTTTCTCCGCGTTTTGGCCTATTCCAGAAGACAGAAATTGAAAACTCATTAAGTAGTTGCATCCATTTCTGGAGAGAGAGGAGAACGTTCCGTCACCAACGTTTGGGGTCGGAAATGACTGACAACAGAAGATTCTTAAGAGGGCTTCGGATCTCAGAAATTGCTCCTTTTCCTCAACAATGAGAAACTTTCCTATTTTCATTCACTTCCCTTGTTTCGCTGTTAATCTCTTCGGCTTCTAATGCTAGCCCTCTTTCGTAGCATTCGGATTTTTAATCGGAAATCTCTGACCTCGCTAATGAGATACAGTTGGATGGGAGTCAGTGTCTTCCTTTTTTGGAATTTCGACTATTTTGATAAATATCTCTGTAAAAGTTTATCTTATTTATGTCTGTAGATGTCTCCGTTGCCTTATTTTTATTATTATCCCTTTTATTAGTAATTCTGGTTGTTTTAAGAATCTGATTTGGAAAAAAGTTATTAACGACAAAAAGTTAAGAGGCTTTGTAATATAACATAAGGAAAAAGAGTTTAAAGATATTCAAATCATTTAATTTTAGGTTCGCTGCTCAAAGGATTTATCGATATAGTGACTCGATTTAACTCTTCATTTTCTCATAATTTCGAGCTCTGGTGCCATTGTACAAATTTTTTTTCACGATTGTTTGAGAATTATTTCTGTTTCATGAATTTCTGACACGCATGACGATTGTCTTAAAGGAACAAAAGCAATCTTATACCTTCTAATTATAAAAATGAAATTATTTTTAATGCAAATAAATTGTTTTTACAATCAACCAGCTTTTAAATTATCGCTATTCAGTTATATCTAAAAAGACAGAAAAATTACTATTCCTTTACTATTTGAGGACTGATAAACTAGAAAGCATATTGTTAACTTTATTTTATATTAAAATGTTATTAGATTTCAAAATAAATATAAATTATTCACTAATGTTTCAAATGAGATAGTTTGTGTCTTTTATTATTCTTTCGAATATAAAGAAAAATCGTTTGTTATTAACATATTTTTATATTTTGTCTACATTTTCATAAAGTTGATTTTTGTCATCATTATTTGTCTATGCATTTGTTTTAATAACGTTTTCGCACTTCAATTAGTATACTATTGAGAAGCGTCTTCAAAATATTTATTCATCTCTGAATGAAACTAAAAAAGGCAACTGTAAAGCTGCTAGAAATTTGTTTCCGCCTAACTCTGCTATACATCTAGAACGAACATCCAGTTATGTCTTCAAATCATGTTTGCCAAAAAAGTTTAAATTTCGTTTTTATTTAAACATGAATTGCTATATTACTAACAGGCCTGTTAGAAATCGTGAGATATGTAAAAATGAAATGAAAAAATAAATTGGTTAAATTATGGAAATGTAAATCTTCTGCTTAATTTTACTATATATTTAGAAACAACAACGTTTCAATTACAAACCAAAATTTCCCTTTATACAAGTCATTTTCAGCTCTTCCTAAAACCTAAAATTACTTCCAAAATGCATAAATTGATCCATTTGTTCCTTATGTTATGACAGCAATTTTCTCAGTACACGTGCTTTTCTTACATACCAGTAACAAAATAAAAGACATTGCCAAGAAATAACCAAGACTGACTTTGGGGGAAGGAAATAAAGTAAAAAAAGCAGTTTTCAAATCTCAGTCGTAAGTGATTGACTGATAGAGCTTACAGTAACGACTTCAGTCGTCTAGGAAAATAGAATGCACTGCAATAAGTTTGACATCAGCCTTAAAATCGGCGGCCTGCCACCCATGCAAAATGACTCCAAAGATTAAATAACACTAAAGGAAGGGGGATTGAACTTATTTCCTCTCCTGTATACCCTTTTCTTCTTAAAGGAAAACGATCTAGAATCCATTTTACGGAGTTTGCAGAAAAACGAGGCGTATAAAGTGAGGGCAAAATATTTTAATGGTTTATTTTGGGTGAGAAAAATTGAAAAGACGTGAGTTCTTTACTTTTTCTAGCCCTTCTCCAAAGGATGGGTGCCGATTTCCCGATATAGAAGTGATCTTACAGTTGATATTTACTTAGGAGACCCCTTTTTCTTCCACTGCCTTTTCCTTCACAATGCCTTAGATCAGCTCATATTTCACTTCCAATTCCACCTTCATTTCGAAAACAATTGGATTCTATTTTTATGCCTTATTTCTTCTTTAGCATGTGCAAGTATTATATATGTTTGAGTTGAATCAACAGCTCCTATTGGTTGCAGTACGAAATAGAAGAATTACCACTACATTGAGCTTTAAAAATACCGAATATTTTTTAAAGAAGGAAATTCACTTATCATTTCAGAAATGTTGCAGGAATGAACTCAGAAGAATTTGGTGGATTATATTATGGTTTTGTAAAATCTATAGGTGCCGTTTAAATGTATAATATTTAGTTAAAAGACTTTGTAGTTTCATTGTGGGATTACATAGGCATTAACTCCTTAAGTCTCGCGCCCATCATATTGACGTGCATCGAGTTATCGCATTTTTAGGCTTTTAAACTAAAATTTAATCATTAATTAGTTTTATAATTTGACACAAAACTTACGTAGAATCCATAAGCATCTCAAGTATTCTATGCCTTCTTAGATGAATGAAAACGAAAATTAATTTCCAAAACAGAAGGGGCCATCTTATTAGAGAGCAAAAAAATGCGATTCTTAAGGGGTTATACAAAAAAATATTGGAATTTATTACTAAACTAACCGCCTTCGGCGACCACCTTAGTCGCCGGGAATATAATTTTATTCTAATCTCCCATCATTTTAAATTCATGGTTTCCTTAACAGCGTAATTTTAATCTTCAGATTATGATAGATATTTAACCTGTGTTGTATTAGTGGCTTTGCACCCTTTCTGTTCATTGTCTACATAATTGACATGTTCCTAATGGAGTAAAATAATTTACTGCCATGTGACATCTAATTGCATGTTGTCGGCGCCATCTTCACTTTTTTATTCCTCTTGCAAAATATGCATTTGATTTCAACATTAAAATGACGCAGCACATTTTATGGCCAGTGGCATGTTAACTGGATTAAAACACGCTGAAAAAATAGTGAAAACATAGCAACCATAATCATTAAGATTATTGGATATATTTCTTAATATACGCAATATCTCAGAGATCTTGGTTTACAGATTCCAGAAAAACTTTGATGAAATAAAATATGAAAGCAAAATGTAATAGGAGATTACCTCAGCTTTCAACAATGAAAGAGAAACACGCAATTAAATATTTGTTTAAACAATGAAAACGGTTTCATTTGCGCTGTAACAATGGAAAGTATTGTTGTAAATTATGGCAAAAAATATTTTTAAAAAAATTATTAAAATTAGAGAAAATATAGTACAAAAATATACATATAGTACAAATTGATATCATTAAAAAGATATTTTTTGCATTTTCAGATGGTGTAAAAATGATTTTTATGTTGTAATATTTTTGAAAGTTATTAAGGAAAAAAGCCAAAATTTCTCCTAATTTTTAATCAAACTTCTAATTAGAATTTCAAAAAGAGTGCTCCGGTGGAGATTCCCAAGCTCCAAAGTATGATTTTGCCAAATTTCGTCGCTCTAGGTCCAGCGGTCTGTCTTCTAGAGTGCCAAAACACACACACACATTCTCCTTTATTATTAGTAGAGATATATGAAACCAAATAAGTCAAGGCATGTTTTAATCCTGAGAACTTTATTCTTATACGCATTATCCACTCAGAGGAGAAGATGTAGATTTATATGGAATTGTTTCTGAATTATAATTCATTATTATCATTCAAGTAATTCGAAGCCATTATCGCACTTTTTAAGAAAAAAATCAGTTTTTTGTATTCGCCTCACATTGATTGTTCCTAAAATAAACTACTGAATTTTCATTACTTGAATCTGAAAAAATGAAGTTAAAAATATATTTCACTATTTCAGCTGAATTTTGAAGAATCAAGATAGCAATTTCCTTCGATTCAATTACTTTAAAGAAGTTTCCAGGAACAAAAACTAAAGTTACTGATCGCTTCGTGATTGTGGATTCCACCCGATTTTTCAACCTTTCCCTTAAATAATGTATCCATTATATTTTTATATTCGGCTCACATTGATTCATCATAAAATGGCTAGTGAACTGTGTATAGTATGAATCTGAAGCAAACTAAAGTTAAAAATAAATTTCTTTATTTCATTTAACTATTTATACCAAGAAGAATCACGATAACAATTTCCTTCGGAATAATGATTTTACAGAAGTGGCCTACAGCAAAAGCAAGTTTCTGATTGCTTCGTACCATTTCACCTCCGTCCTTAACTTTCCCCTTAAAAAGTGGTATCAGTTGGCGTGTCGACTAGGTATTCCCTCATCTCAATTCTCTCATCATTCTATTTGGAACGTGTGCACGTTACGAGTTCTTGCTTGATAAGGCGAATCTGTCCGAGAATAAAAATGGGAGCCTTATTATATTTCAGTTTTCAGCGGAATCGGGTAGGTCTTGGTATTAAAAAGAATGTAATTCAGTCTCATAATTAGAGAATCTAAAGATAATGCAAGTATACATAAGCATGAGATCGAGTTGTTACATCGCCCAAAGCGGCTGTGATCTCGTCGTCTGGACTGTATGTCAGTTCTGGTGCGTCTTTGTAAGCAATAAACGCCGAACGCAATGTCAAAATCGACCCAGAGAAGCAGATGAATTATTTAGTTTTATCTGATCAGCAGGAGCGGTAAATGTAAGAGCGCTCTCTGTATTAATCGTTAAATTATCGTGAATTTGTTTTATAACAAACTTTCACCACTCTACTGGGACGTGTGCATGTAACGAGTTCTTGCTTAATAAGACGAATTTGGTTGAGGATAAAAATGAAAGTCTTATTATATTTCAACTTTCAGCGGAATCAGATAGGTTTCCGTATTAAACAGAATACAATTCAGTCGTATAATTAGCGAGTCTAAAAATAATGCAAGCTTAAATAATTATGAGATCGAGTTGTTATATTGCCCAACGCGGCTGTGATCTCGTCGTCTGGACTGTATGTCAGTTCTTCTTGCTTTTTTTTAATAATATGTCTAAATAGTTCCAATCCCTAAAATCCCTGTTTTCCCTCCTTCTGTTTTGTCTTTTCGAATATAGATGGCGCCATGGTTCTAATGTTTCTGTAAATAAATTGCTGATTACTTATTTTAGCAGAAAGTTAGCGTGGGATTGTGATAGCGTAAGGACATTTTTTTCTATATTCTGGGCATGATGTAAGTTTATTTTTATGATGTCTGTTATTTTTAACAGCCAGATGGCTAATATTTTTAAATCAATTTTATTAGAGTTTTTATGTTTGTGTTTGGTTTTCCTTTTTCTTTTAAAATAATGCTTTTTAGATATACAGATCTCTTCTGTCTTCTGTTGGGAAATTTCGGGCTAAGAGAAGCTATATTTCGAGTAATGCAAGCTTCTTACAGCAAAATTTCCAAATATTTTGAATCCATTTCGAATAAAGTCTTTAGCCCTTGATAAAATGGACTAGAATGGATTCTTTGTTTGTTTAATTCGATTCCCTCTGAGTTTTTCTTAATTTTTTGGCTGTCTTTGAATGCTATTGATTTCCATTGCTCTTTGCTTTTTATATGCAGCTTCAATTGCGCGCTACTTAAACATTGTGTAAATTTCATTGTCTAAATTTTATTATTTAAATTTTGTTATTTTGTTGTTTCTGTTTAAAGTTTAAGTTAAATTTATTATTTTTAAAATTTATTCTACTTTTTCTAGTTAATTGCTTTTAAGCTCAGTTCTGGTGCGGGTTTGCAAGTAATAAACGTCGAATACAACGCCAAACTCGACCCCAGGGAAGCAGATAAATTGTTTAGTTTTATTTGATCAACAGGAGCGGTAAATATAAGAAGTGCTTGCAGGACTGCTTTGTAGTTTTGTGAAGATCGGTACACATATGTAGATGTGGCCTATGAGGATTTTATTTATTAACCGTTAAATTACAATGAGTTTGCTTCACTACAAAACTGCTATTATATAGCAAAATGAATCTAAACTATTTAATCAATTTCTTAACATGATAATATATATTTAAGATGAAACGGAAAAATTAAAGGAGCAATTCAGAAATTGATTGTGATACATTAATTTCTTAGTTGCAAATTTTACAAATATATAAGTGATGCCTCAACTATGAAATTATTCACATATTATTTCTGTGAATTTATTTATTTATTATTTCCTTTAACAACATTTTCTCATTCATCTAGTAGTTTTAAATGGTTTACTGAATCCTATCTGAAAAGTTAATCTGGTAATTGTGAATAAACTTGGATGGTTAATGTCTCTTTCAACATCCTTTGTGTTTCAAATCTGGTTACTGGTTAATCTCAGTTTAAATTTGAGAGTAGTGAGTCATGTCAACAAAGAAAAGTTAGATATGTGTATCACTTTTTATCACTTCACTTCAACACTCTGGTATTGGTAAAGAGATAACTACTGTTTGTCAAAGACTGCAAATAATTTGACTTATATTTGGCTTTTCCTGTAAACCTTATGAAATTTTATGTTTTCTTTTCTTTCTCAAATTCTCTCCGTAATGAATAGTTCACCTGATATGAATATAATGTTGAGGAGTGATAGAATAGTCGTCAGTGGCAAATAAGTTGAATTCTGCAATTCATCTCTGACGGATTATTGGGGGTCTTAACACCAGTGGGGGTCTTAACACCAGTTTTACATAGTGAGTCCGTTCCCAGATAGCATTTACACTTGCAGCAAGTTTGATTTTTCTTGATATTAGCTTGTCATGACAAACTTGATGTGGCAACCTTGCAGCGAACTTCCTGCAAAGTAACAAAGCATAATCAACCAACCCACTTGCAAAATAAGTTTGCTGTGAACGAACTTCACACAACGATTGCAAAACAAGTTTGCTGCAAAGATGATAGCACACTTAGAGATAATCTTTGTCTCTGTTTTAAAAAAACATCCGATTTTTAATAGCATTTCCTAGACCTTCTTTTTATTAATTCAATAAATCAATGATAATTTGTGAAAAAACTAACTTTTTTATAAAAAAATTTTGAAAAATTCTTCATCTTTTTACTAAATATAGAACTCGCACTTTAAAGTAAACTATATATCGCCATTTTCTTAATGTTGAAAAATTAAACCTAAAGAAACAGTCAATGTTTGTTGAAAAATAATAACTTACATTCTGGCCCATATTTTTAAAAATAATTACTTTTGTACCCTAAATTAATTTAATTACCCTAAATAAATTATGATTTTTTGTAAAAAAATCATAATTTTTTCTACTAGCAAAACATAGTTATTAGCGAAAATCGCTCTCTCTTTGACTTCAAATCATATTCTCAACTCAAAATTTAAAAAATTAATGAAATCAAGAAAACAGTTTAAAATAAATCATATAGATGAACGATCTATTAACGCAATCCATCTTCTCCTCTCAGAGTCTAGCTGTCTGAGTGGTTAGAGCGGCAGCTTTAAGAAGCGGTAGGTCGCGGGTTCTAATCCGAGGCTGTGTTCGTGCTCTGTTTTTGCTATAGTTTGCGATGAGTTGGACGCCGGAAGCTTGTGACAAGTTTGACACATGGTGACTAAGTCGTTTGCATAAACTTGTTTCAAGCTTGCTCTCTTGTCGTGTCAAATTTGTTGCAAGCTTGCAGATTTGAAGAGCAAGATTGCTGCAACTTTTCTGCAAACTAAAATTGCTATCTGGGTTTAAATCATTCATGATTTCATTTCTATATATAGAGAGAGAGAATTTAAAAAAACATTTTTAGAAACATATTGTTACAAACATGGAAAGGCGCTTCCCAGCACTGTTAATCTTATGGTTGGGTAGAGAGTTTTACAGGGCTAAGTATGGGATACTGGCAGCAGCCTTGTCTGGACCTCGACCTTTACGACAAACATGGCAACCATCTTGGCGACCTTGGCGACAAATGGATGATTCCAGAAAATGCGACCCTTTTCTCGATATCTCTATTAGGAAAGAAAATACGCTTGAAAGTATGAGAAAACTCCATGTGACGTCACAACCTGTCGGGGAGAATATATATCTATCTGGATCACGGAGTGAGTGAATGTTTATCGACTGCGATCGCCTTGGAGTGCGAACGTCTTTGGAGTTTTATCCGCTGTGTGAACTAGTAAGCTGTTAAACGCCGAGCGGTATTGAGTAGTAGTTGTTGATCGACTGGAACAACTTTGAAGTTTCGTCTGCAGAGCGAGTTAGAAAGCCAGTGAGCTGAGCACTAATGAAAGTGCTATTATTGTCATTATTAGTGATTTGCTGACAGTTTGTATTGCTAATTCTGAAAGTGCTGAGCTGTAATTACCTGTGAATTGTTGTCTGTTTGCGTTGCTAATCTGTGCAAGATCTATTGCTCCTGTTACTTGTGCTACGTGTTTTCCTGCATATTTGTGAATAAACCTTAATTCTCCATTATCCTGCTTGTTGGACTGTTTACACCATGCACCCACCGAGCGATTTTTGTTACAATGTTAGTTTCAATTATATAATAAAATACATACAAATATAAATTCATCCCACCGACAATTCTTTAATTTCGCATTTTCGAATGTGGTATACTAGTATATCTATTTTTACTGTTATGAGTCAAGATGACTCATTAAATTATTTTATAGTTAGGTGTTTTCAACATATGATATTTGTATCTTAACTAAAGAAATTTGTTATAAAAATCCTAACAACAACTGATGTGTAAGCTTTCATTTTCAATCTTGTCATTTTATTTAATTAGTTCCAGACAAAATTTATCATTGCGATTATGTAACCACATGTTGTTAGAATGTTGTTTTAAAATGTAAACATTTGTGCTAAGTGCAATAAAATGCCTGTGGAGAATGTATTTAAGAAGCAGAATATGCAAAATGTATTTGTTTCATAATAAACTATTTATTTAAAATAAATTGAATTTTTTTTTTCATAAAACATCTTTTTGATGCGAGAATCAAATTGACTCACTTTTCTAAAAACACATAGATAATCGACAGCAGTAAGTATTATTGTGGTAAATCACACCACATGAGACTATAAGTCATAGATTCATCCTCGTGTATGAATGGTAATGTCTTGGCTTCGAAGAGGGAGGGCTCCGGGTTCGAAACCCTATCAAACTGAAGATCCACCGTGTTTGTGGTCCCGGTGCACGCTAAATCTAACGTGGGTCAAACATGCTCCAGCTTGTGTGGTGCGGAAGTTTGGAGACGGGGTTCCAGCTCGGGTGTCGCCCTCGTCATCAAACCGCGGATCAAAATTACGAAGTTCGTCCCAAAATAGCCCTTGTGTTGCTTCAAAACGGGAAGTTAATATAATTAAAATTCCTCGTTTAAGGTTACACAGGGTGTTCATTAAGTTAATTTCAGTCAGTATATCTGAAATTGGTAGAGAGTCATGAATAATCTCTGAAAACAACAAATTTAATCTAAAATCTCAATTTTTCAAAGTTTACACTAGGATTAAATAGAAATGCAATGTTGAATTTCTTTTCATAGATAATAATGGTCTTAAAGCGTGACGATGAATCAGCTTTTCTAAAAATTTGTATATATTTTTGTTATAAATATTGAAAAATGAATCGTAGAGTGACATTGAGGTATGGTATAAGGCACTTCTAATTTGTCTCAGCATAAGTCAACATTGAACTGTCATTTAGAAATATAATCCAGTTGTTCACCTATGAAATAAGGTATTTTAATAAAATTCTAATTTTTATCACTAATTTTGAAACATATTAACATATTCGTTCAGTCTATGATGTTCTTATTTATAAGAACATTTTCTTGTGGAATAAAATATATGGCTAAAAAGATATTGAAGCTTAACAGTTTTTTTAAACAGCCATAAAAAGTTGTGTGAATATTCTGCGCACGAAGCCATTCTTCACCTACGTCGGCTGAAACTCGCATCTTTTTCGATAAATAGTGAATGCCTGAAACAGCTACTGATATAACTTTTTCTGGCCATGAATCAAAATTTTATAAACTTTACTTATCAGGTGGTGCCAAAAATATGTTCTCTTCCTCTCTCTCTCTCTCACTGATTGAATATCATACGGTTACTCATTAGCATTGAATGTCGTACGGTGTGGAAAATAATGAAATATTCATGGTACTAGATACTTATATAATTCGCTTGCTCATCAATATTAGTCCATTTTAAGAAATCCTCGAGTATTAGTCCATATTAAGAAATCATGCAGTATTAGGCCATTTTAAGAAATCATCCAGTATTAGTCCATTTTAAGAAATTCAATTAGAAATTCTTTTATCTTATTATTATTACTCGTCTTCAAGCATATAAAGAATTTAAATTATGACTTTAAAGTTGTGACAAAAATTACATTAATCAAGTCGTAATAATTACATGTTTATTTGATTTTAGGGTATCACTTAGTGAAACTCACAGAATTTTAGGAAGAATTCTTCAAACGATTTCTTTGCTATTTTTAAATGACATTTTTACCGCGGCATTTATACTAATCAAGTAATCAATCTAAGCCCTCAATAAAAACAATATAGAAAATAATTAAAATAAAGATAATTCCTAATTTTATAATACGCTAATTAAAGTGTGTTTATAAAAAATTGTTTTTATTTCTATTTTGGCTTAAAAAAAAGGAGTGATTGTTTTTTTTAATAATGTCGTATTCGATAATTTGTAAATAAGAAGGTAATTTGTAAATAAGTGATGTTTTGACTATCACTTTGCAGCAGTGTCACATATTTTAGTGATGCAAAAAACATGGAAAAAAACATAAATTAATATTAAAATCATATTTTGGTATATGAATTGCTCCTTTATTCCATTAAACCGTTTGAGAAGAACTATGAGTAGAATAGTATGAACTGATAATTTTTATTTCCAATTACTGGTTCTTTTTCTAACTGCTATTTATTTTTAATTTATGAATACTTTTTCCCATTAAAATTCTTATAAAATAGCAACAAAAAATTCTATTGCTATTTTATAGGAATAATGAGTTTTAATTAAAGCTTAATTTTAAATTAATAATCCAGCTTTTCTTCATAGTAAATTAAAGTCGAAACAATACTCTTCATTTTATATTTGTTAATGAATTTTGCATCTGTATGAGAGATTTGATACATAAAACTCTATAAAATGTGGTGTACAGCAACGACAATATATAATCTGAGACAGAGAAATCTCAAACCAAGAGTTAGTAGAATAATGTAAATTAAATTTGTAGTATCTGTAAGTAAACAAAATTGATCCACCGAACTGAGGCTCATCATGGAATCTAAGATGATGCAAATAAACGATTCCTCATAAGGTAAAAATAGACCTCAGATAAAAACAGCCGATGTTTCAAATTTAGTGCGAAAGACAACGGAAGTAGTATGCTTAGCACCAAATACAAATTAAGTAGCAAACTTAGCGCTGTACTGTATTCGATGATACATGATGAGTCTTCTTTATGAAAACAACATATTTATTCACAATTTTCAAACAGAGCAGACATTTTTACAACATAAAATATTTATAAAACTATGTACATAACATACATTACATTCATTGACATCGAATTCCTCTCAAAAAACATTTATTCTTCTTTGTTGCTAGGCAATGTACGCTAAACACCAATGCAGCGTTGACATTCCATTTTTATTACATTTTAAAATATACTGGTGCCAAACGATTTTTTAAATTAATTCCTTTTATGGCCAAACGATTTTTTATTTAATAAATTTCTTTTTTAAAAATATTTTAATAATAATCTTGGAATTAATAATTTTACAAATATACTTTTTTATTTGTTACAAATATCACAGCGCCAAAGATCTGCTCTGCTAACTTAGACATTTAACACAACTGCCTACAAAACACAACTGTTGAAGAACACACTGCATTGGTTAATGAAAATGTAGGATATTAAATGTTTGAATTACTTCAATGAAAATTTCTTTCCTTTCTGTTTCTTTTCTAATCTCAAATTTTATCCAAATACAGAACTACGATTATTTCTAATTTCATTCCCACACTTAAGTTTTAGCTACTTTTTTCTTCCGAAATACATATGAAAGTCCAAGGGAAATTTTTATTTTCTCGAGATCTAAGCGTAACTTCTTGAAACAGAAAATTAAGTCACTCCATTTACACATTTGCTTAAAATAACCTACTTATTATGAAACCCGAAAAATTTTCCTAAATTTGCGAACTAAAACGTTTTGAAGTTTAACCTCGAATTAACTTCATTAGTTTAGCCTTTTAATTTAGCCAGTAATAACTACCATTTATTTGGCAGAATAATTATTACTTTTTTCCTTTAGAATTCTTCACTAATACAGTGGATTTCACGAAGCAATTGAAATTACACACCCTCAAACGCTAATAATACATTTCCTGTTGGTTGTTTATCTCCCGACCTTAGTCGAAGAAATTATTTCCATTTATCATTTTAATGCGTAAGTCACTAGAAAGAAAATTGAAAACCAAGATTCCATTATAAGGGGATAGATACTAAGTCTCTCTTGAAGATGATTAGATGACTAAAAAGGATGACCTGTCTTTGTCTGTATAATAACTAGTTCGGATTCTTTTTTTTACCATTGGAGAACTGATAAACGCTTGCAAAGCTTACGTTGGTTTTTGATTATGTAGAGAGCTGGGATTTATTTAGTAGAAAAATTACAGTAATATGCCCGTTTCTTTTGCTGTGTATCATCCGATACAAAACAAGAAAGCTAAAAATTGAAAAAACGAGGAAATTGGCTTATTTTTCTTTATATGTGTACCATTCTTATGCTGTTTATCATTGGTTATACAACACAAAAAAAGCTAAAAATTGGAAAAACGAGGAAATTGGCTTATTTTTCTTAATATTATTCTTTTGCATTTTAGTATTGTCTTTCCGTATTTAAAATATTCTTGGCTTACGGTAACATTTTTTCTCTCTTTTAATACATTTCACCAACTCTAACAAGGCTTTTCAAACCTCGGATCCGTCCGACATTTTATTATCATTATTATTAATAATAATATTTTTCATATAAAATAGCAATGCTTCTTTTAACCGCTACAATAATTCGCGAAACGAATCTTTAATCGCGGCTAATTATGCAAAAATTACAAATAGACCAAATACATTTGCACCACACTGTATAGAAATTTATATATGGAACAATAAACTAGCTCAAATCCTAAAGAGTATGAAGCAAACGAAAATAAATTTTTATATTTCTCGAAACACCATGTTTAAACTGAGGATAGGTGTCATTTAAAGCCATGGAGCTGAATATTAAAACACAAGAATTCTAAACAGCAAGAACTTTTTGGCAAAATGTTTAAATTAATTATTTGAAATTCTCTCAATTTAATATTTATGTTACATTAACGACATATAACTGCATAAAACTAAAATTATTTTTCATTTATCATTAATATTTCATTTCAACAACCATTATGTTAAAATGGAAAGATAAATTTTCTTTCTCTTTGTTTCATTAATTACAATAACCATTTAATATATCATTCGTTTATTTATGCTGTCATTTAATAAAAATTCCGTTAAGTAAGCATTATACATCATCACGACATAAGCATTTCAAATTCCTTTTTCCATCAGAAATGAGCAACTCCCACAAATTTACACTTGAATTCTTCACGTGAGAGACGAAAGACAAACTTATTAAAGCAATTAAAAGCAAGAACACAGTCTCGGGAATTTTATGACGCAAAGAAAATATACTTGAACTGAACAAGCAATTAAATTCTCGAGCTAGTATGCAAAATATGATAAAAACGAATCCATGAAAGCATCCGTACGGTTTGTACGAAAAACTGAGTTATTCCATAAATAATCCATCTTTCACTTGAACTAATTGGTTTTTGTTGTCATAGTTCGTTGATGGTTGGTCCGGCGACGGAAATGGGTGTTTTTTCTGCCCCAGTTGACATCTGAAGGCGGGTAAAAAAATGACTTCTACCAATAAAAATCCACAAAAAATTTGCTTACCGTCATTTATCGTCGTAGGACACTTTATGAGACATGAAAACTTTTTTTTACCATCATTAATAAAGATAAAGTATTTTTAAAATTCAAAATTCCATTAGACTTTTTTTTAAAGGAAAGAAATAACTTCTGTTGTAATTCATGATAAAACGTGCAAAAATCTTGGAGGATGGATTTATGTTTAAATGTTCTGTCAAACAATGCAAAGAGTACTGAACTTAGAAAGCAAAAAATATCCAGTTAAGCGTTGGTTATGCGTTTTCGCAAGAAAAAAAAAAAGTTATATTAGTTTAAATCGTATATTAATCACTTTCAGTTCTGGTAATTAAATATACCATTTTTAGAAAGGTGCGTAGAAAATGTCGTTTCCTTTTGCAAACGCTCATACTACAATGTTTCATTTTCCTTAAAAATAACTTCCTGTGAAACAGTCAACTAAAGAAGGCCTGCGTCCTACAATAAAATTATATCTATAAGAAGGAAATATTAACTATAAAAATAGTTCTATAAAAAGAAATTTGTATGATATGTACATGCATTGTGCACATTTTTGGACAAGAGAATTTAGAATACAGAAGGCATCAAAAGAATGAATTAAAAATGCTACAAACAACCTTATACCAATATATGTCCAATATATACGCCAGCTAAACAACAAGGTTGGCCTTTAAATGATTAAATTAACCCCTGCGCACTAACTAATGTGTTGTTGGACACCCCCTAGAATGTCAGGACACTATCGAGAAAACGTACGGTTAAAAGTGAGATTGTGTGCACGCGTGCGACCTTATGTTGACGATGCAAATTGATGTACCGATGGAATTAATACTCAACATTGAGTTTTTGTTAAAATGAACTGAAGGGAAATTCATGAAAAGTTAAGAGTTGTTTCTGTAGATAGTACATTGATGAAAATAGTTCTTTTCAAGCGGAATATAAGCATTTTAGTGAGGGCCGTGATGACTGCAAGGAGAGGACGATCAATGATGTAGTCTCAAATTAATCTGTGCCGGAACGCTCTAACCCGAGTGAAAAAAATCGCACTGTTTTAAGGAGGTTTTAACAATTTTTTATTTATTTTTCGTAAAAAAAAATAGAAGCGCCGGAATTGCGTTCAGATGCATTCCGGCTCCACTACACCCCTGAGGACGATACTAACTTCATGTGTTGATGAAAACATCGAACTTGTGCTGTCTCCTGCACTTTCCTATTCACTGTCCGAATTAATGCTGATTAATCGAATTTGGGAAAACCGTCTGTGCACAAGATTCGAATAAAATATTTGGCATTAAGAGAATTGTGTGCAAACAAATCATCCCAAAATCTTACACATTCAGTAGCGAGTTTCCACAAATTTGCTACTTAAAACTGCTTATGTAGGTTGTCTCGAAAGGTCGTCTACAAGCTTTAAGGGTGGGCCAGGCATATAGTAACAAGTAGTTTTTGTAATAAAGCATGTGGTCGGAAACGTGAATTAGGGTGGGCCGAAAAAAGTCTAAATTATTTTCTTTTTTCATGTCATTATATAACGGGAAAATTTGCGAATTGGTCAGAAATAAAATGAGGAAAAAATTAATTAAATCGATTGACATCTACCGCACCCGCATGGGCCTTAAGAGCCTTAAAAAGAGGCGAAATTAGACTTTTTAAAATTAATTTTTAAAATTTCTCTTGATCTCTTTATTATAGCATTTTTTAAGTACTCAACTTCTTAACCTACGGTCGGACGCAATACAAATGCTAACACGTTCGAGCCAATTCATCTGTGAGATTAAAAATTCAATTTTTGCTTAGGCGTAAGGGAAAGTTTAGCAAACTGAACTCTTCACTTCTACCAAGCTATTTTTGCGTTTTTAAATAACTTTTTTCATTACCTTGCAATTTCAGCTAGCAAAAAGTGAACAAAACTGGTCTGGGATACGAAACACTTTTAGAAACATATATCCCTTCTGAACTCACACCAGAGGTAATCAGTAGGATGAAAAAGCTCTGCACTGGCCACATTTGCACATTTCTTATCACATTGAAGGTTGTGCATAATTTATCAACTACATCAACTCCAGATTTGGTAAAATTGTAATCTGCAATCATTTGGGATTTTCTCATGTCTCATCATTCTGCATATTTGAAAATACAATCACACTTTTCCTCTTTTTATGCCATATATGACACAAGATACTAAAGCCAAAATTTATTGCTTACAGTTCTACATTTGTGTCCGCGAATTCAGTAGGGAGTTGACGTTTATTTTCCCGTAAGGTTCCATAGCAACAACTGTTTTCATTGAGAGCCTGCAATAATTCGACATTTTTTAATCAATATATTGGAAATAACGATCAATATAATTGAATTAGAGGCTGGGACATAGGTACACGAATTTTTGTATGCATATAAAAAGAAATATTGAGAAAAATTTTGAAAATTCGGAAATCAAAAATACACACGTATTTGGGCGCAACTAATCTATCAGATTAACGTGTCTCTCACGTACACCAACACAGCACTAGAGATAAAATCACGATACCCTTGTATGGGTGGTAAGGAGCCAGGGAGATAATAGAGATCCCATCCCTTTCTCGATAAAACCCGCGCTTAGGCACAAAAAAATATGGGTGCTTCATCTCACAGATTAGATGTGCCCGACCGAAGATTAAGAGTAATAAATTTAATTTTATCAAAATCTGTCTATAACTTCCTGCCACAGATTCCTTTCAAAATTGTCAAATAATATGTGAAATTACTTCAATATGTAATTTTTAGTTTCTAACCAACATCATAATCTTCACACAACATTTTGTCGATGAAATGCAACAGGTCAATGCATATGATTAGTAAAAGGTTATTCAGGTATAAAAAATATCAAATTTATTTATTTTCCTTTTCAGGGCAACAATTCCAAAACTAAACTCCAAAACTAGAATATTATTTGTTGGTTCAAAACGTATGCCAAGAATACAGAAAGTAATAAAAATTAGCACACCTTTAGGAAAAGACTTCATCTACCAGGATATCAAAATAATTGAACAAAGATATCAAAAGAGGTGGGACACACATATGGTGGCAGTTTATTGATAGAGAATACAACGCGAAACTTCCATTGTACGTAAAAGGAAATCCATATAAAAGCTTTTTCATAAATTAATTGAACCAACTTATTTAATTTTCATTTTATTGGACTTAATGAAACAGCATCATGTAATTTTTATCATACCATTACGAGTGATCTACTTTATGTGTTGACATTTATTTCTTTATTTCATTCATTAATTTTATTCTTTAATTTACATTTGATACAGATTTCTTGTGATTTCTGTAAATATTTATTTTTTAATTTATATATTGATTACTCTTTAGATAAAGTCGATTTATTGCATTGATTTATAAATTTTATTATTGATTTGTATTTGAGACAGTTTCAGTGCGATCTGAGTAGCGCATACATATACTATTAAAATTTAATTTCCAATTTATCTCCAGAACTAGACTCAAACTGATAAAAGAATGCCAGATTCGGAATCAGCACAGTGAAATTCTTCTAAAATCAGTGGAATATTATTGGCAAAAAATCAGTGTTGAGCAATGATCTGATCAATCGCCGGTATTGTCAGTTAAGTCTGAACCTGCAGTTAAGGAAAAAAGGAGCTAAAGCCTTCTTGGACTTCTAAGATGTTGATAAATAATCAAAACTATATTACAATATCGATTATAATAAGGACAGAGTTAAATCACCATTCATACAGACTCAAACAGTTATATTAGCTCCAAAAATTAAAACTGAAACTAATATCTAAATAACACTTTTTTTTGGAAAAAATTAAGAATTTACCCTCGTCTTGTAATAAACACTATCTAAATGATTATACTATACAATTTTAGATAGCTTTGCTGCCTTAATGACCTACGTTTATTTTACTTTCCAAACAACTCAGAGATAACATTTTAATCTTAACAACAAGTAAAAGTTTATTTGAAACTTCAAGTGCAATCTAAATAAATCACCTGAATACGTAGATGACAACTTTAAGCCGAATCGGCCGATTGAAAAAAGTCAACAGATATATATATAATTATAACTTCAAAACAATAAGCATAGCAAAATGGTTGCTGAAAGAAGAAAAAAAAATAGGGTGTGGGTTTTTTTTTCAGTAAGATAAATCTCACGGCTGAACAAGAATTTGCACAATCAACAGAAAATAACGAAGCAAAAAAGAATTCTCTCCTTACGATTAATACCGCCTCATCATTTTTATTTTCTCTGGACACTCTTTTAATTACCTCAACAACCCATCATCGCTTTCACGTATTTAATGAAGAATTGTTTTTTCAATGTCTTTGATAAATTTCTTGTTCGCTATGAAACGCTCCATTCTTTCATTATCAACTGAAAAAGAGGGATTGGCTACAAAGTTGAAAAAAAATTAAAGGCCTTTGCTATTCTAAGTCATGCCATGACACGTGAGCTGAGACACCTCTAAGCCCAGTGACATCTACCGACCAATTCAAATCAACAAAGAATTAAGAAAATGGGGAACAACAAAAGATAAACGGGGGCGTTAAAGTGAAACGAAAGAGATATGTGGTTTTTTTTTCTTACTCCCTCTGTCGATCCAGCTAAAAATCGTTGTTTTCTAACTACGAGGAGGCAAAAGTGGGAGTGCGAAGAAAAAAGTATTTAAGACGTTTTAGAAGAGGTATTTATCTTAAGTTTTTGAAACTTGAATAATTAAAGGGGATCAACAGATGAGTGACGCATAAATCCCAGACAGTATCCTGTGGAGAATAAAAGAGCTCCATAATTATTTTTTTTGGTTACCGTGCTTTGTTTTTCTACCGTGGCCGAAAGTTCTTCCTGCATATTCGGCTTTTTGTATCTTCCCCATTAAATTTCTCTTGAATAAAATAATTACTGATTTTAAACTCTTCACTTTGGATGCGCATCAGAAACTAGTTGGGGGTCTTTTAAAACTATTGAAAGAACTGGAAAACTGGATCAAGTAAAAATGAATGGTTTTATCAAACGGTAAATTATCCAGCTTTCATTCTCTTAGATAATGAGAGCACCTAAATTGATTGATTGATTGATTTAATTAGACTAACTGCTGATAGAGTTATATGAACAGTAGAAGTCACATACCCCCCCGCAAAAAATTAAGACCTACTTTCACCGCAGTCTTTAAAGGTTTAGCTATTATTAATTTTTTTTCGAATTCGAATTATTTATACAGGTATCTCCTTTCATCAAAAAAAAATTATTCGAGTCTCCGCGACGGACCAGTACAGTCACGTCGATTACTCTTTCCCACATATGCCGCTATAGAACATATGCCGTCGAAGATTCCGCTGTAGAAGAGCAATATCGACGTGTGATCATGAATCACCGATTCTTAGACTTATCATACGCTTTCTTCTTTCCTGACAATCGCAGGGAAGCATTTGTGACCGACTATTTTCACACCCTATTGTTTTTTAAACATTTTAAGGATTTCCGTACCCTCATACGAGTTCTTTTCTCAAGTTTTATGGAAATGACTGAATTCACAAGAATGCTAGGCTAGACACCAGTCATACCGTTGGAGTGCGTGTTCCCTTTTTAATATGTCCGAATTGTGCGCTTGATTACCTACATTTTGTGTATATACAGTGCGCCCGCTAAAATCCGTTGTCACCCCAATAATTTCTGAACGGCAAGAGCTATACTCATAAAAGTGGGGTCTAGGTATAGTAAAGTTGCTATGCGCTAAGCAAGAAAACCGCTTATAGTGCCACCTGGCGGCAAAATTCGGAGTTAGTGTTCTTATCTCAGAAACGGTACGATATACGGGAGAAAAGTCAATTACAAAGTTGTTCACCATCATCGATTTAGTAAGAGAAGACACCTTCTGTTCAGTAATGTTAAAAATAGAAGGCTTTAAATACATATTTGTTTTCGCAATTCCCAAAATTGTAACGCAACATAACGCGGAAGAAAAAAAGGAAGGACGTAACATCCGATTTTCTAGAGGATTTGCTGTTGATTGACCACCGGAATGCATGGTTCCAACACGACGCCGCCCCTCCGCACAAGGTATCAAATGTCCAACAGTACATTCGGGACACATTCCAGCAACAAGTCATCGGGTATGGTGGTTGCGTAGAATGGCCTCCACGTGCACCTGACCTGAACCCATTGGACTTTTTTCTGTGGGGATACATCAAACAGCGAGTGTATTCAACCCCTTCACCAACATTGAAGGAACTTCGAAACCGTATTACGGATGCTTGTGCCAGAGTGTCACCTGCCATGTTGTACAATATGCAGCGGGAAGTGCAGTCCCGTGTCCAGATGTGTATTGTTGCTGAAGGACCATTTTGAGCATGACAGATAGATGAGCCTCATTTCCGACAAGTGCAGTTTTGTTCAACGCGAACAAACAAATGTGCGTTCTGTGCTTTTCATTTGTATCATTTTTGTGCCCAAGATATTTTTTGTAATAAATCGATGATGCTTAACAACTTTGTAATTGACTTTTTTCCCGTATTTCGTACTGTTTTCGAGATAAGAACGCTAACTCCTAATTTTGCTGCCAGGGGCGCTGTAAGCGGTTTCCTTGCTTAGTGCTTGGCAACTTTACTATACCTAGACCCCACTTTTATGACTATAGCTCTTGCCGTTCAGAAATTATTGGGGTGACAACGAATTTTAGCGGGCACACTGTATATTTAATCTAGATTAAATTGTTGATTTTATATAAATTTTTAAAGTATCTGTGTCTACCGCGAATAGCGAGCTGTTCTAGTTTCTGCCTTTGTCTTTGCATCCCCCATTCTCCCCAGTTAGAATTATTTCACCACAAAATTTTTATATTTTGTATAGGGTCCATTCCTATGTGGATCCAGATAAATTTTTTGTTAACAAATGAAATGTTTGTAGAGATATAAATATTTTAGTGAAACTTACTTTTAGAAAAAATCGTTATTTCCGGGGTCAACTTTGCCTCTCAATAATTGAAAATCTAAAAATTCGTTAATTTTTCTATTCTGGATGATCGACTGAGGAAGCGATTTCTCGTCTATTTGTATTAGTTTCATTCCTGTAGGTGCATTCATGGGTTCTTTGCAGAGTTTTAAAGAATAGTCACTTTGGCAACCATCGGCAAAAGAATTTTTCTCGGAAGCGTCACTTTCCCGATGTAAACAACCCACTCTGAAATCTTCACTATAGGATCAATGCAAATTACTAGTAATCAGTCTCTAACTATTTTAATTTATTAACATGTTTAAAACTATTCACCACTATGAAGAAATGTTTTTACTTCCAGTATGTATATAAATTTTGAATTTAGAACTTGTATTAACGAAGATCTGACATGCGTTAATGTTTTCTCACCAAGCTATTAGAAATTGAGTCGCTACCCACGCCAGTATTTTGTTTTGTATTTTCACTCTCGCACCACCCCTTATTTTCCTAGAATTCGGGGAGTCTCTACCCCATATAGCAAATTTAGTTTATAACAAAGTTGCAACAGTCTTGCTCTGCAAGTTAGCAAGCTTGCAGCAAGTTTGACATGGCAAGACCGCAAGTTCATAACAAGTTTGCAACAAGTTATCGTAAACATCGAAATCACCGTGCGTCGAACTTGCAGTGAACTTCTCGTGCAAGTTCATTGGAAATTAGTAGAAAAAATAGCTTCCCGTCAGGGATATATTCCCTGGGAGGGATCCCCTTTATTCCACCCTCTTTTATTATCGCATAATAAAACGGTGGGAGGTTGCCTCGCCACGTTTTCCTCACTCTTCTTCTGATTGCACACTGGGTTATTTTTAATGGAACTTACGTTTACAACCCGAGGGCATGTTGAAGACAGCGCTATTCGAAATCACGATCAGCGGATCAGCTGGCGGTTATGCTAACCACAGTATCAGTTGAGACTCCAGCAGAGAAGGAAGAATGTAGTTTTTGCTTCGCCATTGTGTCATGTTTGCCGTGTCAACTTCGCGGCAAACTTGTTTTGCAAGGAGGGTGGTCGATTAGGCTATGTTACTTTGCAGGAGCTTTGCTTCAAATTTGTCACGTCAAGTTTGCCATGACAAAATGATATCAAGAGAAAAGCAAACTTATTGCAAATGTGCATGCTATCTGGGATATAGTACGTGGCATTTCTCTCCGTTTTGCGTCACAGTGAATTTGTGTATATAGCATTTTTAGATAAGTTTCTTGTAGTTATATATTCACTGCTTGTGTCTTGCCATGTCAAAGTCCTCATTTCACCATAGGGCCTCCCTACCAGAAGGCTTGGGGTTAACCCTTTTGATACTAATTTCTGGCTAACCTGAAATGTTTCGAAGAAGCGCCTGAATCTTACCTTTATACTCACTTTATCGTTTTCCTCGGTTCGTTATGGACTGATTGGTTTAGTTTTTGATTATTTATTGTAACTTAGCGTCATATATAAAGTGTTTTAACAGGGAGTGTCTTTTAATTTTTCTTAATAATTAGTCCTTGCATTGGTTCTTTAAGGTGACTGTCTGCATTCGAGACCATTTAATAATAATAAATAAATAAATAAAGCTATTTTTCTCTTTTTCTCTTTTTTTAAGTTTTTTTGTGTTTTTCTAGTTAAATAGTACATAAAAACAATAAAAATTTAAATAACAAATTTCTGTAAATGTTCCCTATTTTTATTATTTGACTAATTTGTAGTAAATTTCAACAAAATTTAACCAAAACGGTTAACACTCTACACAAAATTCCAATGGGATAATCATAAATTCATTTACACTCTAGACACATAACGTAGTTTTCTTCAAAATGAACTAAAATCTAAAAGGTTGATTAAAATGCAAAAATATTAGGAATGTTTATGTATTGCAATATCTATATTTTGTAATTTACTCTAATATTAACATTATTCTACATTTTTCAAATATTTTCTTATAAAAAAGGCTATAAATGAAAAAAAGAAAAAGGAGAAAAAGGTAGAGAGGAAAAGAAAAAGGGGAAAGGAAAAAAACCATTACATCAAAACATTTAAGTCAGTATATTAATAATAGTACACTGAACATTCTATAAAAATTTCATTCAAAACAATTTTACTTAGTATTGAAGGTATTGTGTTAATGGCTGATAATTTATTTCAATAATAATAATAATTGTGAGAAAAACGCGTTTATATTTTATAGTCCGGGAAGCTTAACAGCAGACGACACTTTTTTTAAAAATCAGCTATATCTCAGCTTCCAATTAACATAAAATGTAAAGAAAAATGGTTGTGGAAAGAAAGGTGTTTGAATTAAAGAATTTTTGGAAATATATAAATAATAAATAAATAAATAACAGAGAGGGGAAGGGAGGAAAGAGAGGAAAAAAGAAAACAAATGACCTAGTTAGTCGGAAAATGCCCTTTTCAATGTAGGCAGTCACATTGTTCCTCTAATAGTCTATACTATACATGGTAAATCCATATTAGAAAAAAGTTAATTATCTTGTCTGCTCACAATGGATATATTTCAATATTTCAAAGGATTCTGAAAGATCACTGAATTCTATTTCTGCTCTTAAAATGTTTTCTTTTTTTTCATAATTATAAATATTTTTTCTCACTTTTTCTTTTAGCCTTTTTAGCAAAATTTAAAATTCATGAGTCCTTCCAGAAAAAAATTCAGTCTTTATTAATTTTCTTTATTTTTTCTTTTCCTTTCTAAGATGATCTTCCTATAGGCAAAGGGGCATCGCCCATACAAGAGTCTCGCCCTTTACATTAAAGTAGTGTCATCATCAAGCGCACATTTTTCGGTCATGTTAATATTGGACCCACGAGCCCCACCGGTTTTTCTATTCCATTATTAATCTTCAACAGTTTTTCTAGCGAGAACTTCCCCAATGGACTTTGAAATCATTGCGATCGTGTGCAAATTCTTGCAGCTTCAGCTTCCCTCGAGTTTCTACAATGGACCCTCAAACAGTAACTTCTAACAGTAACAGTAATCAAAACACAGATCAACCATTGGACTTACCAACCAGCCGAAGATCAAGCAGAAGGAGGAAACTTTCTTACTCTTCAACAACATCCGCTTCGGCATCGGCACCATCAAGAGCTCTCCTCTCATGTTACAAGGACTCCACCCTGCAGGAACTCGTCCAAAAACCTAAAAATATCATTAAAGGTAGATCTAAAACCAAAATTGGAAAAGTAAAGTACACTGCAGACTTGAAAAAAGATCTCTCCACCAGAGCCAACTTGCTTTTGGACATAATAGAAAAAGCAGCAAATTTATTTCTGCAACCCGTACACTCGCTGAGTCTCCAGTAGCCGCAAATACACAGCTTCCCAACCTCCCAGTGCACAGAGAGATCAAACGGAAAGAAAGGAGGAGACCACACAGGCCATTCCTCCCACCTGCGCAGACATGGCAAGAAAGGATAACAAGAAGCCTTCAACTCTGTTCCTCTTCCCAACAGGAAACTTGGACGATTTAACAAACATTAAGGATCTCCTTCAGAAGGAAGCCAACAACTCCGAAATCCACATCAGGAACCTCATATCTATACAAAATAAAGGACTGGCAGTAACCTGCCGCGAAGACTTAGACGTCCAAACTCTACTTGACACGATTAATAATAAAGAGTCACTTAAGGCAACTATTATCGCCGGAAAAAGACACCCGAGCATTATCATTTATAACATGCCAGAACCCATCACTCAGGAGGAAGTAAATGAAACCTTCCGAGCCCATGCCGGAACAACAGAAAAACTTAAACTTCGTTTCAGGCTAACGGACAGGCAACCAGGTACGGTGCACTGGGTCATGAAAGCTTCTAGTAAAAACTTCAACAAAATTCAAAGGTTGTGCAAACTCGAAATTAACTGGACCATGTTCCAGGTATGTGAATTTTTCCATATAAAAAGGTGCAACAAGTGTCAAGGTTTTCGGCACCTGGCAAAAGACTGCCCAGAGAACAGGTATTCCTGCGCAAATGGTGCTGGACACCATCTCACTAGAAAGTGCAGATCACCTCATGTGTATTGCGTCAGTTGTGCCATGCTCAACCAAATCCATGGAACAAGGTATCCCATTGATCACTATACGTCTGACAGCGGCTTCTCCTGCTACAAGAGAAAGCTATCCCTATAGAAAAAGACTAGAGACTTCTAATGGATAAGACTCAAGATGTATTTTGTCAACACACCTCCATCCAATCCAACAGCAACAAAAACAAAAACTAGCCACAACATCCAACAGTTCAGACTACAACAGAACCCAAACTCTCCATGCGACTAATTAAAAGTCAAAGCTGCAACACTGACACAGACTCCAGTCTACAAATAGACACTACCACATATTCACCTCCCGGAACCAGAAATTCGACGAATTCACAGTCGAGCAGCAGAGCATCCTAACTCAAGAACAGCAATCAGCCAACACTTGCTCTTCATCCGTGATTCATTTGAAAAATCCACCCTTCATATCACTGCCAACCCTAGAGTAACAATTCCCAACTAACATTTCAGTGAAACCTGCGCAAAATTAACATGACAGAAAACTGGAAACAGCCTCACATACTGTGGTAGTGTTACGACTGTAATCCTCAATGTAATTCTTGTTGTAATGCATTATCTATTTTTCTTTAACGTCGTATCGAACAACACTAACAGCCGCGAATTATGTGTGAGGCTAAAAGTTTATGCACCAATGCAACTCGATGTAACACTCTACCCTTTCATTGCACCCGTCTGATACCTTTTCTTGTATATATTTTATATTATATCCGGATTGTAACTCTTTATCCCAGATAGCAAAGAAAGCTTGTCTAAAAGGTTTTGGAAACCTTGTCGTCAGCAGGGGTAAAGGGTTGTCACAAAGGTTTCCATGACAAGGGTTGAACCTTTCGAGCAAGATAGCGGAAGGGTTCGCTAGTCAATAAGAAACAAGGTTTTCTGTAAGGTTTTTAGTAAGATTTTCCCCAAGCTTTCATTACAAGCTTGTTTCAGGCCTTTCAAAAGATTGTTAAGAGCCCTCCTTCGGAGTACAAAATAGAACCCCTCCGAAACCGCACTCCTACAGAGGGACCGCATCCTACAGAGTTTTAGAAGAGGCATTTATCGCAAGTTTTTGAAACTTGAATAATTAAAGGGGATAAACAAATGAGTGACGATTAAATCCCCGACAGTATCCTGTGGAGAATAAGAGACCTATAATTATATTTTTATTTTTTTGGTTGATGTGCTTTGTTTTTCTTCGAAAATTCTTCCAGTGCATACGCTTTTATGTATCTTCCCATTAAATTTATCTTGAATAAAATAGTTACTGATTTTAAACTCTTCACTTTGGATGTGCATCAGAAACTAGTTGGGGGTCTTTTAAAACTAATGAAAGAACTGGAAAACTGGATGGAATAAAAGTGAATGGTTTTATCAAATGGTAAATTATCCAGCTTTCATTCTCTTTAGATAATGAGAGCACCTCAATTGACTGACCGAGTTGTTTCAACAGTAGACGTCACGGCCCCCCCCCCCAAAAAAAAAAGAATTAAGGTCCACTTCCATCGTAGTCTTTAAAGGTTTAGCTATTATTGTTTTTTTTCTTTCGAATGCGAATTATTTACACAAGTATCTGCTTTCATCAGTATTCACAAAATTACATTTGCATATCTCGCCATTACCAAAATGGCTCAATCAAACTCTTTCAATGGTGCCTAACATTGAAATGATTAAGACGGTCTTGAAATGGAATATGAAAATAAAAATCCTTACGTTTACATCGTTTTTAATGACTTCAAGAATCATTTATTCCAGATTCGAAGAAAATCGAACAACGTATTTGGTCGTAACTGAGTAACAACAACGAAATACTGAATTGTTGAATTGAAGCAGGACTTCGTTTCGCTGGGTCAATAAAAGGTTTTAAATAACGTGCCATTTAGTAGCTACATAAGGGCTATGAGAGTTCGACTTCTAACTTTTGAACTGAAATCTGATAATGAGGATGCCAAGACCTTTGATGCAGCCGGGTCTTGAATCTGCTGATTTCCGATTTCAAACACTTAACGATGCCACTGGGCTAGTGGACCCTGAAATTCAGATTAATTTTCTGTAAAAATACAGAATAGCATTCATTAAATATATTAAAAAACACTGTAAGTATATTTTTTCAATTCATACAGTACAAAAGAGATAAAACATACAAAAAGTGTTTGAATTAGTAATTATCATCCATAAAATTCTGTTTTCACAGACAAAGATTATTTTCATTGTCAATGTATATCACTTGATATATTTCTAAAGCAGTGAAAAAAGCTTGTTTGTAGCTTTATAAGCGTAAAGTAAAATCGTGAAGTGAAAGAACATTTTTCATCATCATATCTCCCCTCCTTCAGATTGATTAATTTATTGGTATCTTTATTATTCCAAATTAAATTTTTTCCTAAAAAATTAGGTAATCACTCTGAAAAAGTTTAATTCATTCATATTTTTTTTAGATTGACATCGAATTTTGATTATAAAAGACAGTTGTAAGGACAAATCACATAATTTCAAAAAGTTAGTCTTGTAACAAGGATGGCCTATAAGGCAGTAAGCTACTTTCAAAATTTTTCTGACTTAGCACCGACAGAATATTTAAGCCACGACCTATTAAACGTGTATTAAGCCTGCTTAAGAGATGGATTTTAGATAGGATAGAAATTCTGATCTGAGTCCTTTCGATAATTATAAAAGTCAAGGTAATTCTTAAGCAGTATCTTTTTGTTATTCAGAAATTAATATTGCTGAAATATAGAACTTAACTGAAAACAGAAAAAAGCATTAAATAGAAATAAAAATCAGAAATGTTCTCCCCACGACTGTCTTTGACAAACTACAAGTGATATTCTACAAAATAATATCACTTATAAGCTAGGGTTATCATCATTTTTTTATTGAAATCTGGACACAACGGGGGGGGGGGGTGCACGGGTCTTGGGAGGTCAAAATATAGTCTAAAATTCTAAGAGCTACCTTTCAACGATCCTCTTTCATAACACTAGTTCAGAGTTTTAGGAAGTGAAAAAAATTTAAGATGGCAGATTTCAAAGAAGATATCATTTTTAATATTGTTTGGTAATTGAAATTAAAATTAATGAAAAACAGAATTAAAACAAAACTGCTAAAAGTTTTAAGAGATTCAAGTTTTTGAGTTTTTTGAGATCCAACTGTAAACTGGATAAAGAGACTCATCCACTTTCTCATCAACAATGGATGTTAACAGTGCGAATAATGAATTTTCTTTCATTTCCGGAATGACGTCGGCATTTTCGAATACATCAGATTTTCTCTATTACAACCAAATTTCTCTCTCGCAGTATTCACTGGCGTAAATCCGGACATTTTCAAGATCCGGACACTAGTCCGGAAGTGAGCTTGAGATCCAGACGTATAGTAATCATACTTATAGCTTGTTGTCGAAAACATTTGTGTCTAGTTGAAATGAAACCAGATGTTTCCAGTTACCTTATAAAAGTAGGGGAGGCCGTTGCAAGTTTACACAAGGCTCATATTTCACATACCATTGGCAGGGGGCACTACATGTCGTTTCAGAAGAAGTGTCTCGGCCTCCATTAATACTCACGTAAGTTTGGAGTCAGCCTTGAAAGTGGATCGTGAAATGGACAACTTTTCATGATTTTTCACCATTTTAGTAAATTTTTACCCTTACATATTGTCTTTAATAAATTTCGTACTATTTGAATATTATAGCTTATTATGAATTATCCTCTTAGGTTGTTCTTTAGTAGTTGCTTTAAACTATTTAATTGATTATTTTTATTATGAATAAAGGTTATATGCTGAGTTATAACAAAAAAATAGCTATGGGACAAGTTTACACACAGTGCATGGGGCAGGTTTACACAGTGTGTAAACTTGCCCCATCGCCATTTTTTTGTTATAATTAGCACAAGTGGCACTTGCATTACAAAGTCATTCCTAACACCTGAAGATGTGAGGTCATTTCAAAAAGCAAACCAAGGAAAAGAATTAATAGAGGTAGGAAAAAAAGGCAAACATCAATTCTTACAGATACACCTGTAAAAATTGCTTTACAAATATAGAAGGAGAAATCAATAAAGAGGAAATTAGCATCAGCCCATCATACTATGTCTCAGTCGGTGAGCTCCATTATAACACGTTATAATAATGAAAAAGACAGTGTGGATAAAAAATTTAAAAATAAGAAAAACCTTATCCTGAAAGAAAATTTGTGAAATTCTGAGCGTAAAAATAAGCAAAAAACCAAGAAAACTTTTGATTCTGATGGCGATGAAAATTATCTGCGTATTTACTGTTTAAATCTATAGGAAGAGACAAGATCTGATGAACAGTGGGTACAGTGCACCGAATGTAAGAGGTGGGTTCATGAGGACTGTATTACCAATGCCAGTCAAAATGGTTTTTTTTCTATAAATTGTAAATGTACTTTTGGAAATAAACTAGGTTTCTTTGTATTTAATTTGTTGTATTTTAATCACTGTAAGCCTTCTATTTAATCCTTTTTGGTGGTGTGTAAACGTGCCACAGGCAGTGTGTAAACTTGCCACGGTCATGGGGCAAGTTTATACAGGTGACATCATGGTAAATAAAATGGTATAATTACAAAAATTTAATAATTTTAAGTTTTTAAAAATATACACTACACGCCCTAAAGTCTAAAAAATTAATTGGTAATGAAAATGAATGAAATACTTTAAATCTTTAAGACAGAAAAATAAAAGTTTAAAAAGTGTATAAACCTGCCCCGGTCTCCCCTATCTATAACTATAATTTCCGTTGATTCATTTTTACCAAAATTTGATACATATCTACAGTTTTAGAGTAAAGACAGCATGCCAAAATCCATCTCGCAAGTTGAATTTCTGAGTTATCGTGATCAGATGCATTCGGATAGACAAAAAACACTTTCGCTGACGAACTTTCCCAAAATTTGATGCACAACTACTATTTCAATGCAGTGACAATATCGCAAATTTCATCCATCTGGTATGTTGCGTGTTCGTGTTATGGTGCCCAAATACACATTGATAGACAGAAAGCCGCCCCATGCCCCCGTACCTGAAGCCATTACAGCAACCGAACCGGTTGAGTGGACATGGAACAACACATAGATAGACAAACATGATATCAGAAGTAATTGTTTATGGACCCCATGAGGTCTAAATAGTGGATATTCATAAAAAAAATCGAGGGCAAATATTTTGGCGACAATCTCTTTGTATACTCTGTGTAGGAAAAGAACTAATAGACAAATTATAGCAAACCTTTAAAAACTACTACAACAACCATGAAATCCAGCCGAAGCATACCCCACACATTCTCAGAGATAGGTTTAAAGGAAGAGTACAATAAAGCTCTTCATTCACTTACTGCTTCCACTTTTCTCTGCGTTTGCCCTATTCCAGAAGACAGGAAATTGGAAACTCTTTAAGTAGTTGTATCCATTTCTGGGGAGACAGGAGAACGTTCCGACAGCAACGTTTGAGGTCGGAAATGACAGACAACAGAAGATTTTTCACTTTCCTATTTTGATTCACTTCCCTTGTTTCGCTGTTAATCTCTTCGGCTTCTACCGCTCGGTCTTCTTCGTAGCATTCCGATTTTTACTCGGAAAGCTCTGTCCTCGCTAATAAAATAAAGTTGGATGGGAGTCAGTGTTTCCTTTTTTTTTGGAACTTCTACTATTTTAATCAATATATCTGTAAAATTTGGTCTTAATTTATCTTTGCAGATGTTTTTGTTGCCTTATTTTTATTATTATTCCTCTTATTAGTAATTCTGGTTGTTTTAAGAATATGATATGCAAAAGGTTTGTGATGACAAACAGTTAAGAGGCTTTCTAACATAACATTAGAAATTAAAGTTTAATTAGATTCAAATGCTTAAATTTGATTTTTAGTTACAATGCTTAACTTTCCAGCGGGGGCACCTGCGCAAATTTTACGACATATCGTGCATCGTATTACATATGTATATCGTATTATTTTACAAAAATAAATGCAACTTTTATTTGCTTTATCTGTATTTATTAGCTTATTAGTAAACAAATATTTTATAAATAAAAATTGCATTTAATTTATAAAAGAGCGATATAAATATGTAATAAGATGCACAATGCAAATAGCTCTTATATACACGCGCTCGCTGGAAGGTTAAAGGATTTATCGAAATAGAGTCTTGATTTAACTATTCATTTTCATAGTATCGAGTTCTTTTGCCATTATCCAAATTTTTTTACGATTGTTTGAGAATTATTCCTGTTTCATGAATTTATGACCCAAATGACGGTTAACAGTGAACAAGAACAATCTCACACCTTCTAATTATAAAACTGAAATCATTTTTTAATGTAAATAAATTGTTTTTGCAAGCAACCAGTTTTAAATTATCTTTATTCATTTAAATCTATTAAAACAGGAAAATTTATTATCCTTTTCTATTTCTTGAATTAATAAACTAGAAATCGTATTTTTAACTTCATTTTAAATTAAAATGTTATTAGATTTCAAAATAAAAATAAATTCTTCACTACTGTTTGGAATAAGATAGTTTGTGTCTTTTATCATTCCTTCCAATATAAAAAAAATCGTTTGTAATTAACTTTATATATTTGGTTTACATTTTTATAAAGTTGATTTTTATAATCATTTATAGCCTATGCATTTGTTTTAATAACGTTTTCGCATCTGAATTATTATACTAATGAGAAGCGTCTTCAAAATATCGATCCATCTCTAAATGAAATGAAAAAAGCAATTGAAAAGCTACTACAAAATGAAGTGTTTTTACTTATCTGTGCTATGCATCTAGAACCAACATCCTGAAGGAGAGTAGGCGGTGATGCCGACTCTCATGTTGTAGTCCTCAGTACGAGACTTAATTCTCATTTTTTTTTCTTCAATTAGAGATAAAGCGACTTTATAGCAAGCGTATGTCTCAAGCATACTTTTCTACTAAACCTAAACCAACAAAATCCTGATAAATCTTCAAATCATTTTCACCTCTTTCTAAAATCCGAAATTACTTCCAAAATAAATGAAATTGATCCATTTCTTACTTTCGTTATAACTGCAATTTTCACAATATACGTGCCTGTTATACATACCACTAAACAAAATAAAAGTTATTACCCGAAAATAACAAAGCTTGCCTTTGGGAACAGGAAATAAAGTAGGAGAAAAACTTTGAAATCTCAGACGTAAGTGATTGACTGACAGAGCTTACAGTAATGACTTCAGTCGTCTAGGAAAATAGAGTGTACTGCAATAGGTTTGACATCAGCCTTAAAATCGGCGGCCTGCCACCCATGCAAAATGACTCCAAAGATTAAATAACACTAAAGGAAGGGGGATTGGTTTTCCCTACTGTATGCCCTTTTTTCTTAAAGGAAAACGATCTAGAACCCATTTTACGGAGTTTGCAGAAAAACGAGGCATATAAAGAAAGGGCAAAATATTTTAATGGTTTATTTTGGGTGAGAAAAATTGAAAAGACGTGAATTCTTTACTTTTTCCATCCCTTCTCCAATGGATGGGTGCCGCTTTCCCGATATAGAGGTATTCTTACAGTAGATATTTACTTAGGAGACCCCCTTTTTCTTATACTGCCTTTTCCTGCACGATGCCTTAGATCAGCTCATATTTCACTTCCAATTCCACCCTCATTTCGAAAACAATTGGATTTTATTTTTTAACTCTTTTTCTCTTTTTTCGCATCTGCAATATTTGTTTGAGTTGAGTCAACAGCTCCTATTGGTTGCAGTATGAAATAGTAGAATTGCCACTACGTTGAGCCTTAAAAATACTCAATATTTTTTTAAGAAATCCACTCAACATTTTACAAATGTTACAGGAATGAACTCAGAAGGATTTAGTGGTTTATATTATGGTTTTGTAAAATATGAAGACGTTGTTTAAATGCATAATATTTAGTTAAATGACTTTATAGATTCTTTGTGGGAATGCATAGGTATTAAACAAAAAAATATTGGAATTTACTAGTACATAAATGAAGCCAGATAAGTCAGGGGATGTTTCAATCCTGTCCATTATTCGCTCAGAGGCGAAGATGGAGATTTATATGGAATTGTTTCTGATTAATTAACATCATTCAATTAATTCGAAACCATTATCGCACTTTTATCAGAAAAAAAAATCAGTTTTTGATATTCGGTATTTTCACATTCATTGTTCCTAAAATAAACTGCTGAATTTTCTTTGTATGAATGCGAAGTAAAATGAAGTTAAAAATAAATTTAATTATTTCAGCCGAATTATGCAAAATCAAGATAGAAATTTCCTTCGGTGCAATTACTTTAAAGAAGTTTTCTGAAGCAAATACTATAGTTACTGATCGCTTCGTGAATGCTGATGGCCTTAAAAAATTGTATCTATTATATTTTTATATTCGGCTCACAATGATTGTTCCTAAAATAAACTACTGAAGTATGTATAGTATGAATCTGAAGCAAAATGAAGTTAAAAATAAATTTCATTATTTCATTTGAGTATTTATACCAAGAAGAATCACGAGAAAAATTTCCTTCTGGGTAATTATTTTACATAAGCGGCCTAAAGCAAAAACCAAAGTTTCCGATTGCTTCGTAATTGTTGATTCCACCTCTTTCTTTAAACTTCCCCTTAAAAAATGGCATCAGTTGGCGTGCCGACTCGGTCTTTTTTCATCTCAATCCTCTTGCCGCTCTACTTGGGACTTGTGCACGTTACGACTTCTTGCTTAATAAGGCGAATCTGTCCCAGAATAAAAATGGGAACCTTATTATATTTCAGCTTTCCTAGGCACAGTCGAAACAGGTAGGGCTTTTCGTATTAAGCAGAATACAATCCAGTGGTGTAATTAGAGTTTCAAAATAATGCAAGCATAAATAAGCATGATATCCAGTTGTTACGTCGCGTCACCCAAAGTGGCTGTGATCTCGTCGTCTTGACTGTATGGCAGTTCTGGTGCGTGTTTGCAAGTAATAAACGTCGAGTGCGATGCCAAATTTGACCTCAGGGAAGCAGATAAATTGTTTAATTTTATATGATCAACAGGAGGGGCAAATGTAAGAGCATTCTATGTATTAATCGTTAAGTTATCGTGAATCTGTCTTATAACAAACTTTCACCACTCTACTTGCGATGTGTGCATGTAACGAGTTCTTGCTTAATAAGGCGAATTTGGTCGAGCATAAAAATGGTAAACTTATTATATTTCAACTTTCAGTGGAATCAGGTAGGTTTTGGTACTAAAAAGAATGCAATTCAGTCGTATAATTAGAGAATCTAAAAATAATGCAAGTATACATAAGCATGAGATTGAGTTGTTACATCGCCCAAAGCGGCTGTGATCTCGTCGTCTAGGCTGTATGTCAGTTCTGGTGCGTGTTTGTAAGCAATAAACGCCAAACGCAATTTTCAAAATCGACCCCAGGGAACCAGATAAATTGTTTAGTTTTATCTGATCAACAGGAGCGGTAAATGTAAGAAGCACTTTCAGGGCTACTTTGCAGTTTAGTTGAGATCGGTACACATTATGGAGATTTCGCCTATGAGGATTTTATTTATTAACCGTTAAATTACAATGAGTTTGCTTCATTACAAAACTGCTATTACATAGGAAAATTAATTTAAACTATTTAATCAATTTCTTAACATAATAATATATATTTAAGAAGAAACGCAAAAATTAAAGGAGCAATTCATAAATTGATTATGATGCTTTAATTTCATAGTTGCAAAGTTTACAAATACATAAGTGTTGCCTTAACCCTAAAATAATTCACGCAATATTTTTGTGAATTTATTTAATTTTTATTTCATTTAGCAACATTGCCTCATTCAGCCAGTAGTTTTAAATGATTTACTGAACCCGATCTGAAACGTTAATCTGGCAATTGTGAATAAATTTACATGGTTAATGTCGCTTTCAACATCCTTTGTGTTTCAAATCTAATGACTGGGAAATCTCAGTTTAAATTTGAGAAGAGTGAGTCACGTAAACAAAGAAAATTTAGATGTTTGTATCACTTTTTATCATTTCTCTTCAGCACTCTGGTATTGGTAAAAAGCGAGCTGCTCGAATGTCGGAATAACAGGAAAGACAGTCAATAATTTGAGTTCTACTATTTGGCTTTTCCTATAAACCTTATGAAACTTTTGACGTGAAAACGTCTTTTCGCTCGTTACAGTGATAGTTGGTCGAACTTTCTTGTGTGACAAAATACCGTCAGATTTGAATCGTTAATAACTACGAGACTGATAATGCTAAAATATTGGTTGACCCCACAACGGATAGATCAAATCTGTAAGAGTTTGTAGCATAGTATTTGTTTTTCCTGTGAGGTCATCTTACCAGTGTTGGCTCATGCGCGTGATTGTTATGAATTAGCTTTATGTCAGGTTATAAATAGGTGTAGAGTGGAAACGCTTTTAGATAGGAGGTTGATTCTTTTGTCATTTTAAAGAACTTGAGGAGTATTACTAGGACACAGAGTGATACAATAAAAATATTTATCAGAATATAAGTTAAAATCGGTATTAAATTTAAAATTTTAAACTTCGCATGTTTTTTGATTATCACATGCAGAGTTTTCTTTCGAATTGTACGAAACTTACAGAATACTTGACAATAGTAAAAGAAACATTGTACTAAAATTTGAATTCAAAAATTTCAATATTACGGGAAATATGAGCATTTGTAGTAAATAATGTTTTACTGCGTATACGCGTAAGAAAGGTGCAGTTAGGGTCCGCGCCGTAGATTTTTCGTGAAAACGTCAGGATAAAATCATAAAACAAGTATTTCGTATTAATATATAATTTAATTATCAATCTCTTTAATACCATATTTACACAGAATAGTATAATGGTTACAGAATTGATAAGTCATAAGTTTATCGCATGTAGCAAGGAGTTTTTTTCGAATTCTCTCCATAATGAATAGTTCTACTTATATGAATACAGTGTTGAGGAATGGTATAAGAGTCGTCAGCCTTATTATTTATAAATTAGATATTTAAATAAAATTCTAATTTTTATCACTAATTTTGAAATATAGAATAATAAATCACATTAACATGTTCAATCTATGATTTTCTTATTTACATAAACAGTTTATTGGGAATAAGATATATGGCTAAAAAGCTTAACAGTTGTTTTTTTTAAAGATCCATAAAAAGTTGTGTGAATATTTTGAGCCGCGAAGCCATTCTTCACCTACGTCGGCTGAAACTCGCATCTTTTTCGATAAATAGTGAATGCCTAAAACAGCTACTGATATAACTTTTTCTGACCATGAATCAAAATTTTATGAGCTTTGCTTGTCAGGTGGTGCCAAAAATATATTCTCTTCCTCTCTCTCTCACACACACACTGATTGAATATCATACAGTGTAGAAAAATAATGAAATATTCATGGTATAAAATACTTCTATAATTCGTTTGCTGGTAAACGGAGGCAGCAGTATTAGTCCATAAAAACTAAACATCCAGTATTAGTCCATATTAAGAAATTTACTTACAATTCTTTGAATTTATTATTATTACTCGTCTTCAAGCATATAAAAAATTTAAATAGTGACTTAAAAGTTATGAAAAAATTACATTAATCAAGTCGTAATATTAACATATTTGATTTTATGGTATCACTTAGTGAAACGCACAGAATTTTATGTAAGAATTTTTCAAACGATTTCTTTAATTCTCTCGACTTATTTAATTAAATTTTGATTCCATACCACCTGGTTACCACTTTGCGCATCCTGGCACTGAATTTGATGGAAAAACTTAATTCAAGGTTCCATGATATATAAATAATTACCTATGAATTAAAGATTGCAATATAGAAAATAATTCCAATAAAAATAATTCCTACTTTTTTAATACGCTAATTAAAGTGTGTTTCTAAAAATTTGTTCTCATCTCTACATTGAATAAAGAAAAGAGAGATTGTTTTGTTTTAATAATGTCGTATTCAACAACTTGTTAATAAGAGGAAATAAATGGTGTTTTGACTATCACTTTGCAGCAGTATCACGTATTTTAGTGATGCAAAAAATATAAAAAAACGTAAAATAATATTAATCTCATGTTTAGATATCTGATTTGCTCCTTCATTCCATTAGAAAGTTCGAGAAGAAGAAGAACAATGTGTAGTGTAATATGAACTCATAATTTTTATTTCCAATTAGTGCTGTCTTTTCTACCTGCTATTTATTTTTTAATTCAAGAGTACTTTTTTACCCCTAAAATTCTTATAAAATGCCAACAAAAAATGCTGTTGATATTTTATAAGAATAATGCATTTAAATTAATGCTGAATTTTAAAATCAAGAATTCAGCCATTCTTCATAAATAAATTAAAAGCAAAGCATTGATTTTTGATTCCGTGTGAGACATTTGAGACATAAAACTCAATAAAAATGTGATGTAAGCAACGGCAACATACAATCTGATACATATAAATCTCAAACCCAGAGTTTGGATTGTAGAACAAAAAATTTCAATTATATTTGTAGTATCTGTAAGTAAACAAAATTCAACCACCGAACTGAGGCTAGTAATAAAATCTAAAATGATGCAAATAAACGATTCCGTATAAGGTAAAAATAGACCTCAGATAAAAATAGCCGATGTTTCAAATTTAGTGAGCAATACAATGGAAGTAGTATGCTTAGCACCAAAGACAAATTCGGCAGCAAACTTAGTGTTAAAGACATGCTAATGTAAACGTATAACATAACTACCTGCAGAACACAATGGTTGAAAAACCAAATGCATTGGTTAGTGAAAATGTAGGGTATCAAATGCTTAAATTACTTCAATGAAAATTGCTTGACATTCTGTTTCATTTCTAATATCAAATTCCATCCAAATGCAAAAGTACGATTATTCTTAATTTTATTCACACACAAAACTTAGTTATTGTTTCTTCCTGAATACATCGGGAAGTACCATATGGAAGTCCCCAAAAAATTTTAATTTTCTCGAGATCTAAGCGCAATTTCTTTATACAGAAGATTAAGACTCTCCATTTACACTTTTGTTAAAATATCCTACTTATGAAATTCGAATAATTGCGCAAAATTCGGGAACTAAAACGTTTCGAATTTTAACTTCGAACGAACTTCATTAGTTGAGCCTTTTTAATTTAGCCAGAAATAACTACTATTTATTTGGTAGCGTAATTATTACATTTTTTCCTTAAAACTTTTCGCTAATACAGTAGATTTCACGAAGCAATTGAAATTACACACCCTCAAACACTAATAATATATTTCCTTGTTGGTTGTTTAGCTCCCGACATTAGTCGAAGAGATTATTTCCATTTATCATTTTAATGCGTAAGTCACTAAAAAGAAAATTGAAAAGCAAAATTCCATTATAAGGGGATAGATACTAAGTCACTCTTGACGATGAATAGACGACTGAAAAGGATAGCCTGTCTTTGTTTGTATAATAATCAGTTCGGTTTCATTTTTTACCGGGAAAGAACTGATGAACGCTTGCAAAGCCTACGTTGGTTTTTGATTATATAGAGAGCTGAAATTTATTTAGCAGAAAAATTACGCTATTATGTACCATTCTTTTGATATTTATCATCGGTTATAAACACAAAACAACTAAAAATTGAAAAACGAGGAAATTTGATTATTATTCTTTGTATTATTCTTTTGCAGTTTTGTATTGTGTTTCCGTATTTAAAATTTTCTTGACTTAAAGTAGTTTTTTTCCTCATTCAATACATTTCACCAACTCTAACAGTGTTTTTCAAATCTCTAATCCGTCCAACTATCTATCTATATAAAACGATAACGTACGTGGCACAAAAAAGAGGTTAATTTCTCTTTTGCCGATAGCAACGATTGGTTTGTTTACAAAACAAAACCGGCAGCCTCATCCATATTAGGCTTAACTTTATAGGCAGATTCGTTCCGGTGTAAAACAACTTCTTCTGGGAAAAAAATGAGTTTAAGACGTAGAGTTCACAATATTTCTTAATGAAATTTTGGATGAAATTATTCAAAACAACAGTTAGAAATGAAGCAAATGGACTTAGGCGAGACATAGAACGTTCAGATCTACGTCAAAATAGTTCAAATCAGAGTATGTTAGGATTGTATTGATTGTGAATTCACAAATTGAGACGAACATCATGGAGCTTTCTTTTCAGAATATTGTATATTGGGTACTTTTCCGTTATACGCACACAATGAATGGCCAGCTTGGCTCAAATTCTTTGCTGACGGTAATTGACGCTCGCGAGATTTTTGGGGAGCTGAAGCGTCAGAAGCTTGAATGCGCCAGTTCGGTCGAAAATGCACGGTGTGTGTATGACGGAGCGCAGATGCTCTGCGTGGGATCAGCTAGTTTTTTTTTTTTTTTTTAAGTCTTTTCATATAAAATAGCGATGCTTTTTTAACCGCTACAATAATTCGCGACTCGAATCTGTATTCGCGGCAATTATGCCAAAATTACGAATAGACCAAATACTTTTGCACCAGACTGTATAGTAATTTATATACGAAACAATACACTAGCTCAAATCCTAAATAGTATGAAGCAAAAGAGAAATAATTTTTTTATATTTCGCGAAACACCATGTTTAAACTGAGGATTGGTGTCATTTAAAGCCATGGAGCAGAATATTAGAACACAAGAATTCTAAACAGCAAGAACTTTTTGGCAAAAGGTTTAAATTAATTATTTGCAATTCGTCTCAATTTAATATTTATGTTACGTTAACGAAATATAACTGCATGAAACTAAAATTATATTTCATTTATCATTAATATTTCATTTCAACAACCATTTTGTTACAATGGAAAGATGAACTTTCATTCTCTTTGTTTCATTAATTAAAATAACCATTTAATGTATCATTATTTTATTTATGCCGTCATTTAATAAAAATTCCGTTAATTAAGCATAATACATCATCACGCCATAAGCATTTCAAATTCCTTTTTCCATCAGAAATGAGCAACTCCAACAAATTTACACTTGAATTCTTCACGTGAGAGACGAAAGACAAACTTATTAAAGCAATTAAAAGCAAGAACACAGTCTCGGGAATTTTGTGAAGCAAAGAAAATATACTTGAACTGAACAAGCAATTAAATTCTCGAGCTGGTATGCAAAATATGATAAAAACGAATTCATGAAAGCATCCGTACGGTTTGTACGAAAAACTGAGTTATTCCATAAATAATCCATCTTTCACTTGAACTAATTGGTTTTTGTTGCCACAGTTCGTTGATGGTTGGTTCGGCGACGGAAATGGGTGTTTTTTCTGTCCCACTTGACATCTGAAGGCGGGTAAAAAATGACTTCTGCCAAGAAAAATCCACAAAGAATTTGCTTACCGTCATTTATCGTCGTAGGACACTTCATGAGACATGAGCGCCTTTTTTACCGTCATTAATCAAGCTAAAGTATTTTTAAAATTCAAAATTCCTTTAGACCTCTTTTTTCTAACAGTAAAATAATAACTTCTGTTGTAATTCATGATAAAACATGCTAAAATCTTGGGGATTGGATTTAAGTTTAAATGTGATGTCAAACAATTGAAATAGTACTGAAACTAGGAAGCGAAAAGTATGCAGTTTAGCGGTGGTTATGCTCTTTTGCAGAAAAAAAACGGTATATTAGTTCAACACTTATATTAATCACTTTCAGGTCTGCTAATTAAATATACCCTTTTTAGAAAGTTTCAGAAAAAAATGTCGTTTCCTTTTGCAAACGCTTATATTACAATGTTTCACCTTTCTTAAAAAATAACTTCGTGTAAAGCATTCATCTAAACAAAATTTGGGTCCTACAATAAAATGATATCTATGAAAAGGAAACAGTAATTATGATATTTTTATAAATTGGAAATTTGTATGATATGTATACTCATTAAACACACTTTTGGAAAGGAGAATTAAGAATACAAAAAGCGGCAAAAGAATAAATTAAAAATGCTACAAACTAACCTTCGTAGTTCCATCCAATAAATATACCAAGTAAACAACATTCGTTACATAGAGTTAAACGTCTTTTCGCTGGTATAGTGTGATATTGACGTTTGGAGACGTCCTTAGACCATAGTTCAAAATTATATTCCTCGTCCCTAAAAAGTGACAGTGGAGCTTCAGAAGGAGACGATAATCTAATCACTCGTAATAAATCACCAGTACTGTAAAAGACCAGATAAAGTCCTAACCTACAGTTTAAGAAAAAAGCAGCTAAACCATTCTTTGGCTACTAACTTCTAAGAGGTTGACAAATAATCAAAGCTATATTTCAATTTCGATTAAAATAAGAGCACAGTTAAATCACTTCTCATATAGACTCAAACAGCTATATTAATTCTACAAATTAAAGCTCGAACAAATATCTAAATAATACAATTTTTTTGAAAAAAATCAAGAAATTGAGCTGATTTTGTAATGAACGCCAATATGTACGGGACAATTTTACATAATTTTTCCTGCTCTAATGTCCTACGTTTATTTTATTTTCCAAACAACACATGGAAATTTTTTATTTTAATTTCCAAATAAATAATCATCCAATAACAACAAACAAAAGTTTATTTCAAATTTCAAGTAAAATCTGTATAAATCACCTGAATACTCAGTTACAGCTTTAAGCCGAATGCGCAATCGTCCAATTCAAAAAGGTCAACAGATATATAATTATTACTTCAAAATAATTATTTAAAAAAATAAAAATTTTAATAGACCACGTTCTTAAAACGGACTAAAAAGTATAAAATAATTTCTTCTAGCCCCATACAGATTTATAAACCCATACAGATTTAAAACGAAAAACGTGGGGCGCATGTAATAGATAATTGATGTATAAATAGTTTATTTCAGTCGCTAACAATTTTATTGAAATGGAAATGATATGAACTGTTGTGTGAGTTTTCTCAACGACAGCTACTCCCTACACTCCTTACTATTAAATATTGCATGCGCCCCACGTTTTTCGTTTTAAATCTGTATGGGTTTATAAATCTGTATGGGGCTAGAAGAAATTATTTTATACTTTTTAGTCCGTTTTAAGAACGTGGTCTATTAAAATTTTTATTTTTTTAAATAATTATTTTCTCCTTTTTAGTCATCTGTGTGTGAAATTTTGCAATCGATTTTAAACATCTTGATGAGATTATGACGAAGACATGTGGCAAATTTCAGGTTTATTTCAGTTTCTCTTTACCTGATCATAAATAAAAAATTGTTATTTTCCTGGAAAAAAAAGTTATGTGACGCAGAGACCTTTGAGATATAATGAAAAACGTACAGCGCATGCGCAAAGATATGGTTAAAATATGGGGTGCTTCGATGGCCCCATGGGCCATCCTTATGCCCAAGAACCAAGTCTGTAATGTTAATAATTTTCGAGATATAATGAAAAACGTCCTGCGCATGCTCAAAGATATGGCCAAAATATGGGGTGCTTCGATGGTCCCATGGGCCATCCTTATACCGAAGAACCAAGTCTGTAATGTTAATAGTTTTCGAGATATAATGAAAAACGTACTGCGGATGCGTCATGCAAAATATGAAATGACAGACAAACGGACAGACAGACAGACAAGAAAGCGATTTAATAATGCATTGTCATCTAGTTCTGAACTATGTTTAAAGTTTCAAGTCTCCAGCTCATCGGGAAGTTAGTTTAAAATCGATCGCAAGATTTGTACCGAACAGACAGACAGACAGACAAGAAAGCGAGTTAATAAAAACGTGGTAAAAATAAGCATAGGAAAATAGTTGATAGAAGGAGAAAAAAATTAGAGCGTGGATTTTTTTTCCCACTAAGATAAATCTCACGACTGAACAAGAATTTGCACAATCAACAGAAAATAACGAAGCAAAAATGAATTCCCTCCTTACGATTAATACCTCCTCATCATTTTTATTTACTCTGGATTCTCTTCAACATCCCATCATCGCTTTAACTTATTTAATGAAAAATTGTTTTTTTAAATGTCTTGGATAAATTTCTTATTCACTATGAAACGCTCCATTCCTTTATTATCAACTGAAAAAAGAGGGATAGGCCACAAAGTTGAGAAAAAGTGAACGTCTTTGTTAGTTTAACACAAGTCATGACACATGAGCTGAGACACTTCTAAGCCCAGTGACATCTACCGACCAATTCAAATCAACAAAAAAATGAAGAAAATGGTGAACAACTAAAGATATATGAAGGAATTGAAGTGAAGCGAAACGAGAGATTGTCGCTTCCCCCCCCCCCTTACTTACGTCGGTCCACAACTAAGAATCGTTGTTTTCTAACTACGAGGAAGCAAAAGGGGGAGCGAGAAGAAAAAAGTATTCATGATGTTTTAGAAGAGGCATTTATCACAAGTTTTTGAAACTTGAATAATTAAAGGGGATCAACAAATGAGTGACGATTAAATCCCCGACAGTATCCTGTGGAGAATAAGAGACCCATAATTATATTTTTATTTTTTTGGTTGCTGTGCTTTGTTTTTCTTCGAAAATTCTTCCAGTGCATACGCTTTTATGTATCTTCCCATTAAATTTATCTTGAATAAAATAGTTACTGATTTTAAACTCTTCACTTTGGATGTGCATCAGAAACTAGTTGGGGGTCTTTTAAAACTAATGAAAGAACTGGAAAACTGGATGAAATAAAAGTGAATGGTTTTATCAAATGGTAAATTATCCAGCTTTCATTCTCTTTAGATAATGAGAGCACCTCAATTGACTGACCGAGTTGTTTCAACAGTAGACGTCGCGTCCCCCCCCCAAAAAAAAAAGAATTAAGGTCCACTTTCATCGTAGTCTTTAAAGGTTTAGCTATTATTGTTTTTTTTTTCTTTCGAATGCGAATTATTTACACAAGTATCTGCTTTCATCAGTATTCACAAAATTGCATTTGTATATCTCGCCATTACCAAAATGGCTCAATCAAACTCTTTTAATGGCGCCAAACATTGAAACGATTAAGACGGTCATCATCTTGAAATGGAATCTAAAAATAAAATTCCTTACATTTACATCGTTTCTAATGACTTCAAGGAACATTTTTCCAGATTCGAAAGAAAAAAAAAACGAATAACGTATTTGGTCGTACCTGCTTGAACTTGAATTAAAAGAGTTATGGGATTTGAAGCAACAGAGGCTGTTATACCCCCGTACCTGCTTAACAACAACGAAATGCCGAACTGGAATCTGATAATGAGGATGTCAAGATCTTTGATGCAGCCGGGTCTTGAATCTGCGAATTTCCCATTTCAAATCCTTGACGTTGCCACTGGTCTACGTGGACCCTGGACTTCAAATTAAGTTATTAGTTTAAATTAAGGTACACGAGACCACATTTGATACCGTTGTCAGGTGGTGCGAATGAAACATACTTAGTAACGTGTTTTCTGCCTTGAAAATCGGGTTTAAAGTCAAAAGCAGACGAATGCTAGTTTTATAGTAAACGCTGAAAAGACTAAATTTGCGGAGGAATTGTCAGAGATATAAATTTGAAGCCTGAGTGCCAAATGCTTAGTCCAGGCAACGACACATCACATCAAATAGATTCTTAAATCGACAAACTTTCATACTACTCCCGCAACCAGCCGGAGTATTTATTCTTCCTTCCACATTTTCGTACTTCTACCATATGCCCCTTTTTCTCTTCGTTCTATAAGGAAGCTAATAGAGTATGTAGCTTTGTCCTCTCTTCTCTTAGATCAATTTGTTCTAAATTTAGACTAAGACTTACAATTCTGATAAAACAATACATCAAATTTCATTCATCTAGCTCATAGTCAACCTGTGGTACGCGTACATCTGGGGTGTATGCGCCGGACCAGTTAGGGGTACGAGAAAGCAATGTTGGTAATGAGGGAAGACCTAAATCAAATGGGACTAAAATAAAAAAAAAAATGTTTTAAAATTTTGTTTCCCCGAGTTTGTGTGAAAAGTGAAGGTTACCCAAGTCCAAAAGCCAACTGGGTAGTAACGAAAAAAGAGTTCCAAGAACTCAGTGCTTTAGCAATAAAATAATTAATACCTTTCACGAACCTAGAAATCGTAGAAAGAGCATGCACACCTCCGGGTATATTAAATAATAGGTATTGCTGTAGGCTTGAAGCAGCTGCAGTCATGATCTGTCATATCTTTCTTCATTTGACCCTAATTTTATAAAGTCCAGCTCCGCGAAACAAGATTAAGGATCACACTAAAATTGTTTTCCATTCAAATAGTTGATTAACACGATGAGTAATTGATAGTATTCATCTTATGTTTATGAAAATTATTTTAATTCTGTTTTCATTTGTTAGGGCTTGGAACTAGTACTATTATGAAAAATGGAATACAAAATCGAAAATCAAGAATAAACCCTGCGAATGTTTTCCAGTTAATCCATTTGACTCTTAACCCCTTAAGGATAGCAATTTTTTGCAATCTAATAAGATTGCCCTTTTCGTGTTTCGGAAAGCGGCTGTCGTTTTCATTCATATAAGAAGGCATAGAATACTTGAGATGCTTATTGATTCTACGTAATTTTTGTATCACATTATAAAGCTAATTAATAATTGAATTTTAGTTTATAAGTCTAAAAATGCAATAATTCGATGCACGTCAGTCAATAAGTCGGGCGCGAGACTTAAGGGGTTAAGCTAACCTAAGCCCTTAACATTATTTATGAAAACTTCTTTGCACGGAGGATGGTTGGAAGCGGGTACTGAAAAATAAAAAGCCTCATCAACGGGTACGGGAGATGAAAACACTGATTTGAGTTATCGTATTCACATATACACAGATCGACCTGCCTTTGATGGATTTCATCCAGAATTTAATACAGATTAAGACTTTTCCTGAAATGATCACCTATCAAATATTATTCGTTTAACTCGTTCAATTTTTGAGTTTTTGCGATAGGCACACATAGTTTCACAGACAGGCATAATTCCCCAAAAATGTTTTCGGGCTCAGGGAGTTCTAAAACTTGGAGATTCATCAAAATCTCGAAGATGATTATTTGTTTTGTTGATTATAATACTTCCTCTTTGTGTAGGAAAAAAAATGCGGGTAATAAATTAGCGCAACTTATATAAATGGCAAATAAAGTCAAATCCCGTTATATCCCTCAACGGGCTATATCCGATCTTATATCCGAGGGATTACTACATCCGAATTTTCAAATATTGGCTGCACAAGATTTCCTATGCATTTAGTTGTTGAACAAACAGGGCAAAATTTTCTATAGGGCCAACCTAGGCCATGGCCTTGGGCACAAAAATAAAATAAATTACGATAAAATATTTACAAATCTCAGATTTATTTTTAAAAAAAATCATTTAAAATACTGTTTTTTAAGCACATCCATAAACTTTAAATAAACTGTCGGCACATTTACGTTGTCTACCTCTATAGTTGCGGTGAATAAACAAATTACTTATACGAAATTGGCGTTAGTAACGGACTACAGTAAATTAAAATAAATATTTGTTCTTAAAAGTTAAACAGTGAAATTGTTTGTACTCACATTTATTTCTCTAAAATATAAAAATAAGTAGTGATTTTTTTCATTAAAGACCTGAAAAGTGAAAATTTTATTCACTATATCGAATTACTTGCTCTTGAAGATCGTTAGAAATATTTGAAAATATATTAGTCGAATTAGTTCGGTTGGGACCATTTGAAAAGTTCGTTACACGTTACTCCTTCTCTGTGGTTCGTTATAACCGAGGGATCTTTAAATCTCGGTAGGGATATTACGAAAATAACAGGTTTTCGGTTATTCAAGTTTTTTTCACTCATGCTTATTATAACCGCTCAAAATAACCGGTTTTCGGTTGTTTTTTTAATAAAAAAAAACAGACGCCATTTGTAGACAAAATTTTTCATTAGTATTGTTTCTGCAGGAAATCAATCCATTGGCCAATATTTATCTGTTCATAAATACTCATTCAGTAATCCGCCAACCAATAGGCGCCTTCAGGAAGCGATTAGCGTTGATTGGTCTAAGATGATGAAATTCAAAGCTTTATAACTTGGCAAATTTTAGTCGAATCGAACCTAAAATCGACCCTATCTTCCAATCCGATCTTTCACCCGGTTATCAGATTTTTTAAAAAAAATAACCGATTATAACCGGGACAAAGAATAACCGAAAAAAACCGGTACGTTTTTCCTATCCTTAAATCTCGGGTTTTTATTGTATGCGTTTCCTTTTATAATACGCTATACATGTTTTGACACTTAACCAAAATTTAGTTTTGACATATCTTTCATTCACAGCCAAGAACTTTCTTCAAATTTTAAAAAGGAACAATGGAGCACACGCTTTTCCTAAACAGCCGTTTTTTAACATTTACTCGCCTAAAAACAATATTTTTTACAGAGAACTGAATATGACTACGCTTATTGTGAGGACTCAGGAAAGGACGAACAGGAAACTAACTTCAAACGGCAATAGTTTCTTTAATGTCGTTAAATATATAAACTTAAGAATTCTTTTAAAACCAACAGAAAACTTTGCCAAAAATCATTTTACAAAAATAAAACAGGAATATCAAAAACAAAGTTAGAGTAGTTCAAAGCCTCGCCGTTGCCGAAGCAACAGAACTGCTTGTTTTCTCAGTTACTTTGGATCCGAATTTCCAGTAAAAACTGAATGCATATCTCTTATACTGTCTTTGAATTTTGTCCGAGAACAAAAGTCTCGCAGTCGCCACATTATCATAAAGTTTCCCTTTCTTTTTGAACAGTTTAGGAAATATTTAAAATTTATTATCTAAGATAAAATTAATCTTTTCTGCGGAAATATTTGCAGTCGACAAATAATTTTCATTCCATTTTTAATTCCATAACTCAAGAAATATGAATACTTTTTAAGCATTTTTGATTGCTTTCTCACTGAACAAAGCGGCTTGCGAGAAAAAAAACTAGTTAATTCGCAAATTATTTCTGTTAAAATAGAAAAGAACTATGTAATTCTAGAAAAAAAAACTATGTAATTCGCAAATTATTTCTGTTAAAATAACAAGGCATTTAAAACTACATTCATCCATTCAAGACTTAAGCCAGCTTCATCATGGAATATAACAACAGTCGTTTCCTTTGGAGAAAAATAGCGCCTCGTGGAATTTCGAATTTTAAAAATATTTAGCTTGATTAATGACGGTCAGAAAAAAAAACTTCTTATATCTCAAAGTGTCTTATAACGAAAAATAATAGTAAGCAAATTCTTTGTGGATTTTTCTTGAAAGAAGCCATTTTTTATTTGCTTTCATACGTCACCCGAGACAGAAAAAAAAATGCTGTCGTTTTCAAACAGCCGCTGATGTTAAAGGCGTAGGACTACTTTACTAACGCGACTCTTTTTCGATTTTCATTTTTTTTTGTAACTTCTGTTGTTACCCTTTATCTCTAAAATAAGAAAAAAGTTATGTTTTTAACATATGTAGTTACCGAGATATAGAGGATCGCGTCACCAATTCATGCGTACTTTTGACCAACTTTGCGACTCAGTAGTTGCTGAACTAAATTCCGATTTTTAATTTTTTTTGTAACTTCTGCTGTTACCCTTTATCTCTAAAATAAGACATTAGTTATGTTTTTAACCTATGTAGTTACCAAGATATAGAGGGTACAACGTTACAACGTCCCATACAACGTTTTTTTGTGGCGTTTTGGCGTGTGTATCAAATTCCATCCTGAGACCCCAATGGGAGGAACGTAGTCCTACGTTAAAAATACCCATTTCCATCGCTGAACCAACCATTAACGAACGGCAACAACAAATACCAATTAGTTCATGCGAAAGATAGAATATTTAAGAAATAATTCAGTTTTTGGCGCAAACTTTGTGCTTTTAAAAATTCCGTTTTTATTTTGCATACCAGTTTGGGAATTTAATTACTAGTCCAGTTCAAATATATTTTCTTTGGGTTATGAAATTCCCGATACTGCTTTCTCGTCTTAATTGCTAAAATTTGTCATTTTCTCTCGCATGATGAATTCAAGTGTAAATTTATTAGTTGCTTCTTCCTAATAGAAAAAGGATTTTTAAAAGTTGATGTCGTGATGATGTATGCGTAATTAACCGGATTTCCGTTTTTATTCAATGGCGGCGTGAATGAAATGTGATACATTAAATGATTGTTTTAATTGATTGAAGAAATGCAAACGCAATGAAAGAACTGATCTTTTCCTAACGTATTATTTACGATCGAGTTCCGCTACGACTGACAGATCGTAAGTCTAATTTATATTTTTCAATTCATATTTTGTAATTCAGTTTATATTTTGCGTTCTTCTTCATTCAAACGGGCTACGCAAAATGCACATAAAACACAAAAATTCAATCTAAGTACATATAAGTATTGTGTATGATGGGGAAATATATATAATATGTACTCTATTGCAAGTACTGTACAAAAAATACAACCTAAAATTGCGTTTCATCTTGATTTTGTGTGTGTGGGAGAGTGAGTGCTTGTGTCGTAAGTGCAGATGGCTGCAAGTGAAGGAGGTTATACATTGACTTTGTACTACATATAAAATGCAATCTTTCTCTTTTTATTTATATGTAATATTTTAACAGTCTCACAGCCACATAAGATGTAGAAATGGAAGTGCGGTGTGGTATTAAGTTGTAACAAAATGGAACTGAATGCTTAGAATCTTATAAAAGTTTATAAGGGGAGATTTTGATAAAAACATGGCATCAATTTTCTCATTGGCCGACTAAAAATACCGTGACAGCAAATTAACCTTAACCCTTTCCCTCAAGGGAGAGGAGAGTCTTTAAATACATGTAACAAACGGAGCGATTACGAAATTTGATTTATGTGTTTCAATCCATCGAATTAAAAAATATGGCTGGGTTAGATCTGAATTGAGCGATTAAATCTTGTATTAAATCTACTCTAAACTTTCCCTTTCTAGGTAGAGTAGGTGAATCTTTTAAATCAACAAATAGATCGACTGACATGAAATTTGATTTGCATGTTTCACCCTATAGAACTAAAAATATTGCCGAGTTCTATCTTTTCTAATGAACCCCTAAGGCATATTTAAGAATGACAGGAGCAATTTTAATAAAACTTAGATTAAATGCTTCAACTTTAAATTCTGTTATGGTAAATGAGTCCCAACTCACCCACCTTTGGGTACTACCACTGTAAATAAGTCATCGAAAGAGATTTAATAAATGGATCAAGTAGCATGCAATGTTTTGCCCTGGGTTCCTGAGGAAAAAGATTAACAAAAATGGGTCTAACAATTTACAGGGATGAGATTGGCAAAAAAGCAAAAAGACTGAAATCATACACAAGCAAAACATTTGTACCATAATTTATACGTGAAAGATGTTTTAAGAAGTAAAACATCAGAACACGCAATATGATAAAAATATTACATTATAATAATTAATAACTTAATTATTTATAATTCAGTATGTATAAATAAGAATAAGATTAAATTATTATTAAATCATTCACATTAAAAGTTAACAAACAAGTTTAACACATTATCAGGCGCATCAGAAAATACAAAATTAGACATTAAAACATTTACCACCTGTACATCACTGCGATTCAACATACACCCAACAGAAGTATGAGAAGAATTATATTTAATAGCCTTTTGATAAAAGTTAGCTCAAAAAATAAATAAAAATAAGGAGAAATAATTTCTTTTGCTTCATGCAATTGTGTAAAGTGTATTAGCTCTTTATAAATTATAATAACGTATCATATACTGATTTCTGTTTTATTTCTTTTATTTTTATAAATTTTTGCAAAAGTAACAGCACAATGATTTTGCACCTTATAAAGCAAGAGGGGTCGAGATATTGTACAGTTACAATGACAGATTCACTTAGCACTATTGCTATTTGAAACCCTTTGAAACATTTCCTTAATTGTTAAAGAAGTGGCTTTCTTCCGTTTTTCTAATGGTGTGGCTTTTGTTGGTAACAGATCCCTATTAACACGCTTCACCCCTTGTTTTGGAGGCCTCCTATTTTGACAGATTTTTCTTCAATAAAGGATATGTTTGCATCCTCTGCAAGTTTATTTTCAGTAGAGGCTAAAGTTTTTGCACAGTCTTCATTAGTATCTCTCTGTTTAATTACTGGCATAGTTGTCGGGACTACACTATCTCTAGAATGCCTAGGTAAATATTGTTTTATTTTTTTTATTTATGCCTTATTCTCTGCTTTTTTGTTGCATTTGCACACAGCTTTTTAGCTGCCTCTTTTGACAGGAGTTTTTTTTATGTAGTTTATTTATTTGTTTTTGTTCCATTTTTTTAATTTCTTCATCTTGGTACGCCCTACAAGATAACCTTAAGTTTCCAACTAATTTTTTTTTCAACATGTTCATGCAAAAAAAATAATTTTTTTTGCAAAATATGCCACAGAGGTTTTGTTTTCTGCAAAAAGGTGGTATTTAATACTTTGAATGGCACTGAATGTTGGAATGTTCATCCTTGTAGAGCTTGCCGATATAATGTTGATTCGTCAGTAGAAGATGAATCAGCTAGTTTCCTAGCCGGTGGAGTTAAGCCACACGGTCGAGCATATTTTCCCAGAATTTTCTTTCGGAAACGGAAGATAGGAAGGTTTCTTTTCTTTGTGTGAAAGCGGAATTTTCGGAAGAAAATGCAAATTTTTGCAGTAAAAAAAAAAAAACCGGAATTTTGAGAGAAAAAAGACAAAAAAGCGGAATTTCTTCAAAATAACAAAAAAAGCGGAAATTCGCGAAAAAGCGGAAGAATCTCATCCCTGAATTTAAGAAATTGCTAATAATGAACAAAGAAATGCTGCAATACAATCAAAAACGAAATTAAACTTTTAATTGGTCAAAATCATTTTATCAGAATTATAGCACTATTCAGCCAGTAAAATAATGTTTATTAACACATTTCATTTATTGGAAGATCCATGCAAAATTTGTTTGCCAACACTTAATCACATAACAAATAATTAGTCACAAGTTCCTCGGTGGCTGGCTGCCATATTCCTGGGCCAATCCTATGCAGCTTCTGGTCATTCAAATAGTTAAAAGATCTCGTCCAACATAAAAACTGTAAATCCAATAGAATTTAAAGACATGTCTGAAATATTATGGGCAGTCATCAAAGTCAGCAGCTTAGCACAATGCGAAAAAAGGCACAAATTTGTAACATGGGACATAATGAGCAATAGAATGCAACTGAATTAAGAAGTCTGATGCTGTTTCTGGTGAAATAAAAGCGTTTTTGGACTTTCTGTGCATATAGCTATAAAAGAACCCTCTATAGGATAATTTTAAAGCTAGCATTTTCTATTGTAGAATTGTTTAGCACATGCTTTGAATAATACGTAACCAAAATTTGGTATGAACCCAACTGACAAATGCAGAATGTTCTGAACAGGCCAATTCATATCACGCTCACCCTGTACTACAGGTATTTTGTAAACTAACTTCAAACTTTTTTTTTTCTTTGCTCAATATGTTGAAAATACCAGTATGTTTTCTCCTAATGTAAAAATGCTTTAAATGAAGTAAAAAATTTTATTTTATGCTATTTGAGACAATAAAATTATTACTGAAAAAATTACGCTATTTGAGTCAAAAGTACTGCTGAAAAAATTACGAAATCTAAATTTGTATACAGTCCCCCAGTTCAGAGGTGTAGTGGAGCTGGAACGCTGTTCAGCAGTCTTTTATTTAACAAAAATTAATAAGAAAAAAATATACAAATCTCCGTAAAAAACAGTGCAATTTTTGTCACCCATTGTTGGAGCATTTCAGCACTGCTTAATTTGCGACTACACCACCGAGATAGTTAGTCAAATATTCTTGACATACTAACATTTTAAACAAAAAAAAAAAAAAGAAGTTCCACTCTTCTATGACTAAAACTGAACAACTAAAGAAGCTTTAAATATCACTATTTCAAACAGTGGCGGTGAGTAAGGAGGTCACCCCACCTACTTTTCTGGGAAAAATTAATTTTTATTTCTTTTTAGCTGTTTAAAACTAGGAATCGTAAAAAAAAGCAATAGTATTCGAGCAAGCTAGCTTATTTTGTTGCAAAATTTTTAAATTTTGTTGTTTACTATACTTTTAGTTGCTTTTAAATATCAGTAAATTTTTTGCCCCCTCACTTTTTCGTCCAATCGCCGCCACTGATTTCAGGTCATTTAAATGGCCATCTTAAGGAAGATATGGCAATCCACAGGAAGTGTTTGCTCAAAACAGCCGTTGATTGACTTAAAATATTGAAATTCAAGGCTTCATAACACGTTCAGTTTCAGTCGCAAAAGAGTGAAACTTTTTTTTTTGTTAAAAATGTTAGTGTGTCAAAATTATTTAACTGAAACTGGACCAAGGGACTGTATAAAAATATAGACTTCATAACTTTTCAACAGAACATTTATTGACTTGAACAACATAAAATATAATTCTTCACGTCATTTAAAGCATTTTTTCCAAATGGATATATTTAACAGTTCAGAATTAGTTATTGGGTCGTGATTGGAGTTGATACCATGTATATTCAGAATTTCAACACCTAAATCTTCCCTAAATAACTGGTTTAAAAAACACATTGACAGCAGCAGCCACTAAGATGAAACATATGAAAAGGCATTAATCAGTTAAATATATTGTATTTCAAACTTCACACTTCTTAATATTTTAGCATAAGAAACAAGCACATATAATTAATTTTCTGTTACATAGCTACATCTGTAGCATTATCTTTAATTTTTTTGTGATGACCTGTAAAATCCAGAATGCATATATTAATGATCCGTAACTGATGGAAAGATCGAAATTGAATACTCTTCTGCACTACAAACAGAAAAATTCTTTTCCATTTAAAACACAAATAGAAACATATTTCATAATGCTGCATTTTTTAAACACTGAGTTAGAATCTATATCTCTGGCATTGCTTATTCATGTTTTATCCAGCATACCAATTTAGAATAATTTAACAGAATATATTTTTACTTTCTCGTATACAAACAGAAAATATTGTAATTGTCAAAAAATTCGAATTCAAGATTTTGATGAATCTTCATGTTTTAGACCTTCCCCCGAGACTGAATAACACAATTTTGGAATTATGTCCGTCTGTCTTTGAACACGATAACTAAAAAATGGTTAGAGCTAGAGGGATGAAATTTGGAATGTGATCTTTACACATAATTTGCAGGTTTATATCAAATTTTGGACGAAATCCGTCCACAGGAAGTCAGTCTGTCCATGTTCATGTGAACACGATAACTCAAAAACTTAAATAGCTAGATAGATAAAATTTGGTACACAGTTTTATGATCAGGAATGTAGGTCCATATCAAATCCGTCAACACATCGACTGTCTGTATAATCACATACTTGTCAACATGATAACTCCTAAATGCCATGACTTAGATAAATAAAAATTGGTATTAGATGAAGAGAAAAATTGCATCGTTGAAAGTGAATTCGTGGCTACTTAAGCGTCTCGTTATATTCCACAATTTTGACAATGCAAGCAATAAAATAATCAGTAATAAATGATTTCAATGTGGTTTTTACACTCTGATGGTCAAGAAAGATTGTAAAGCCGTTTTCCTGATAAGGTTGTAAAACTATTTTAAAAAACAATTTTTTACAAATCATTAATAATTCTTTTCATGCAGATATTTATCTTAAATACCTCAAAGCAATAGATTTCAAAAATATATAATCAGAGTATTTTGTTTTAATTTAAAACTTGGGCACATTGCAGGGAAAACTCGAGATCAGTGAACGGGATATCACATCTATGATCACCAGTAGGTCAAGTAAAAACTGCTTACTGACAAAAATATTTTGCATTTTCGAATTCAAGATAAAGCATAAATTAATTTTCAGCAATTAAAAAAAAAAATGCTTTTTTGGGTTGGAAATTTGAAGGGAAAAAAAAAATCCTACCCAAGAAGGGATTAAAAGAATCCTGGATGAACACGAATAAAAAGTTTTAAATTGGAAAATTCACAGAAGATTAATTATTTATATCAGAAACAATTATTGATTTGGTTCAATTATACCATTTTAGAGAAAATTATTTTTTCTTTTCCAAAAGTGAAAATAGATCATTGTTCTCATAGTTTCCTGTCTCCCGCATCGTATTGATACTAAAAAGACCAAGCAATCCTAGGTATTCTGCTAGTTGAGGATATTGAAAAATGTAAAAAATATTCCACAGAAAATATACTATTCAAATACCATACAATGAAACAATCTAAATCAACACCTTTATTTAAACATTTTTTAATAGTCTACAGACCAATTCCACACATTTATTATACATTTCATAAGAACAATTCAAAAATCTTCCTTTCCAGTTATTTATTGTGAGATCATGACATAATGCAATTTTGTAAATTTATCCAGCATACAATTACAACCAAAGAAGTAATTGGGGTTTTTTTTTATCATTCATATTTTTAAAGCAAAGTAACAGAGTTTACTTTTTAAAAAGAAAATTGCACATAAAATAATTTTTTTTCCAGTTCCGCAATTTTAAACTTAACTAATTCAACATTCAAGAAAAGATTATCAGAATTTAACAGCTACTTATAAAATTACCTCACACAGAATGCACACATAGAAAATGGGGTTTAGTAATTTAGATAACAATGTAACTAGCAGAAAAACCATCAACTTGAATATCTAATTTTTAATCCAAAAGGAAAATGAGAAATTATACATTTTTCTATTACATTTAGAACATATAAAGAAATGTAAAAAATAATGCAAGAGTATATTTTAAATTTGAAATGAATATAGAAAAGGATTGTTTTTTAATCATAAGCAGTCACATTACTGAAAAAATGTATATTTAAAGTGAAAGAATGCAATTAGAATTACAACAAATTTTGAAAATTGGGACAAACACACTAAGTATATAACATGGCCACACGTGAATAGAATGCTAATTGCTACATGCTTGAAAATGAACAAAAACAAACAAGAATCGTAAAAAAGATTTTTTTTATATATATAAAATGTATTCCAGCATAAGACTATAATCCCTATACCTCCATACTTAAACCTAACTCCACAAACTCTCAACAAAAGTTCCAAATTATTTTATTACCATGTCACAGTTGTTTCCTTTTAAATAAATAAAAAATAATAATAAAAAGGAGATACAATTTTTCCTTTTTTCTCTATTTAATTTATTTTTAATGTGAAGCAATAACCTGATCCACCATTTTTTAAAAAATATTTATTGCATAGTTTAAGTTTTCAAATTTCAGAATTTTTTTATTTTACACAAAACTGTGTGTTATTTGACAGCTCATTTAAATTAGTCTCTATATAGTAACATCTACTTTTAATATTATATGTTGGTGAGATGGCTCTTGTTAATGTCACCAAAGGCATAAATATTTCAAGTACTAGCACAACAACCACCTTTACAAAAAAGCATTGCTAACTTGAAAAAAGGTAACAAATAGCTGTTGCAAGAAACACAATAAATAAGAGAAATTTAAAATTCTTGGGAAAAAAAGAAAATGCAATCCGATGAAAAAAAAAAGAGCATTTAGACAAGAGTATTTATAAAGCTTGCATCCCAAGTTAAAGTCAACAACTGCTAGATAATAAGAAATATAGTTCAATTACATAATAAAATAAGAACTTAACCACTCTACAACAATGCACAGTTCCAAAATTGCAAAAAAGAGAGTAGAAATGTCAGTTTTGTGATAAAAATGATGATGAGGATGCATTTTATAACAATGTGAGGTCAGTTTGGTGGTCACATCAAGTCTATTTACATCGAGTACAGAATACATTTTGATTCCAAGGTTGCAGTCAAAGGTTCAAAATGCTACTTTTGGATGAGTATTTCAACAAAACTGCAATAAAAGAAAAAGAGCATTAAGTTTTACAAAACTTTTGTACCACATCTTATCCCATGAAATTTTACCACATTCACAAACCAAAAGTGGATGAATATATCATACAATATAAATATTATATATATAAATAAAACATTAACCAAATATGAACTGTAGCGTATATCCAAATTCAAAGAAGATGGAGTCATTGTAGAACGAAGAAGAGTTTATTTTATTTAATCATGCTTTAATCAATAGGCTTCAGATCATTTCAGGTAATTTTAAGATATATCAAGCCATGAAGAGTCACAGGTGACATTTTAACCGAAGAAAAAGGAAGGATTGCTATGCGTCTGAACTATAAGTAGTGTGTGAACGGAAATCCTCTCAACATGTTAAAGCCGGTTGAATCTGGACTTCCAAGTTACAGTGACAGTTATTCTGATATTAGAATTTAAGTAAAAATAATAAGTTATAATTTAAAAGTTAAGAAGTGTTTTTAAAAATAGGAATATTTGAAATCATTACATACATAACACACATATACACTATATGGACAAAAGTATCCGGACACTTTCAGATTTTCACATTTTTTAGAATTTCTCTGTAAGGGATTAACAGACTACCCTTAAACTTCGACCATGTGAAGAATAGACTGTAAGTCCCATTTTATATTGAAGATTCAGTCCTGAGGGCAATTAGGGAACCGTCGATAAACTGATGACAAAAAAATTTTTGGTCCACCCCCACTTCACAGAATACTGATAAAATGAAACTTTCAGAAATGGTTATGTACGATGTACATAATATTTACATGAATTTTTGTAAACGCAGCACAAATATTTGGGAAGATATAAAGGTTTTCTTAAAAAGTCCCAAATTTTTCCGCCTGTTTTTTGCTTATAACATGCAGTGTTTTCTGTTATATTATACGAAAGTTTCAGAAAAAATTACCATATGTTAGAAAAGCATTGTGTAAAAATTTGGGGGAAAAAAAATTGAACACGAATATAAGCATTTTTAGTAAATACTTTTTTTACTGTGCATGCACGAGACATAGCATAATTTTTCTTTCACAACTTTAAAGCCAGATATATAGGGCAACTTCTTAAAATATTCAGTTCAATATCATAAATATTTAGAAAGATATCGGCATTACAACAAGCAGAATTTTAGCTCCCATCGAAAAGAAGCTAAAAGATGAGGGGTTGCACACAAATTGATATTTTTTTAACTTATATCTTTGAATAGTTATATTGAATTGTATAGTGGTTAGAAATTTGCTAAATACCCATGAACACTTGTAATATTTGTAACGAATAAAAAAATAGTTTGGCCATAAAAGAAATATATTTAAGAATATTGTTTGGCAGTAAAATTTTAACTTGTTAATAATCATGTAGATAATATAATTAAAGTAATAAAATTTGTGTTATTTATAGTGCCTAATTAGATGGAATCTAAGTTAAGAATGTGATTGATAAGTGTGCATGGGTATCTAGCAAATTCTAACCACTATAGAATTCAATATAACTATTCAAAGATAAAAGTTTAAAAAATATCAATTTGTGTACAACCACTCATCTTTTAGCTTCTCTTCGATAGGAGCCAAAATTCTGCTCGTTGTAATGCCAATACCTTTCTGAATACTAATGATACTGACCTGCATTTTTTTTTATATAAATTGCCTAAAATATCTGGCTTTAAAGTTGTAAAAGAAAAATTACGCTATGTCTCATGCATGTGCAGTAAAAAAAGTATTTACTAAAAATGCTTATAATTCCTCCAATATTCAAAATTTTTTTATTCCAAATTTTTACACAATGCTTTTCTAACATATTGTCATTTTTTCTGAAAGTTCCATATAATATAACAGAAAACACTGCATGTTATAAGCAAAAAACATCTCAAATATTTGTACTGCATTTACGAAAATTCATGTAAATATTATGCACATCATACATAACCATTGCTGAAAGTTTCATCTCATTATAAGGTTTCTTTGAAGCGAGGTGGGCCAAAAAAGTGTGTCTTCATCAATTTGCAGACAGTCCCCTAATTGCCCTCAGGACCGAACCTTTAATGCAAAATGTGAGCTACAGTCTATTCTTCACATGGTTGAAGTTTAAAGGCAGTTAGTTAATCCTTTCCCCGAAAAATTCTAAGAAATGTGAAAATTTGAAAGTGTCTGAATACTTTTGTCCATATAGTGTATATATTATATATAATAGTCCTTATTAATTTTTACAGTGTCAGAAGCTCAGCCACACAGCATTCTTAAAAGCTAAATTAAATTTACATCAACGTTTGCAAGAGTAAATTGAGTTTTTCAGTGTCCTACAATTAATAAACACACATACAGACAATTTTTTATAAAAATTTTTTCAAAATTCTGAACACATAAAAGTAAATTTTCACACAGATATAGTTATCTTCTGTATAAGAATATTTTAATAGGAGGCCATAAAGGGAAAAATCTTTTTCATTTCTTTCTCCCCATCCCCACTCTACAATAGTTATTCAAAGAAAAAAAAATTTCTGAATATTGACAATGATACCAGTTTTGAAAGAAGGCTGGATATTAGGTTTAGGTTTCAGAAAATATGGGGTTTGAGACGTAGGCTTGCTATGATGCTGCTTTGTCCCAAATTGTGGGGGGGGGGGGAGAAACTGAGAATACAATCTCGAATTGAAGACAACACAAGGGAGTCAACCTCAAGTCCTACTCCCTAGGGGGTTTCCCTCCTGTTGGGATATTAGGTATGCACAAACTAGCTTTTATTTATAATAGGTGATAATATCTAGCAAATTCTCCTCTCTGTAACAGTAAGTTTTGGCTGTTCTGTTTATTTGTGCAATTTACAGCAGCAGATGCAGCCAATTGGAAAAATTCAAATGACAGTAAATCAGAATGAAACTCACCTTCCACCTATGTCCACACTCATTACAATACACAAAGGTAGTCATAGGTTCATCAGCACTTCTAGTTTGTACCTACAATGCAAATATATTAAAATTACTTAACTACTTTAATTTATTTTTAAATTTTGAAGTAAACAAAGAAAATATTAATCAGTCATTTTTAAACACATTATCAAGCACAGATATTAAAATATGATTAATGCAGAAATTTTAAGATAAATTTATTAAGCATTCCTGAATATCAAAGTACGTTTCAAACTGAATCAAATCATTGAAGCCTAAAAGAATTTTAAAAACGCTGTTGCTAATTTTCAAGAAAATAAAACCTAAAAGATAACTTACTTGATTGTATGTACAGTTACTCTTTTTGCATTTCCCACATTTGAGTAAATCAGTTTTTGTTCCTCCAGTAACCGCCATCTGATGATCATTAATAGCCTCCTTGGTAAATTTCTGTCTCAGTCCCTTCATTTCTTCGCTTGCCATTTCCTTTAAAATGTTTAAACACACACATTTAGGACAGTGATAGAATGATGGCAAAACTAACAAATTAGAATTAGTTTATATATATAAACAAAGCAAATTGCAGGAAACATAAGCAATTTCAGAGTACAATTCTCTTCTCTGATCTTACTTTACTATGGAATAAGCACCAAGTGAATAAATATGAAATAAGCTCCATAATTAAGTAGTATAAAGCTAAAATATAAATGAAGAGCAATTTGACTGAGAAATTAACTTAAAAGGGGAAAAAAAGCAATTTTTAAAAAATTTCAAAACATTTACAGCTTTTCAAAACATGTTGCTTCATATATTGAAAGGAAGTCCATAAAAAGTGTACTTATAATGAAGTAATAATTATTCTACATAAGATCTTTCGCTCTTGAAGTTTTTTTTTTTTTTTTTAATACCTTAATGTAAAAGTAATATTTCTCAATTCAATTCCTGTTTTTGAGCAAAAGTTTAACTAAACATTAGTTGCAAGAACAGGTTTCATTCATTTTCAATCATGTGCGTTTACTCAAATCCATCTGATAAAGACTCAAATACATATGAAAAAATCTAAAAAAATTTAATTCTAGAAACTAATTTAGTCCTTAACAGAAAGCAATAAACATCATTAGAATATTACACAATAATACTCACATCAGCAGTCATAACAGCAATTTTGTCAGGTAGAATAATACCTTTCAGAACATTAATTCTAAGTTCAGGATTTTTGGTATCTTTTAAATTAGCAACCCGGCTGCGGACTCTGTTTTTGTACTTCATATTTGTGTCACCAAATTCATCAAATATACGTAATGATGTTAAGGGAAAATTTAATAAAATGTAATTCTTTACAATGACAAAAATTAAGCAATAAAAGAAAAACAATATAAAAAATATAGGCACTCTCAAATAAATACTTTAATTCAAAGTTTATAGCTAAACAGAAATTTAAATAGCTACATTTTTATTTGTAATTTTCATGAAGTATTTAATTTAAAAATAGTATATATAAGTTCATCTTTTAAAAAGGATATAATCTTCAATTTTTGCTCCAAGTTCCTCAGGGCTCTGAAAATCATCTTCAACTTCTAAAAAAAAATATATATTCCCATCTTTATTTACAAAAATCTGCAATGCTAATGACACAGTTTCATGCAAGTTGTTGCCCTTATTAAAAGCAAATTTAATAATACATAAAAGACTATTAATTTATTATAATGCCTAAAATCATCAAAAATGTTAGTCATTTAGTCTTAAAGCAATCTAATTTCTACAAAAGAAAGAAAAAAAATTGTATTTAATAAAATTAAACTCTTGAATTTACATCGACATAATAAAGGTTTCTATCTTTCAAATGAGAATTATTGATTCTCAAATGACATTTACAAAAAGCATATAAACCATTTATATAATAATCTTTAGTGTAGGGAAATAGTTTATCTCAAATAAATAAAATTTACCTAATCTAATCAATATGAACAAATTGTTAAAATAACACTCATATATTCAGACAAAACTTACCATCCACTTTTAATGAAGCTGACAGCATTTCCCTACATTTCAGCCTCACGGCATTTGTAGTATCAGCAGGAAATGAAGTTTGCTTTGGAGCAGAAGGTTTGGAAGAAAAATCTTTTTTTGAAGATGACTCCTTAGATCCATCAGATTTCAAAGATTCTTTAGATGCTGTGCTGCCATTGGAATTTTCTCCTTTAGAATCCTTGCCATTACCGTTACCATCGCCTTTTGAATTTGGAGTTTCTGAAATAAACATATTAACTGGATTTTTAAAAAAAGCAGTCTAGGTGCTTATAAATTAAAATCATAATATACTTTAATTAGTATGGATAAGTCAGGTAGCATAGCTTGTTACTTAAATATAGTACAAAATTACTTGGGGCTTTCAATAATAACATGTGAAGTTACAACTAAATGTCAAAAGTAACTCCACTTCACCTAATGGTATGCTGACATATACAGTTGTGAGATCACATCTTTTGCTTAATGCAAAATGGATATCAAAATAGTTTAGCACACTGCACATTTTATGCATATCATGAGAACACTAAATGATTAAGCAAAGTTTGTGGAGTTTCATCAAAAAGGAGATTTCTACTTTATTAACCCTCAGGCTGAGGATTTTTTAAAAATCACTATTTGATGCAACGTTTGCAAATGTGTCCAAATACTAATGAGCCAAGTGGGTTTTTATTTATATGCAAAGCTTTATTAGTATAATATGACTCAACACTATAAAAGAACTAAGCAAACACATTAGCCTGTGAAAATCGCAGAATGCAGAAGAAAATAGACTTGCTTCCAACCTGCGGAAATCATGTTATATGCAGTCAGAGAGTTTGGGGGGGAGCCCCCCCCCAAATAAATAAGTAGATTTTTTTATGTTAAAAGAAAGAGTGACAGACAAAGCATTCTTTGATAGTAATTTTTCTTAAAAGTACATTTGCAGATTAATAACATTTGGCTTTCTAATTATATATTTTCATATCTATTTCATAAAGTATCATAATCCCATTTCCTCTTCATATATAGACAAAAAAATTGAGATTAACAAAAGAATATTTCCATATATTACAGACAAACATAAACTACATGGAATAAGAACATAATAGTAAAAAGAATACATAAACACTTCAATTTCTATTTGATTTGATAAAAGAGTTCCGACGTTAACTTAGAGGCCAAGAATACAAAAAAGATGAACAAATTTTCCCCCCAAAAGATAAGAGTTTACACAGAATAGAACTTGAATGCTTCATAATATTAAAAAATTATCTAAAAAAAATCCAAAATAAAAAGTTCTACATGTCTAAATGACACCTTCAAAATGGAAATGAAAATTAAGTCTAAAAATATACATACTAACAATAAATTACTCATACACACTAATTTTTATTTAATTATAATTAATTAATACATGTAAAGACTGAGATACTTAGCACTAATTTTTGTTACTTAAATAAAAACATGTTATTAATAAATCAATTAATACTAAGATAATAATAATACAAAACACATAAATATAATAATATAAAACTGATAAAAGAAATGCTTGTTAAAAATGCAACAGTTGGTAAGTAAATTGCCACATAGCTAGTTTCATCTTAACTAAAATTTCACTTTTAGCTAAACCTGAACAATTTTTCTAATGACTAAATCAAAGAGAGTGGCTTTGTAAGATTTTTCTGTTATTCAGTTTCTCAAACACACTTTGCTTCAAGATTTGAATTCTTCATTGTAACATGAGAATGTATAGAAGGAAAGTGACAAAACTAAGACTCCAATAAGTTTTAATTCCATATCACAGAATGAGATAGTGTCTTTAAAGATGGTAGATACTAAATTACAGAGGTTTGAAAATTTTCTTAACAAACAATTAAAATTGAAACTAATCCAACAACATTCCTTTTTTTTTTTCCCCTTCAATAGGAGCTTTAGCACTGGAATACATATTATTTTCATAAGCTTTGCCCAAACTCCACAAAATGGCTGAGTAAGGAAGACATATTTATGATAAACTGATAAATATTAACACATAAAGCAAATATATTTGACTATTTGAGAAATAGTTTTTGCAACAATAACACCAATCTCCTCTGCACAATGTACAAAAGGAACGATGAATGAAAGTGTATGAAAATTAATGTAATTAAAAAAATGCAATTTTAAAAATATTTGCTAACCATAATTCCTTTAAACTTCCAGTTGTGAACCAGAAACCCCCCGCTGTTGAACTTGTTCGTTCTTTCTGTCCTTCCTCCCTGCCCTCGCTACCCCCCCCCCCCATGGTCAGGAGAAAGCGAACATGACACATGAAAGCGAACCATGACAGCAGATCATAATAATTAAAAACTTGTAAAAAAGAGATTACACATAGCAGAATACTCAAACTAATATCATTGGAAAGATAATTTCTTGCAATTATAAAAATCGTTTTCATGTGATAATTTTTTCGGAAGTTATTGGCAGAAAAAATAATGGTTCAAGAAAAATGGTTGAAGAAAATGACGAAACTTGGGATTAATTTATAAATAATTAAAATTTAAAAAGAAAATGGTTCTGAGGTGCACATTCCCACCCTCCAAAGTATACTTGTGCTAAATCTGGTAGCTCTAGGTTCAACGGTCTGTTCTGTAGATCGCCAACGGACCAACTTTCTCTTTTATTATTAGTAGTGATTCAGAAGGTGTTACAAAACAACTGTCGCTTTCAATATTCAATATATGCAACTTTATCTTTTGCATAACACATTACTGCAGTGTCAATGACCATGTCATAATAAAACCAATAATCATTTTATAGAACTAATTTTTTTTCTCTCCTTCTGATGAACTGACCCTCGAACAATATTTTAGTTTCATTGCAATTTTCAAAAGACTTATTAATGCCAGAAAATGCATGCACAACTAAACAATTCATACCTGCTAAAAGAATAACAAAATGTTGAATAATCTTTTAGATGTCTTTCTTCTTTAACTCAGATAAATTCACAACAAAAATTATGAACAAAAATTCACAGGTGACATACATTGAAGATTTTAAAAAAACCTGCAATCAGTCAAATATTTTGAGATATATATATATATATATAATTATTTCTATTACTTTGATAGTTCTTTGGAACTCCTTCCAGTTTAATAAACTTTAGATAAAATTGTATTTGAAAATAGAATTGTATTTACAATATTTTTGCTTTAGCACGAGTCACAGACCTTCCAATGAAAATTACGGAATTCCTATTATTTACAGAAACAAATGGATTTCATTAGTTTTTCAATGCAGATTCATTTATTTATTTATTTACCTACCAAAAATTAAACCTTATAAGAATCCTTATAGTTGCAATTGGACACATTTTCATCACAAACACTATCTAGCATGTCTTACTACATCATTCCATACTGCAAACATCATTTTGTATATTATGCAAAAAATCCAGATGCACAATCTTCAACTAATTCTTAACCGATAACAGCTCCTCAACTCAGAAATGAATAGTGCTGAAAAAAAGAAAAGAAAAAGTTTCTTAACTTGAACTATTCAATGCCAGATATTAAGTTTTTGGCACTTTTTAACAACAATAAACGAGCAGGATTTAATTTGTTTAATCTGACCAACTCCTTGTTAATTAAGAAACACTTGTCTATAGATGTATTCTAAAATATGTTTATTTTCTTCTTTAAAAACATTTTTATGTGAATGACTGATTAAATGAAATAAGAAAATAACTAAATAAATAACTGAAATAGAAAAAAATTAAATAATATATAGTACGCAGGAACTGCTTTTTTTTAAGTGAATACTAAAACAAAATGATTAACAATAAAGCCAAAGAAAACAGTTTAGAAGGCAGAAAAAAGATAGGAAGCCGATTCTTCTGAATTCCCGTGATTAGGGATAGGCTGTTAGCCTCTGCACTATCAATAGGTAGATAGAAACTGCATTTTTACCCCTATTTATACATAATGTTGCCATAAACACAAAGTGATTTTGAGCCATTGTGCATCGCAACAAGAAACTATATGCAGTCTTTCGATTTCCATCTTTGCAGAGCAACAGCTTTTCAAAACCAAATAGTGATAAAAAGTTGAGATTAATAAATGGTTTTTATATTTAAATGCATAACATCACCAAAATCTCAGTATGTGCAATTGTGCATGTTAGCAATGTAAAAAAAAAATTATTGCAGTGGGTGCTGAAAATCTGCAGTCTCAATGGATGAACTGTTACTGCCTTCGACCCTAATTTTTCAATTATCAAATCACTAGGAGCTTCATCTCTGTGAGAAAAATGTTATCATCAGCTAACAAATAGTCAAACAGAAAAGATCAACATAAGCTAATGATGCTCAAGCTGAAAAGAAACTTTTCAGCACTGCTTAAACCAAACAAGAAAATTTCTCAAGTTAAGGCCGACTACATGTCTCGATATTTTTTTAATTCCCTATGTACTAGATACATCAGAAGTGATATGCAAATTTGTTTCATTAATTTTTTTAACCACTGCAGGTCTTATAGACAAATAGATCTTTATAAATTATCTTTCTAAATTATGTCTTGGTGTCTGTGATGATCAGTGATGTAAAATATCCGAGTATTTATTTTTCAATGAACTCTATTCATATAAAATACATGTCATGTACTAGTGTGTAAATAAATATCCAGATAAATATAATTTAATATCAAAAAAATTAAAAAACTAATTTAATTAAAGGATTCACCAGCAGCTGGGAGAGATGCCACCCAAAAACTGCTGGATTATGAAACTTGATATTTGGCATGAAATTATATTTCAATTTGTTAACAAGTGCTGCCTTAAATTTTTGATTTGACATTTCCAGGAAGTTATGGAAACAAAAATCTCTTCAGATGAGGAACAGGAAACCCAATTACCATTTAAGCTACGAAACTTGAAATTTGTCATGGATGTTACTTAGGAAAAAGAACAATCAATGACTGGTGAAATTTTACACTACTTTAAAAAGAAATTCAAATGACAAAAAAAAAGCACTCAAGGACAATACCTTAAAGGTGCCAGTATTCCATTGACTAAAACTGTTCAGGACTTGCAACGTTTCTTGGCCAAACTTAATTTTTCACCACTGTTAATTAAAAGGTGCAGGTGAGAAGCAAGCTTGTTTACATGATCTTGTCAAAAATAAAGTAAAGAAAGACAAAACACTCATTGTATGGACAAAAGACGCTCAATCTGCTTTTGAGTCCTGCAAGAAATTAATTATTGATGCAACAGCACAGTCTTTTCCTGCATTAGATGTTCATTTCTCCTTAATAACTTATGCTTCAGATTTTGTTCTTCATGCTGCACTTCAGCAACACATCTCACTAGAACCATTTGGTTTTTATTTCTAAAAAGCTTTCTGCTACAGCGAAAAATTATAGCGTGTTTGATTGTAAACTGTTGTCCATTTACTTAGTTGTAAAAGCATTTTCGCTATATGTTGGAGTGTTGTGAGGTTATAATTTACACAGATTACAAGCTTCAAAAGTAAAGAAAGACTAAACACTCATTGTATGGACAAAAGACGCTTAATCTGCTTTTGAGTCCTGAATCCCTCCTCATTTTCGCTATTACGCGAAAACATGGCAACAGTTCTCCTCAGCAAATTAGGTACCTTGAGTTTACAAGTCACTTTACAACCAATATATTGTGACAAAATCCATCTTGTGGGTGTATGTGAATGAAGTCCAATAAGCAGGATTAAAAAAATAAATAATAAACCTCTTTATTTTACAAATATTATAAGCAAAGAAATGTAGCACAAGAATTAAAACAGCACTTGTAAAAATTCACAACAGAGATTACAAATAAATCTCAACACAGTGCTCAAAGGTTTCTTGTTAGTTCACCAGCTTGCTTGCTGATCAAAATCCAACCAACTCCTCTTGGCTTGAGAGCTTGCTTATATATTTTTTTAACAGGAAGTGACGTAATCTCCAGAAAGTTCATGAAGCTAGTAGAAATAGATTAAAAATTTGAGATCCTTCTAGAAAATTCCTTTTGTCGCTAAAGTCGCCAAATCTGTCACCAAGATCGCCATGTCTCTCGCTAAGATTAGTATCTCAGGGAACAACTTTATAGCTTTGTAACATTGCTCCCCTCTTCAAAGACTGCACGTCCCAGCAGTCCCATTACATAGAACTATGATCAGTGGCCCTGTATGGAGCTCGCCGATTTATATGGATAACTTTTGGCTCGGCGTTGGGCGACCACTGTACTCTGTAGACATCATCGTTCAGTTTCTTGACAAAAATATTCGGTCCTTCCCAGTTCTCTTGAAACTTGGGACTCAGGCCTCTTCGTCGCTTTGGGTTATACATCCAGACTAGATCTCCCTTCTTGAAATGGTAGTCTGTTACTCTGGAGTCATAGCGAGTCTTCATTCGTTCCCTAGACAGTTTAACTTGCTCTCCGGCAGATGCATGTACGTTTTCGAAACGCGGCTCTGAATTAGTCAGCGAGGAAGGCGTATCCGTTGGTCTTCCAAAGAGAATGCCACAGGGGAATCTTAGAATTCAATCAAAAAATATCACTGCTGGAGTCCATCCAATTACTGACTTTCCTTGTTCCGTTTTCAGTCCTTTTCGGGCTCCGCAAGCTTGGCATTCCCTGCACCATTTCTCAATGTCAGCGCGAAGTCGGTTCCAGTAAAATCGCTCCCGAGTTTTAAGCAAAGTTTTCATTACTCCAAAATGTTTTCCACTTCTGCTGTCATGAATCTCTCGTAGAACTTCTTGAATTCTGCTCTTCGGGAGAATTAGTTGTCGTCGATAAAAACCTCCATCATTACTCTCCCACTTGCGATATAGAACACCATCTTTAAGATATAAGGAGTTCCAAAAAGCCCAATATCGATTAGTTGCAGGACTTTCTGGAGCAATTTCTTGAAAGGACAGTCGATCCGCCGAATTTAATTTCTTTTCCAGAATTGGCTTAATAGCAGGATCTTCTAGCTGCACCTTTTGGATCTCACCTGAAGACCAGGGATCTACAGATGTCGTTCTTAAAACTTTTACAGAAGTATCTATCACTATTCTGAAGCTTTTCTTAGCATTAGCGCAATGTTTGCAGCTTTCTTTACAGGGTCTTCAAGAGAGGGCATCTGCATTTCTGTGAAAGGTCCCTTTGTGATGCTGGATTTCAAAATCATACTCTTGAAGTCTTTGGATATAGAAAGCAATCTGGTCTTCAGGTTCCTTAAAATTCAAAAGCCATCTTAAGGAAGCATGATCAGTCCACAGAAGAAGTTTCTGTCCTTAGTGGTAGTGATGGAAATGCTCTATAGATTTAACAATGGCCAATAATTCTTTACGTGCGACACAATTTCTTTCTGGCTTACCCAAGCTCTTGCTGAAGTAAGCGATGACGTGTTCCTCGCTTCCAATATTCTGGGACAGCACAGCTCCTATTTCTCCATTAGCATCCATATCCCAAAATGAAATCTCTGTCAATCTGGGGGTAGGTCAAAATAGGAGAAGATGTCAAAGCCAGCTTTAGACTATTGAAAGATTTCTAAAGTTTGATTTAGCTTCAGTTAATTTATGTAGAGGTTTTGCTATTGTGGAGAAATTTTTCACAAAATGACGATAAAGGTGCACAGTCCAAGGAAACTTCGGAGATCCTGCACCGTCTCTGAACGAGGCCAATCAACTATTGTCTTAAATTTCTCTGGATCAGATTTAATTCCTTCTGTTGAAATAACGTGTCCGAGGTAAGGAACCTCCTTTTGGAAAAACCTGCATTTCTTGGGACTTAACTTTAGGTTGGCTTTGTGTAGCTTCTGGAATACTTTACGAAGGTTATTTAGATGTTCTTCAAAGGTTTGTCCTACTATTACATCATCTAGATACACTAAGCAGGCTTTAGACGATAGTCTATGTAATACTGTCTTCATTAGTCTTTCACATGTTGCTGGGGTGTTACAAAGTCCGAAAGGCATTACCTTAAATTGCCATAACCCTTGTTCGGTGGTGAAAGCTGTCTTTTCTCTACAGTCAGGTCGGATCTCAACTTGCCAGTATCCACTTTTCAAATCCAGTGTCGTAAACCATTGACTTCCATTCAAAGCATCCAGGGTGTCGTCTATTCGTGGTAGGGGATAACTGTCCTTTTTCATAATTTCGTTCAGTTTCCTATAATCAACGCAGAATCGTGTTGATGCATTTTTCTTTTCAACAAGCAGAATAGGCAAAGCCCAAGGGCCTGATGATTCCTCAATTATCCCATTGTCAAGCATTTCTTTAACTAGATGATCTGCTTCTTTCTTTGCAAGAGGCAAACATCTTGGGTATTGCTTGATTGGTGGATGGTCACCTGTATTAATTCTATGTTGAGTCATATTGCAGTGGTCAACATCAGCGTCACAGGTCGAAAACAAGTTCTGAAATTCTTTAAACAATTTCTTGACTTCTGTTCATTGTTCTTCATTAAGTATTTCAATATTCTCCAAGGTTGACTGGAGATGTTGTGCTCCAGAAAATTCTTGAGGACAAGCGACGATATCCAGCACTGGTTCACAGGTCGCAATAACAGCTCCTTTGTCCAGAAACTTGGGCTTATTGTTCAAATTCAGAACTCGAATGGGAATGGCTTCCCTTTCCAAATCAACGAGTGTGGCCGCCACAAGAACACCTTCCTGGGAGACTTGGCTAGGAAAGTCCATTACGTCATATCTGCATTGTCCAGGAACTTCGGGAACTCCCTGGATGAGACATTCTGATCTTGTTGGTATTATAGTTCTCTTTATGGCAAATACGGAGCAAGACTTGGAATGCTATAAACTGGCTGAAAACAAATGAATCTGGCTAAATTTTTGAAGAAAATCCAGGGATCGGTGATGTCAGCTACGTAGATTCTGTGATGAAATTTTCTTGGCCCACATTCAATGGATGCATCCAGTTTGCCGAGTATTTCTGTTTTTTCACCAGTAGTGGTCTTCAAGGAAATGTTAGAAGCCGTGTCAATAAGCTGCTCCTTCAATTTTTGTGCCAAGTCTGTTCTTAAAAGAGTGACCATTTGCACCTGTATCCACCAACATCAAACACTGGATACCACAAATAGATCCTTCCAAGTAGAATCCATTTTTTTTCCGCTAAGTGAGGAGACTCTCGGACTTCAGGGGCTTTATTCAGAGAAGGCAGCCTTCGCCTCGCAAGACAGCAGTATGTTAGTTTTCCTTGTTAGAAGTAATTGGCTGGCACTCCGTCTGCACATGCCCCTTTTTGTTGCACTTCCAGTAAGTACCGTTCGAGTTTCACCAAGGAGCGTTCTTCTTTCCAGCAACACTACTGTTTAGAAATTTTTCCAGCCTGTTAAAGAAGAATTCAAATTTATCACCTCTTTCTCTACTCGTATGATCCTCTGTCTTGATTGATCTGACGTGTCTGGATATCTTGGAATCAGTTTTCGCAGCCTTGTATTTCATACTATAAGCCAGAGCTGACTTCAGATCTTTAGCGTCCATCAATCTGGTTGAATGTTGCGTGTCTTCATCTCTGATGGCGTCCACAAAGTCCTGAGCTGCTAAACTTTCCTGAACATCCAGAGGGCACTCGGCGTAGGCCAGGATCATTAGTCATTCCACATCAGTAGTCAATACTTGAAGGCTTTCTCCTGGCTTCTGTCATCTTATTTTCAGTTCAGTTCTATAAAATTGCGTCAGGTGGCTGTCTCCAAATCTCGATTCCAAAGCTTTCTCGATGGTCGCTAAGTCTGTCAACTAATCAGCTGGAATTCCTTGAAGAACATCCTCTGTTGATCCTCGGAGCAATGCCACAAGTTGACTGGCTTTCACAAAATTCGTCCATTCATTTGTAGAGCTAACAGCGTCTAACTGAGTCTTAAAGACTGTCCATGATGTTTATCGGTCTGGAATACATGAATTCTGGACTTGCTGAGAAACTGAATGGTCTATCCCCAAGTTCACTGAGCATCCTCTCAATGTTGCCGATCTTCCTTTGAACTTTGTGCTCCACTTCCTCAATCTTCCCTTTAACTTTGCTCTTCACTTCTCGATTCTCATTTGAACTTTTTCCTCTACTTCCATCAATCTTTCTCTGGACCTTGCCCTTTACTTCTTCAATCATTCATTTCATTTCTTCTTGTCCTTTCTCCATTCGCTCTTGTCCGGAACGCAACTCTTGTTCCAGACTCCTTTGTCCAGATCGCATCTCTTCCTGTCCAGCCTCCATTTTGTCTTCAATCCGGCTTTCATCTCTGCCATCATAGCAAACAACTTCTCAAACTTTTCAACCATTGATCTGTTCTGGATCTGACACCTAATGTGACAAAATCATCTTGTGGGTGTACATGAATGCAGTCCAATCAGTAGGATTAAAAAAATAAAACTCTTTATTTTACAAATATTCTAAGCAAAGAAACATAGCACAAGTATTAAAACAGCACTTCTAAAAATTCACAATGTAATCTCCAGAAAGTTCATGAAGCCAGTAGAAATAGGTTGACAGTTCGAGGTCCTTCTAGAAAATTTCTTTTGTCGCCAAGATTAGCATCTCAGAGAAACAACTTTATAGGTTTGTAACACTATGTTTGTGCCAAATTTGTGCGTAGCTCTAGGTCCAGTGGTCTGCCATATAGAGCATCAACCACACACACACTGAGACAAACGCACATTCCACTTTATTAATTAGTAGATAATTTCGAAACAAATAGAGCTAAAATGATAAAATTTGGTATCCATGCTTTTGATGTAGTTTTGAATCCATTGAAAAAAAATGTGTTTCTACTGGCAATTTTAAAGTTAGTGCAATTATAAATATGCAGACAACCCCATACCAAATTTTTAAGATATGGAATCATTTAGTAGACATTATTTCCTGAAAACTGGAACCTTTTGTTTTAATACAGATGAACAATGGCAGAATAATCCTGGGCGATTCTTTTTATTTTACCATGACTGTACCTTTTACACAACATTTATAATGATATGAATTTTGTAAATATAACGACTTGGCGAGGTTTTTGGCATCACAAAATTTCGGCAGTCTCCCGAGAGTATATAAAGCTTCGCTGCAATAGCAATCAGTTCAGTTGCTAACATTGAGTGAGTGTGACTCGCGACTGTCGGAGACGAAACTGCTGAATTTAGCCGAGTGTCAAAGGCATTTTGCTGCATATTGTTTTGAGTTTTTCCTGTGTTCTGTCAGTGAGCTGGTTTGAACTATTGTAGTCTTTTGAAGAGTGGATTGCTTTTATTTATGAACTGTAAATATTTGTAAAAAACAGCTGTAAATGAATTTGTTTGAGCAGTCTTGATTCAAGACCATTCAATCCACAAACCCATCAGAATCGTTACAATATATAACTTTTTTTCATGATGATTCACAATCTTTAACGAATGCACATTATACCATTGACCAGTTGCATTCTGTAATAGCAGTTAAGATGGGAAAACCTATTGTTATTCCACAAAGCATTGCTGCACGTGGAAAGTAAAAGCGTGACCTGCCAGATTCACAGCATGTAATAATTCCCATTTGTGCTCAAAATCACTTAGTACGCATCATGAAACAACGCCACATTAGGGAACACAATATTTCAAGAGCTTCTTTTGGTAATAATCTATCCCTAATAAGTAACCCTGGTGAGTATGTGGAAAATCAACAATTGGTACTCTTCTTGTTGTGTATCTTCACCCTTTTCTCCTACCCACCTTCTTTCTCTTGATATTGTTTATTTCGCATTAACATTTAGGCAAAGGAAATGCTTCCGGCTTAGCATATGCTAAAAAAATGTCCCAAAACGTTTTTTCTTTATTTCTCTTTAATCAATGAATGGTTCACATAAGATTGTTTTATATAACCAGGGCAAATAAACTTACTTTAGAATTTTTTTTTAAATTGAGAATTTACATATTGTGAAATTATTTAGTTGATGCACTCACTCAAATATAGTATTTTAATTTAGCTAGATTAAAAAGAAACATTAAATGCTGCTTATTTAGCATGTTGGATAGTATGAGACTCGACAGTGAGTCGCACGGCCCTATTCAAATTTATCCCAAAAGGCTCATTGGCAAGTACTATAATTAGTGCTTTTCGGAAACATTTAGTATCCAATATATCAATTCATCTTTTTTAAATTTGCACAGAAAAGATGTATATTTTCCAACAACACTGGTAGCCAACATGTTAATTCAGTTAAAATGCAAAACATTCCACATCCTAAACTGAATCTAAGAACCTTTGTTTACAAAAAGTTTTCAGTAATTTTCCCTTTCTTGTATACAATGAGAAAATATTGGAATCATCAAAAACTTAGATCTCAGAATTTTGATGAGGCTGCATGTTTCACTGACCTTCCTGAATCTTAAAAACCATTTTTAGAATTATGTGCGTCCGTTTGTGAACACGATTAACTCAGAAATGATACAAGACAGACAGATGAAACTTAGTTCCAACCAAAATTGTAGATTTTCAGACATAAGTCATCAAAAGAAATCCTGTCAATTTGTCCATTAGTATGCATGTGAGCATAATTAAAAAATGCAACAAGCTAGATAGATGAAACTTGGCATATGATTTTATTACTAAAATTCTAGATTTGTATCAATTTTGAACAAAATCTATGAAGGGTTTGATTATCTGTCGATATGTCTATCCATTCATATGTGAATGTGACATGGGTGAATTTTAATATATGATCTTAATGCCAAAAAATTGTAGATTTCGACAATTTTGGACCATATTCATGAATACATAGACTTTCCATTTGTAAATCAACACATTAACTCCAAAACACAAAAAAGTGAAATGAATAAAAATAAATAAATGAATTGTGATATTTGGTCTTGACAATAAAACGACAAATTCTGGACCAATCAGTCAAAGGGAAGAGGTCCAAAATGCATACTCAATTCTATTCACTGTACTATGAAATTAAAACACAAAATGTATGGTATTGCATAAATATATGTGAAAGTCGGTGTGATACCTCTCCCACCGGTTTGGACAGAGAATGTATTTCTGCCCAAGAAAAATATCTTTTGCAGCACTGCTGGATCTTCAGTTGACAAGCCACCACTGAGTACAATTATTGTGCGAGATGTTCATTTATATTTCATAGGTTGAGATTATTAAGTAGAAGATCAATTAATTGTTAGAAGGTTTTCTTTTGCCACAGAATCAAACTAAATTAAGGACAACTTTTGGACAGCACACTTAATATTTACAATGGATTAAAATTAATGGAGCTCACATGCATTAAATGCACGGAGGAAGAAACGGCTATGCGACCAAGCATGAGCAGTGAAAAGTAGTAGAGGCATTTTTTTTACTATCAAGATTTATTTATATATGGATTATTAGTCACTGCATCCCCCTCCTCCTCATCATCATCAACAACACATAGTGAGCAGCAAGCTTAGAGCCACCACAATTTTAAAAGCTAATTACAAAAAAGGAAGACCAAATTTAAACGTATTGTACACATTTTAAGATAATTTTAAAATTTATAACTTAACTGAAACAAATATAAAATCATATAAACTGTACTATATGAATACAATTTTCTTCAAATAATCAAAACATAATGTAAAACACAAGTTCAATTCTCCCAAAAATTATTCCTCATTTAACAAAAAAATTTTTTAACTAGGCCTTATAGTCCAGAATCTACCGTATTTACAAACATTTTCAGTTAGTTATGGCTACTATTAATTTAACTACATTCTGTTTTAAATCATTATCAATATAACTAATATTTAATATTTTTTTTATAATTTTCTAATCATGTAGCATAATTTTAAATTAGTAATCCAATTTTAAACATCAAAAGCCCATAATTTCTTTAAGAATAGGCAGTTAAAATGCTATTAAGTTTTATTTATTTTAAATTTAGCCTAAAAGTATTTGAAATCACAACTCATTTTCTCTTCTGTTTACTGTAATTATTAATAGATGAATACCTGGGAGTAGTTTCTTCCAGGACTTAATTAAACTCTTTGACAAAGTTATTACTTCATCATCAGTTGAAGATTTTCTCAAAGAATTGACGGTCATTCCAATTCTTGTTTTCTAAAAGAAACAATACATTGAAATGTCACAAACCAGAATAAATAACAAAGGATGTTAAAATATATAGCATCATGAAAAAAATGAGGATTCAGTTTGCTTACTTGGAGTATATCCAATGTTATTGGCAAATCTCGTAAAGCCTTTAGTAAGTCCAAAGCTTGCTCCTATAAGAAAAATAGCCTCAATTAATCTCTAAAGCTAATAAATAATGAATGAATAGCTCTATTATCATTTGTAATTTATTCAGAGAACTGATCTAAGAATGAAAAAAAAAAGGAAATACTCAGTTATTTTCCCAGATTCGCTACCCTAGTATTATCCCAATGAAAATCGGTACAAGAATCTTTTGAATGAAAATATACCCTTTCACAAAAAAAAGTTATTTTAAATGGAAACTTCTTTGGACAATTATACATTTTTTTCAGCTGAAGCAGGAGAATACGAGTTATCTTTAGATCACTTCAAACTTCAATGAGATTGATTAATCAAATGAGGATTGTTATAACTATATGTTAGTTCGACAAAGAGAAACTGAATATCGTGATTTGTTAACGTGTTCAACTATTTGATGAAACCAGTTTAATTCAAAACCTCTAAATGATTATCTATCTATTCAGTGAATTTTTGAAGAATCAAAGATGGAGTACAATATGACTGTTAACAAAACACTACTATTCTATGTTACGTTTCAATTTTTTTTTTCTTTCCTCAATTAGAAACAAAGATGCCAAATAGAAAACATGCATCACAAAATTTAAAAAATCAACAATCATATTTTTGAAAGTTACAGAGACAAAAAGACTGCATGCATGTTGCTTGCAATTAGTTTTGAACAGAGATTTTTTTTTTTTAATGCAACGCAACAATGAAATAAATTTGACACAATATGCTTCAGTAGTAAGTAAAAGGCCACCATTAAATGTCCCAGTAATCTTTAGTTCATCATTGAAAAACACTGTTGTAGGCATCATTCGATTGGCAGCTATATTCCTGGTCCAAGAGTTCTTAAATCATTTGCATTCTTCTCTTAATTTCGAAGCAAGCTTTTAGATTACTATCCTATTGCAAATCCCATTCGAATTAAAACCGTCTCATCATGGAATATATTTGGACTATTTGAGAGAATATCACCTGCCTAACAAGAAACTTACTTTAGTGTAACTGTTAACTCAACATTAGGTGCAGTAGACTGGTTCTTTTTTTATCTACAATGTTTTAATCTTTCAACTTCTATAATTAAATACCTAAAATATATTTTTGTTCAAATTAGTTTATTTCCATGCAAAAGCAACTCAATAATTTCTAGAGAATTATTCTTATCACAAAGATGTTCGATCCTTTAGAGACCATTGTGAAACTAAAAAATAATAGGTACTCATATTTTTCAAACTGATTTTAGATAATAATTTACAAATTTTAAAGCCAATTCACTTACCATATAAAATTCATTTTTTATTAAACAATTACAATAGTATACAAAATATATGTACGTAAAATTAAAAAATAAAGAGAAAAAGAATTTCTCCTTTTCTGCACACAGTGATCCGAGAGATCGGAATTATTGTTTCTGGCTTTTGGCGATGAGCTCTCGAAGTCACAACTTCTTGGGAACACATGTTCGTGAGGGGCACCTGATGAACATACTAAAAGTTCCCGGTTCTCGGGGGGAGGGGGGGGGAGCTCACACCGCCATCTTAGATTTCACCTCCCCCTTTTTTTTTTTAGTTATTATTGAATACCTCAAAATCTATTCATTTTTCAAATTACAATCGATTTAACAAATTAAAGAGTGTAAAATTCTCTACAAATTCGTGCTTTTAGTTTTCTTCCAGCTTTAATGGTTTCCGAGATAATGGATCTCAAAATTGCCACCATCTTGGATTTCATCCCCTTATTTAGTTTCTCTTTATCTCTAAATCTATTCAATTTTCAAATTACATATTATCAGCAAATAAAAGAACGTAAAATTCCCTACAAAAGCATGCATTTACTTTTGTGTTAGCTTTAATAGCTTCAGAGATAATGGATTTCAAAATTTGTAATCTTCTTGGATTTTATACCCCATGTTTTAGTTTTTCTTAAATATTTCAGAAACTATTAATATTAAAGCTAGAAGGGGGGAAAATAAAAGCATGGATTTGTGGGAATTTTACGATCATTAATTAGTTGCATTACATGTAATTTGAAAACCAAATAGTTTTCGAGATACTCAAGAAAAACTTTAAAAAGGGAGATAAAAACCAAAATGGCTGGAAATTTGAAACCCATTATCTCAGAAACTATTAAAGCTAGAAGAAATATAAAAGCAAGCATTTGTAGGGAATTTAACGATAATTATTATTATTTTTTTTTTGTTTTACATTTAAATGAAGACTGAACAGTTTTCGAGGAATTCAAGAAATATTAAAAAAGGGCGATGAAATCCAAGATGGCGACAAATTTTGAGACTCGTTATCTCAGAAAATATTAAAACTAGAAGACTAAAAGCATTTATTTGTAGCAATTTTTACTCTCTTTAATTTGTTAAATCAATTGTAATTTCAAAACTGAATAGATTTCGAGATATTCAAGAAAAACTAATAAAGAGGGGTGAAATCCAAGATGGCGGCGGGAGATAAATCCAAAGGACTTTTAGTATGTTCATCTGAAGCCCCTTGCAAACATGTGTACCAATTTTCAAAACTATACAATTTAATGTTTTCTTTTCAAACCCTTCGTTGACTGAACTATTAACTAAGATTTTTTACAAATTCATCCACTTCGAGACAAATTATCTCAAAAACTTTAAGCTCGAAGAAAAATCAAAGCATCCATTTGTAGGGAATTGTGATTTAACAAATTAAAGAGCGTGCATGTATTTGAAAATTGAATAGTTCTCGAGATATTCAACAAAAACTAAAACAGGGAGAGGAAATTCAAGATGTCGGCAACCTTTGAGACCCATTATCTGGGAAACCATTAAAGCTGGGAAAAAAAATTAAAGTATGTATTTCTGGGAAATTTTAAGCACTTTAATTTGTTAAATCAATTGTAATCTGAAAACCGAGTAGTTTTTGAGATATTCAGGAAAAACTAAAAAGGGAGATGAAATCCAAGATGGCACCTCAAGCTCACCACCCAGGACAAGGGTCTTTTAGTGTGTCCATCATAAGCCCCCCACGAACATGTGTACCAATTTTCAACACTACATGATTTAATGTTTTTTCAGCCCCATTTTGAACCTTTGTTGACTGGTCTAATATGTTAGGTCAATGTGGATAATCATGCATAATAACCGGGGATTATGCATAATAACCAAGTAAGCCATTTAAAAGTGGATAATTTATGAGAATTTATCATATTAACTGGTTATTATGCATAATTACCAATGAAGTTTGGTCAATGTGATTATTTTCAACGCAGTAGCTTTTGGCTCCTCTAACATCCTCTAAAATTAGACTAAAAAATTAATGTTTTTAAATAGAATTTTGATTTATTTATCTATATTATATAAAACGCTTATGCATGGTGCAAAAAGGACCTTTATTTCTTTCTCCCCATTGGCAACGTTCAGTTTGTTTACCAATCTCAACCCACCCTGATGCTGAGATTCTTGAATTAGGGAATAACAGCCTTTGTTGCTTCAAATCCCATAACTCTTTAATTCAAATTCAAATTCTTGAATTGGTTTGAAGTCGGAAACAACGAAATTTTTTTTGAGTTTAGATCATTTGAATTAAATAAGTTTGAGTCGTACAGTTTGGATTAGACAAATGAATGAACATGTGCTTAATACTGAATGTCCTTTATAGCTAAAAGTTTCTGAAAAATTGGTTTATTCATCTCTCGACAGCTCAAATTTTCTCAGTTCCATCTATCCAGGGAAAAATAGTGGAGTGAGTGTGTTTACATGTGCAGAAGCAACATTTTGTTTAAAAAAGTGCATGTTTAAAATTTTGATGGAAAAAACAATGTTTGAAAACTTTGAAAAATGCTATCTAATCAATTTTAAAATGCTAAGGGTAAATAATTATTATAGGTTTTAATATTGAATAGTTAATATGAACATGTTTCAAGCCACTATTTTCTTTAAACTGTCCTTTTTTCAGCTAAAAGGTTGCAAGATGGGTTACATCATTCTGTGACAACTAGAATTTTCTGAGATTTCATCATTCTGCGACAACTAGAATTTTCTGAGATTTAAAACACAAATGACTACACTGAGAAAAACACTATCTTTCTTGACTAAATAATTATTGGAATAAGCATGTATACAAGTGGCGAAGCTTTTCTATGCAATACTTGAATGAAAAGTGGGAATGTTTAAAATTTTGTTGTAAAAAGCAATGATTTTGGAAATTTTTGAAAAAAGCTCTCTTATCAATTATAAAAGGCTAAAAGTAAATGATTATTATAGGTTTTAATTTTGAATAGTTAATATGAACATGTTTGAAGCCATTATTTTCTTTAAACTGTCCTTTTTTTTTAGCTAAAAGGTTGTGAGATGGGCAGGGTTGCGGTGATTTAAATCAGTTGATTAAAATCACCGATTTAAATCGTGATTTAAATCAACTGATTTTTTTAAAAAAACACTGATTTAAATCACTTTATTTTAAATATCAAGTTAATCTGCTTTAATGAAATAAAATTGTTCATGTATCTTTAAATAGTGATTTAAAAATATTTCATTGAATTGATGAAACTAGATTACTTTCCATATCTTTATTTTTGAGAGCGCAAGCGAAGGCAATAATTTTTTTGAAATATGATGAGAAAACATCATGAATGGGTTTAGTTTACTGTCCAGACATAGAATCTACAAAAAAAAGTATTTTAAAAAACTCGCTTCATTCCAGGAGGCGGGGGGGCACCCCCTCATGAGAACCCCCTAGATACAGCCACCTTGATACACTCAAAAATTATTGTTGAATCTTACAGAAAATTATAAATTAAAACTTCAAGAATATTGGAGCAAAATTTTTGAGTTACTTTGCTAAAATTGTTAAACGTCCAGAACTAAAAACTTCTTATCACCGAGTCAAGGAATTTTCCGAAACTTTATCTCTAATAATTCCTATTCTGAAACAAAATTTCATAAGATTGCTATATACATTCTAAAAGGAGCACTATTAGCCCTATCCTAAACCTATTATTTTCCATTTATAGTTGAATTTAACGGTTGAGAAGCGAGTGAAATTATGTGTGCCATTAACTGGCACACTTTGCAGCAAAGAGTTAAATAAATCTCTAATGAGCAACACAATAAAATGCAAAGTATGAGATACTCCTTTTTTTATAAAATAAAATAAATATTGTGAAAGGATCATGTTCACAAAGAAAGAACATAGTAAAATGCAGTGAGTTTCATTTTAATATTGGAGAAAACTAAATAGTGCTGGAGACAACAAAGTTTTTATATTGCAATAATGTTCAAATGTAAGACAATTAAGTAATGCATATAAATGCTCCAAAAGATATACAAACATCTACATATTGCATTTTAAACTATGATCTAGACTTATAAAAGACAATGTTTGTGAGCTTGTGCGCAATGTCCAGATGAATCTATCACACTTACAGTCATTTGTCACTTACATAAATTTGGCGCACAGGTAGTCCTGATGGTGACTCAATGCACCTTGAAGCCTGAATTTAAAAATTTATCTAGAAATTTTTTTATTTAATGTTTTGGGTCAAACGGATTAAGAGCAGAGAAAGCTTCAAAACTTGTGTTTGTAATGAAACAAATGAACAGCTGAGTGTAAAATTCCATAATATCCTAACATACAATAATATATCTATAGTCAAGAAATGACAATTTTTATTATATTGCTCCTTTTTTCCTTAATAAAATTGTCTTATATTTCAAAAGTATATTATTGTTATATTTTAGTTCACAAATATTTTTTAAATAGTTGTTACATTTTTGAATTAATTTTTTTTTTAAAAGAAAGTACAGTTTAATACTGGTATGTTGTTATATATATATAATTTATAACTGTAACGCTCATTGTCTAATATACAAATGTTAAATATATATATATATAGTTTTAAAAAAATCATTAAAATAAAAAAAATCTTGATTTAAATCAAAAAATCCGATTTAAATCAAATAAATCGATTTTTTTTGAAAAAAAATCAAAAAAATCGACAACCCTGGAGATGGGTTATGTCATTTTACGACAACTAGAATTTTCTGAGATTTCAAACACAAATGACTACACTGAGAAAAACACTATATCTTTTTTGACTAAATAATTATTGGTTAAGCGTGTATACATGTGGGAAACTTTTTCTGAACTACATTTTATTGTATTTAGGACATACTTGAAATTTTGGTGGAAAAAGTAATGTTTAAAAAAAAATTTTGAAAAAAGGCTATGTTATCAGTTTTAAACTTAAAATTTTGTTGGAATGAAGTTATGTTGCAATAAACTGTTGAAGAAATAGTCAAAAGTATATGCCAAGAAGTTTTTAATGACTGATTTCTGAAAATAATTTTGATTTTTAATCATCTTTGAATTATAAATAATAATATTCAAATTTCCTTCTAACATTTATACATATATAAATATGTACTACCAGAAGATTTTAATTGCAGAAACTGAGGAAAAATTAATTTTAGGAGTTCATTCAATTTCAAATAATTTAAATTTACTTAGAGAATAGCATTAATACTAGCAGAAACACATAACTGTATGGCGAGCGAAGTGAGCTGCGATCACGTGATTCTTGGAGGCTGACGAATGGAGCGAGTAAGGGGTGTAATATACATATATAAAGAGTTTATAACAACTGTGCTAGTAATTGCAGTGTCTTCATTGTAGAGAGCAAAGCAAGCAGGGTTTGCGTAGCAAACCCAGGAGCCCAGTGGCAGAATCACCGCGACGCTGTGTCGTACGTCGCAGATTTTGGACAGTGTCTGCAGACTATTTTGTAAAACAGTTTATCATGTGCTCTTAAAATAAATCCAATCATTAAAAATATCAAAGTTATTAATCACGCTTGCAAAAGAACTTGACAATTATTATATAACGCACATTGAATCCTCTCGCCCTCGAGCACTCATCGACCCTCTTTCTTCCCTATACTGAATGAGCTCCCCTAGCGACTGCAGTTTGACCTTGAAGTACGCTAAGTGCCTCATATCGGTATTGGTCTCGGCCAATGTTTTCTACTCGTTTCATTACGATACTTTTCTGGCTATAACTCGGGGTTTTTACTTTGAGATGGATACGTAAATAGATAAAATTCGTTGATTTGATTGCGGTACTTCATTATTACGGAAAAACTTTAAGCAGCATTATTTACACCAACATGAAAATAAACCTACGAAGTTGCGATCGATCTCTATGCCTGCAATTCAATCATTTTTTAAAAGCGGGAGCGAAAAATTCTGAAATTGATAAAGACGAGGAACAGAGTTCAAGCCAAGATTGCCTCAATTTTAAATGTTCTCAGCCCAATATTTTGGGAGATGAGGAAGAAGAAATTATTCCAGAACAGACGGACACTACCAAAATTACCAGCGAAATTCCGGGATCCCGCAAGTCGCCCTATCCCAGTGTCACAGAATTGCTACAGAAATTAATAATAAATCAGATAAATGTGCTAATAAGTTTCAAAGTTTTTGTTTCGTAAAAAAAAAGCAATTATTTATTGCATTTTAAATTAAAAACATACAAGAAAGGCATGTTTTGACATACTTAATTTTTTTTTACAATAAACAAGATGCATAAATTTTTAAATAACATCTAACATATTGAAAAATATTTCATTTACATGAGCTAGTGATGTATTGTTTTGAAAAAATCACCAAAACAGAAAGACACCAAGTGCTGTGTCTTATACGGAGAAGTACCCAAATATAATTTTCTGCATAGGTATTTGTGTAGTATGCTTAATATTACTTCTGAAACAACTTGATGCTTCATTATTGTTAATTATCTTCCCAAAGAAAAGATTAACTTTCATATGCTTTTGTTTATTAATTTATACAATTATATTATACAAATAATAAAGATGTTATAATGTTTTTAATTTATATTTGTCGTATTTTAATAATTGTAAGCTGATATAAGTATTTAAAAAAATGAAAAAAATATTTATAGTCGC
>BGPR01001981.1:152504-164452 GCA_013235015.1 Araneus ventricosus | reverse complement strand
CAATAATCGATATTCTGTGTAGCAAAATTCTATGTTTAAAATGCAATAATCGATATTCTGTGTAGCAAAATTCTATGTTTAAAATGCAAGTTGCTTTAATTCCATAAAGTTATTTTTTAAAACCCCAAGACTTGTAGAAACAGTCATTACATCATTTCCTGATCATGCGGTAGCTTCCAGATTTCTGTGTGCCGTCTGCTTGAGTGGTCGTTGACTTTAGAATACCCCTCTCCCTGCACAATAAGATAAATTTAATTATTGATGTAAGCAACAGATAATGAATTTGAATTATCATTTTAACATGATATTGTTCATAGGTTGGCCTACTGTCGGTAAATTCCGACATTCGTGATACGACATACAGGATGCAAAAATCTTTCAAAACGCCCTACGGGGCAGACCGTGGACCTAAAACTACCAAATTGGGCATATAATTACTTATTGGGTAGTAGGCTCTTAACAAGAAAGGGCTTTTCTAAATTTTAATTGAATTTTTATTATAAAATTAATCGAAATGCTTATGTTTTTTCCTCAATAACTTCGAAGCATATTATTGCACAAAAATTATTTTTTACGTGACTTTAAAAGTTAAAAAAAGTTAGCTTTACGATTATACCAATTTTATTTCCGTTCCATTTTTTCCCCATAATTTTATTGATTTTTTAAAAATATTTTAAAGTATATTTCCCGACAATACTTTTCATCGATTTAGTCTGCCTTTAAACACACGCGCGTTGCAACGATATTGCATGCATTTTTTGTGTGCTTTCGTTACTGTATAATTATTGTTTAGCAACGGATTCCGAAACCCTCCGCGCTTTTGCGCATGCGCCGGGAGGAGTTATTTTCATCAAAATAGGGGGAAAGTGAAGAATGGGAGGGAGATGTTTACATTTTGCTTAGCGTGTTCTAACAAAGAACTCCGGAAATGCGCTCCTATGACTTATTGCCTGACACCCCTTTCCGGTGTAAAATCGTCCAAAAGTGCTAGTTTCGGAATCCGTTGCTACACAGTAAGAGTAAAATTTTAAAATAATGTAAAGACAGACAAATTAAGTCTAAAGTATTATCATGTTACGATGTTTCGGAATAGAGGTTCGAATCTCCTTAAATTTTCTTTTAAATTTATAAGTTACTTCTATCGCATTTTGCTAATTTGTATTAATGATCTTATAATTCTACGTTTTAATTAAGAAAATCATAATTGCAGACAGCTGCGATCATTTGTAATTATTTCCCACTAAAATCACCACCACAGATTTCCTTTCTCCTGTCATGACACTAACTGCCCCAACTGAGAATCCATGCATTGCATCATTTCCGCCGTCTCTTCAGAAAGAAAGAATGGAGATTGTGCAATAAATAAAGAACATCATAAGTAAATAATTGTATGGGTATTAAATAAACATTGCCAAATACCATAAGCAAATAAACTTTTTTTATTAGAGAGGAGCTAAAAATTCACAAAATGAATGCCATTCATTATTAAAAGAGATGAACTCATCATTAATCAACATCGTTAGTTTTTCCTTTTGTTCGATTGCGGGACATTGTAAAATTGCCGGCATCTTCTCTCTCCTTATTCAACACAATATTCTCGCTTTTCGCCAAAGCTTTCACTGAATCGGGTTAGGTAATTCTTGCCTTGATTATGCAGCATGGAAAATAAAAAGGGCTTCTTTACCATAAGTATGTCAAGTGGGAACTGGACCTTCGCTCGTTATAAGCATTGCTGGTATCGCGGCTCTGCCTCTGGTAAGTGTTAAATTGTTCTCGCGTGAGCAAATAATTTTCTGCAATTGGATCGAGAACCAGTAGTATGTGAGCTTTCTTTTTCGCCAGAGTTAATGATCGTACGCTGAAAGTCTTTGATCTAGATTTTTTTACGCACGATCTCTGAATACTTTCAGAAAGATTTTTCGCATTACCGTTTAACAAAATGATGAGGTTAGTAGGAACAAAGCATTCAAATAAGATCGTTTGCTGTTTCAACGTGCTATTTGGATGAAATTTTAATGCTTTTTTTCATTCCTTTCAGCTGCTTTGAATATGTCATTTCAGCATCTTTATTACTTTAAAGATATCTTTAATGACGTGAATAGTTAAATCCTCCACTAAAGCGAATGTATGTCTCGGTTCTTTCAGTAAAGGAATATTAGTAGCAATCTAACATTTGAAGTGTGGGTGATTTAAAACCAGTTTAATTTCTGAACTTTTGCACTATATCTTTACATTACGAAGTGTTTTTTTCTTCGTGAAACCGATTAATAGTTAAATCACTGTAGGCTGTCTGAGTTATACGTTTAATAAAAATAAATATATTTTTAGATGCCATTTCATTGTTATACGTTGCTTCTTTTTTAAAATTGATTTTTAAATAATCTTAATTAGAGAAATTTATCTAAAAGTAGGTATGGAATTACGTGTCAGAAAGTTTAGAAAGTAATGATGCACACCTTAACAGGCGATTTCGAACATTTCTCACTATAAATAATTTTGTCTTTTAATAAAGAGTTTCCAAAATAGCAAGGAAATGCCTTGTGTAATATGGATTCTCCCTTCCTACATTTACAAATGAACATATTCTATTAGAATACAGGCTGAAGAGGTTCTAATGGTAACATATTTAGCTGCATCATTTGATACTAGCCTCAAATTTAGAAAATCGCCTGACAAATCTGCATATATGGACATCTTACGGAACGATTTAAGATGGCACATTTAATAATTTGTTTTTATTTCCCTGAAAATAAAAAGATGTTGTGTGACATCTTGATGATAGTTCTCGAAGTTAATACTATAAATATCCGCACTGTTTTTCTGTGAAATATTTTGAAAGTTCACCTAAATAACGATGAATAATTTATTTACGTTATCAAACAGTTGACTTTAAAATTTCCATTTCGGAAATACATATCAGAATTTATAATTCTATACCTATTTGCTGCCTAAACTTTTTAAGACTGATAAAATTATTCCAAATTGAAATTTAAAATCATTAAAACGCAATTAAGAATTCTTTCCATATTTTAAAAAAATTATTAAAAATTGAAATCATGTACACTGTGTAGTCTTAAAGAATCTAAAAATCGCCCTTTAACACTTTCAGTCACATCGATGCCAATTGGAATAATCATATTCATTATTTTTTGTTTGGCATCTAAACCTGCCTCTGATAACGAAAGGACATCATTAAATTCTTCGCATTTTCCTCTTTTCAGTAAATTTTTTATTCTTACCATTTGGCATCACTATCGATTTTATCTATTGAAAAATTGCCTTTTTGAACTTCATTTCTTTCAGCAAAAGACGTCAAAAAATAAAAATCAATTTTAACATAATTTAAATGAAACTACAGGTACAATTTCATTCTTATTATTTTTAAATATTTTAAAATATTTTATTTGAGCTGTTTTTGATTAATATTTATTTTAAAATTTGGGTTTTTCCAATGGAATGATGCTAATTGGAATCACTTTGAATTTTATTTTAAAAAATTAAAATATATTTTTCTTTTTGAACTTTCACCTTAGTCCCAAAATGAATACATTTCACAAATTTCAGAATTTTAGAATGAATAATAAATTCTTGGGACTGAAAGGGTTAAGAATGAAAATTGCAGCTTTTATTTCAAACAGTTCCTGATTTAAATTGACGATATATCTGCAAGAAAAGTTCTATTTTAAATCGTATCTCCCAAATGGTTTAATGACTCCGGGAAATTTTTCGTGTTTGCTCCCAAGCCGAACAGCCTACTTGATAAATAGGCGATGATAAATCTGATGGTAAATAAACAATTAAATTGATTCTCCAGTCGTAATTAGAGCAACAAAAGACTGTTATGCTTGATGACTTTCTAAACAATATTTAATGGGATGTCTTGGTTGTAACTCAGGATTAAGAAAAGATTATTACAGGATGTTGTGAGAACTGCGGTTCTTGGAATGATTTTTGTTGATTCAGGATGTTTTTTTAAAAGTTTTAATAAAACCTTTAGATATTATATTTGCGTAATAAATTTTCAGATAAGAGGATAGTTGCTTAAAATTTGTAAATCTTTATAGTTTTGCTGTTAACTGTAGTTCGTGGTGTGAATATTGTGAATATTGAATTTTTGTCTTTCATTTTCTTAAAACAAATGTTTAGAATATTATATTTGTGTGATAAATTTTTGATAAAATTCAAGAGAAATGAACTGCTGCTAAAATTTTTTTGAATTACTTGTTTTTTCGATTCTTACAAGCAGAAAAAGTTGTCGCTTGGAAAAGGAAATAATCAGTTGTTTGAGAAACTTCTGCTCAAATGTTTTCAGATTGATTATGACGGGATACAAGTGCTTTTCTTTTAGGTTTAAAAAACGCTTTGAATAGTATTTGAATGATGAGTATTTGGTATTTTCCAAGAGACGAAAAAGCGTTCAAAATTTACGAAATTTTGTGAAAATTTCTAATTTTGCTTCTAACAGATCGAAGTAATGCAGTCAAATGAATTGCGATTAATATATTCAAATAATGTTTTTGAAAGTATATTGATACAACTATAAAACATATGCTATTTAAAATGGAAGTTAAAAGTTAAATCATTAAATCAATGTTTTTGTTTTTAGTTTCATCAAAATACTTCAGGCTTTTCAGAAGATCAAAAAGGCGTATTACTTTTTTTAAAAAAATATAATTTATAAAATTTTAAAGCTCTTTGACCGATTTGCTGCAGAGTTATTAGTCATATCCGCAAAAACGTTTAACGAATTAGTGGAATCAATCAATCAGTTTGAAGTGTATTTCCTATTAAGCAAAGTAATTTGGCACGAAGAAAAATGCATATTATTTAAAACTAGAAAATCACCCGTCATGGTATGACAGGTGCAAATTGCCTCTTCATGCCAGAGATTTCCCTTCAAATCTGACGTGTTTAAATAGATATATATGCGAGAGAAATGTTTCACATTGATTGAAAACAAATAAAATAAACATATGTATTATGACAGGAAATATATATTTTTATTTGCATATTTCTTTATTCAAAAAACCTCTTGGTAAACAACATTCAGTGTGAAGTATTTTTTGTTGTTTAACAGTTTTCCTTGTACTTCAGATGCCTTTGTGTAAATTTTAACATTGCCAAAAAATATTATCAAATTATATCATCACGATTGCACTAAATAATTAGATGCATAGTGGCGTCCAAACTATATCACGCGCATGATATACCACTGACGTAATTTACTACTTTCTATTAAAAAACTGAAATTAATTTGATATGTATGATTAATATAATTTAAAATTTCTCGGGAACTATTGATCATAGCGAGATAAATTTTATATCAATGGATAGCAGATTTTATTTCACTATTTTAGAGCTATTAAATTTGAAATTAGAACGCCAATTACTCTTTTAAATTTAAAATTACTGAAATTTAGCTTCTCTAACAATGAAATAATGCTGTTTAACGTCTCGCAGTGCTGTGCCGCGAGTTTTATTGTTGATGACGTCAGAGCGATACCGAGAGATCTGGGCTATTATATTAGTAATGGTAGTATTTGTGTTTATAATTGCATTTTGCGTACGATCACGAAAGTTTCTTACTTTCTAAAGCAACAATTATAATCTTTTAAACTCTGCAACTAATTTGGTTTAGAGATATTAGCCACTACTTAACGAATTTTAAAAATTTAATGGAAATAATAAATCACACACACATTTTTAAGTATAATTGATATTACACAACGACTGTTAAATTTTCATTTTATTGTAAGGTTAACCAGTGATAAGGACACCCCCCCCCAAAAAAAAAAAAATTACATCCCTGCTTTGATTTCAATATTTTTCTGAATTTCAAATTGAAATATTATAGACATAATTTTAAATTTGTTCAGAGTATAGCTTATTAATACATATGCAGTTAGAAGCTCTGAAATTGGACTGCATATTCTTTATAAAGAACCATCCAAGATTTCAGTAGTTATCATTTGTTAATAAGTTCCCAGTCGTATTTATTTGAATCGGACGACAAGAAACAAAAGGTATATTTTGTTATTCCGATAAAAATCAAGAAATTCAGTTGTCAAATTCAATCTAAATTGTTGAATTTAATCAGCACCAAGCCGATCGTTCTCGTGAAAATATAAACAACATTTTCTTCACAGATCTAGCTTTCCTTTATTTAGCAGTCAAGTCAATGAACTCAACGATCCTATAAAAAGCATTGACTTAATCAGTGTATGATTTTATTATTTGTACCAGGAATTTTTTTGCGTAGAAAATGACACATAGAAAATCTAGATAATTTAACACCGAAATAAGTTCAGTAAATGATATAGCGTGCGGCTGTTAATTAAAACGGCACGCTTTAACGACAAATGTCACGCGGCGCGGATAAGTTAACTGAACTCCTTATCAGGATCGCATTCTCAAACGGAACGGAGATCTGTCGATAAGACTTCACACACAGATGTAACTCTTGGAAATATTTTCTATATGCATGATCCGTCATGCGTGGTGGAGCTTTTCCGTTTTACGTTCACGATTTGTGCGATGATATTGTCTTTCAAATAGTGATGAAATCTTTTTGCTCACGAATAATATCATTCTGAGCCTTCTCTTGGAGGTTTCCACAGAGGAGCGAGTTCGCAAAGGGTTGAATAGTCGCAGGAATTACAAATACTATTTATGGATGGATTCTCGCTTATAAGAAAGTTAAACAGGAAAACAATATACCAGGAGACCTCACTAGAATCTTAATTGTCTTACCCGCTGTTGCGTACTTGCGCTGTATAAAATAGAAATAAAATAAATAATTGAAGGTTCGCTTTAAAAATATAACATAAAAAATTATTTTCTTAAAAACTTATCTATTATCTCAATCTGACTCTCGCGAAGGAATTTACTTTTCATTAATCGAATGTTTGCAGTTTCTGCTAATTGTAAGGTTTCTTTCTTATCTATAAAGATAGTGCATTAAAAAATTTGAAGAGAACAACATCATTAAAAAATTCATTCATTTATAAGATGCGCGTTGTTAGATTTGAATTTTGTTTTACTAAATCTAAGATGATCATCGTTAAATTATTGCTAGATTAGAATTTTGTTTTACCAAACCTAAGATGATTGTTGTTAGATTCGAATCTTGTTTTACCAAACCTAATTTGAAATTTAAAAAAATTAAGAAACAAAACATTGTTTCAGGTAATACGGAAAGGTTCAGTGAACTTAACGAGTAATTAATGTTTCATTATCTGTTACTTGATGACAAACTCGTTGGAAAAAAACGTCCATGGAAATCAAGTGTGCAGAAATTAATGATTCATGATTATAATTTTTTGATGTGCTCTGAAGTATATCATTAACTTGCTTGTTTTTTCTGTGAATTATATCAAACCCACACACAACGAGACATTAATAAATACTTGTTACCGATATCATCAATGTCATCATTTTATGCCGTTTTCAGTGGTGCAATTACACTTTTTCTTAAATGTCTAAATAAATATTCTTTTCTTAGATTATTTCAGTAATGTTTCAAGGAGCATAAAGAATTACGTGTGTATAGAAAAATAAAGAAAGGGGATTTTAAAGTCGCAATCAGTGGCGAATCCAGGGGAGGGGCTATCGGGCTGCAGCCCCTCCCAGAGCTAAACCAGAATTCTTGATTTTATTTAAAATCACTACAACTGTTTGTTCCTAATTTCCCTTTCGTTAAAAAAATAATAAAAACATGACAACATTGCTTTCTGGCTTGACAGGCTCGAAAGTTTTCCTACTTTTCTAGTCATTCCATTTGTACTTGTAGAGTCGGAAACATTTTTTTGGCTACTTATTTCATTGTATTTTTTATTAAATTATCGAAAGTATTGTACTGTTCTTTATGATTCTTATTGTCAGGCGAGTAAAGTCTGTGAAGTTCAAGTGTTTTGGCTTGCATAAGCCATGAGGTTTGACATTCGTGACGACGATAAAAATAAATTTTATGACCTCAGCCCCTCCCAGGCCCAAATCCTGGATTCGCCACTGGTCGCAATTCATCTTTACAAAAGAACCATTTTCTTCATTCGACAGGGAAGCTTGAATACAAGGTTAGAACGGAAAAAAATTAGGTTACACTTATTTATGCACATCAAGATCCTGGGCAAATTTCGATCGGTCTGGTTCAAGAAAAATATTTCAGTCAGCAAAATTTGTTGTGGCTAGCGTCTGTTTAGTTTTCCGAAAGTGATAAATTAAGTACTATGAACTCTATGCAGCTGGCTGCCTTCCGTTAAGAGAAGTGATGTTTTGAAGGGTTTTCATTTTTGGAAGACAAAATACTTTTTAACTGTTGCAGTGAAATTCTAAAATTTCTCTAAAAAAAACGTACTTTATTCGAAAATTTCTAAAATGTTTTTAAAAAAATATATTGTTTGTGTTTTCATGGATCTTTCAGTTTTTCCGGAGTTAACTTTTTTCCAATTTTATTTTTCAGTTGGAAAATTAAATCCCGTACCGATCGTCGGTAGTTGCAAATGAATAGTTTTTCTAGTCCATTTTTCATGCATTGTCTTTGTTCGTTGCAGTGTGTTGATCTTTTCAGCTTGAAAAAAGGGAAACAATAAAATTTATTAATAACTACTGATTACAGTGAAGTTATATTCTTTTGAATGCAAATAAAGCTGTGAAGAAAAAAATAAAAAACATAGTTATTTCTATTCGATATATTCTTCTAATCTCACAATACTAATGATTTTTCCTACTTTGACAATCAGAATCTTCGTTTCCAGTGTTTTAAGTTTTCTTTTTATAACTGTAAATGTATTCGAATACTGTATTGAAATAATTACGATGACAGAATAATAAAACAAAACTATGTGAAATACATGACGCACTTAATACTGAGTTCTAAAGCAGAAATATTTTTTTCCATGGAAAATAGTAAAAAAAAATTACTGTAGGATTAAAAACGTTTGCTTTTAAGAGCGCTTCTGCTTTAGCATAAAATGAAGAGATTTGGAATGTAGGAGAACATGATCAAATTTATTTAAAATTTCCAATGAAAGACAAAAATATCATTTACTCGGGTTTTTTTGTTCTTTTATAATTCAAGTTAATGAAACTGAGATGCAACAGAAAATTAAAGAAGTACAAATATTATTCCATTCTAAAAAATAACGTAATTCTATGAAACAGCTTAACTATTGAGGGAAAAATGCATGTATTATAGAATAATTTATTTGATAATTAATAATTAGTTACTTCCCTGAGAACTATTAGAAATTTCTCTGATATTCGACTGATGAAAGAGTAAAGAATAATAGACACTGTTCTTTTAGAATAATAATATGATAGACATTCTTTAAAAATGAATCATATTTAATATTTATTGCCTTGACGTATCTATTTTTACATCAATACTTTACAGGGTATGTAACAATATAATTTTAATCAATCATAATAAATTGTTTCTGATAACTTTAAATTATTATTTAATGGTAATTAAATAGTTTATCAATTAAGGAAAAAAAGATTACTTTTTGCATTTTATAACGCATTCCTCTAAAACAGGATTTTGATTTAAAGAATGTTTGATAATTAATTTGCTGAGTTTAAAATACGCGCCTTGATAATTTTCTTCATAAAAATACTAACAGTACCCGCACGGCCTTGGCCGAGGTATCATGAATGTTAAAGAAATGAAAAAGCTCACAATGATATAAAATAAAGTTTTCGATACCACTTTAAAACATTGCTATCTTTGTCTACCTTACCCTCGAAAATATGATAGACATCTCCATTTAAAAAAAGTAATAAGGCGCTGGCAAGTGGTGGGGTGAAGCGACAAAAAGCGTTAAGGCTGCACACATTTAAGTGTATTTTATGTTTTGATTCTTAAAACTAATGATATTTTCTATATTATTCATCATAGTCATGATTTTACTTTGACATTGCTTATATTTAATATAACGAAATGAACTTAAATTTTTAAAAAGATCATACTTTCATATCTTCTTATATTCATGCTCAAAGGTACAGTACGCATAATGTTCATGTTTGAACAAAAATAAAATATTATCTGTAAAATATGCTTTATTTCAGTATTGGCATTTCCTTATTTCACGATTTCAATGTCTAGATAAAGTAATCACACATTTTAAATCTAAAAAATATTTTATTGTGAGGTGATTCCCTAACTATATCCTCCTCCCAACAATATCACTCGGGTCAGAACGTTCCGGCACTGCTTAATGTACGATTAAACCACTGCACTCAACGAAATTATTCAAACTATTCCTAGCGAAACATACTAAAAAGTAAGCAGGAATAAATCACTGCTGGCGTCATTCATCACTTTCCCGCTCTCATTATAATTTTCCCCCCCGAAATATGACGCAGACGTAGCCAGGGAGAAACTGGCCGTTTTTGAATAGTTCTTCATTCAAAAAAAATTCTTGACCCCCATCAAGAAAAAAATTATTACAAATGAACGGGAAAAGGTATCTTAACCGTTCTTGTTTTAAATCAGGGAGAAATATTCCTTTTATTACCTCAAAATTTTTTAAAATTATAACGAAATCAGAACGTCATATGGAGTAATTTGATTTTTAATTCTTAAAATTTTACGCGAAAACTGATTATTTTTTTAAAATTTCTTAAAAATCAGAAAATTACGTTCAAAATAACCGTCAGTAAAACCATAATTGTTTGCTCTATTCGATGGTGCATCGATTATTTTTCTACGATCGTTATTTTTCATGGATCGACCAAAAACGTGCGAAAAATCGCCCGAAACAACATAAAATATTAAATAAAAAAATTTCTAGATTGAATTTTAAAATTCGGGTTTCGAGGTGCATTGAGTCACCCTTACGACTACTTGTGTGCCAGATGTCATAGCTGTAAGTGCGATACATTGGTCTGGACATCGCACGCACACAAATATTTCTTTTTATAAGTATAGATTTCTTAAATATTAATTTCCTGACTAAAGTTTGGCATTCACTTGAAGGCTAGCTATGCCCTTCGTCCTAAGCCCGTTTTTTTCAAACCCATTTCAATCGAAAATTTAGGCACGTCATTCACGTAGGCTCCAAAGTACGCTACTGTAGCTCTTCGATCCTTCTATTCCTCCTTCCACTCGGCGGATTTCCGATTTTCTAGCCTCATCGCGAGGTCTCAATGTAGTCAGATCCTTTGATGTGCCGCAAGCCTCGCATCAGGGTCTCAAATTGGAATCAGCGCATGAAGTCTTGGATTTTGAGTTCGTTTGAATTCCATTGTTTCTAATCATTTCTTCCAAATTTCTTAGGTTTTCGACCTTGACGATTTCTTTCTCCTTCCCGTGTTCCAAAATGGAATTTTTGGAAGACATGTGAATGGCCTGCTTAAGTATTACTAAGTGGAACACTTGTATTACTATACTGTAACTGACTAACTTAATCCCTCGACAGTTCATCCTTTATTATATAATTAGATGGCATATTTTGTTTAAGAAATGTGTTGTCTCTTTCATTCAGCTAAGAATATATTGGACATTCAAATGTTATGGACCCACGTAGTTTTTCAACCCAACAATAATATCCTTTATAAAATGACATAACTTTAGTTAAAAATTTAAGTTATTTAGTTATAAATTTAAAAATACGATAATTTGATTTATGAGAAACTGACAGGGATTAATTTTAAAACCGATATTATTCATTCTTCATGTTAATTTTTTGCACTAAATCAATTAAAATTTTGAGAACTATTTTTTCTTCGTTTAAAATCTGACATATACGAACTAGCATGTGTGCCATAATTTTTACAACCGTACATATATTTATTTGGAAGATTGTAAAAAAGAAGAATAAATATTCAAAACAGTTTATCGTCGATTGGATGGCGCTCTTCAATTCTAATTTATTCAATTTGCCACTAACTTGCACTTTTACCCTGGCATTCTTCACAAAATATTTTAGAATTTTGACAGTTGTGGCTTC
>BGPR01001981.1:128710-143195 GCA_013235015.1 Araneus ventricosus | reverse complement strand
ATAGCTCTATTTTCGCTGTATTCTTTTTATCAATGGAATCTCGCTGCCTTGGAAAAATAACCGTCACTTTCAATGACGATATTGTACTGTGTGGAGTATGTTTCGCAGTCACAAATCTGACTGGCTTCATTTTTATTGTGTTTGGAGGAAGTGAAATTAACTGCAACTCACATTTACTAAGAGCTTCACAGTAATTTTCTGTTCAATCGTGAGCAGATGTTATCGTTTCTCCCACAATTCATATTCTTCTCTGTAGGCGTTCAGAAGTATTCGCATTGTAGCTTTTCCTCCTGGTGACCCGTGAGTTACCTTTGGACGCAGAGTTGGAAAGATACACAACGGAACTCTTCGATAAAGATTATCTTGCTTGCTTGCGAACAAAAATGCGGAACTGAGATTTCGTATTGCAAACTCCAGTATGAGGATGATTCAAAGACAAAAAGACTTTTTAGATAAGACATTTTTGGAACTTTCCGACATGGGAAAATAAAGTAAAAATTCTTAGGACGATGCAGATGTGTGAGAAGTTGAGTTTTGTTCCGTTCGTGTGTGTAATTCCCAGGTACAGGTAGCCAACCGATTACAAGTTTGAACGCAGCTATATTTTTAATCTGATACCGATTCTAGAAAAGGACTTTTGCATCTTGTGAAGTAACAGGTTGTTACTTCACAAGATAGTTTCTAGGAAATATTAAGTGGACATGTATTTTTATTGCAAAATAGGAAAAAAAAGATAATCCATCACGCAGGTTATAACAACTAAATCTGTATGCCAAATTTTATGCTTCATACTTTCGAGAAGAATTAAAAAGAAGTATCAAAACTTTTAAAGAACGAATTCTTGGGATCTGGTCGTGAACGCGCAAATCTCCAGTCCCCAAACCGAGATTTTGCCGCGAATCCACCGCGGCTTTAAAATTTAGGTGTATTTTCTTTCTTAATGATTCTTTTATTTTTAAAACTTTTGCATTCTCTTATTTTTATTAATTTTTTTAAGAAACAATATAGTTTTTATTTTGGTTCGCTTTCAGTTCAAAATCCTTTCATCCACTTATTCTGTTTGTTCGAACATTCAGGAGAAAATTGCAGCTAATAAGATGATAAAAATGTCAATTAGGTTCTTAAAAAGACGTTCGATGTACACAAGCAAAAAGCACATTCGAAGAAGACAAAAGAGAAGATATAATACTCATAGACAAAACTCTTATAGGAGTCGTATTTCGTTTTTTTGTCGCCTAATGCTAGTTAGGTACGAGTCAGATGTTTTCTTAATGTTGTGGAGTGATTAAATCTTCTGTGATATCACCAATAGCTTGCTGTATAACCTTATAAAATACCAAATGAATGTATTTTGTTCATCTGATTTCTTTCTGAAAAAAAATGACTTCTTTCACATTTTCATTCAGATCTGAATTTTACAGCCATTGCTTTTGAGTTATTGAAGAGTGAATGTGAAAGTCGTCATTTAGCAGAAAATTTTATTGTTGTTCTGTGCTTGTGTCGAGAATTTCAGAAATTTTATTTATTTGAGGAAATTCTAAAATACATATACGGAGGAATGAAACAAATTTCAGGATATTAACAACAACAATAATAATAAAAAATGCAGAACTCTTATTTACAAGTTCGTGCATTGAACTCGTAAGTAGTCTCAGACATATACAATCGAACTAATGATAATTTTTATTCTGTTTCATTGAAATTGCAGATTTCGTTGCTCATTCATTTGTAACTTTTTGTCTTTATTTCATCCAGGCACAGCACGAAACACGAAACGTGTAGAAGAAAGTGAGAGGAGGGGGGAATAACGATAATAATAATAAAGACAAAACCTGTTTTATCCTTTTCCGGCACAGTAGTCGCAAAAGAGGACACCAACTTTAAAATTTTTTTAAAAAATTCGTTTCCAATTGGAAACCCGGAAAATTGTAGGAAAAGGCAGCTGATAGTTCTTCTTTTAGAATGTAGATGGCAGCACAATGAAATTTCGCTTTTATTTCGGAAAAATTATAGATTTAAAATGTCCAAATTTCTTAACTCCGAGATGGAAATTTTTTTAAGTTCTTGACCTTTACAATTTTAGCAAATTTACGCGACAATTTTCCTCCAATATTTTTGAAGTTTTAATTTATGATTTTGTGTACGATTTAACATTAATTTTTGAGCGTATCAAGATGGCTGTGTACAAAGGGATCCTCATATGAGGGAGTGTCCCCAAAGAGGGACAACGACTCCTCCTCAGAAAGAGGTGTTTTTGGGGGGCGGGGAATTCTATGTCTAAACAATAAACTAAGCCCATTCATGATGTTTCTTCATCATATTTAAAAATATTTAATGCCTTGTTCCGGAAAGGGTTATAGCTTAACATCGTACAAGATATGTTCGAAACCAACATTTTCGCCTCTCTACGACAGCTAGGGACATTACTCTTTCATATCTGATGGTACATTTTGGATACAACATATCTGTTCAAGTCAATTACTCGGTGATAACCTAACCTTAGAAAAGCATAGAGTCTTGTTCTCCTAAGGTTTTTTTTAAATAAAATGTACGATACTTGAAAGAGTTTAGAATAGCATGGATTACAAACGTATAAAAATGAGTTCTTGTAGAATTTTTCAAACACAGTCAAGACACTTAGAGTTGCCGAGAAATGTCTGACGTTAACTTCATCGATAAAGTAGTGAATCCAAATACAGTCGGACCTCCATTTAACGAACCTCTGTTTTGCGAATTTCTCTATTTTGCGAACTTTTCTTGGAACCAAGAACATTTTGCGAATTTCTTCGTAAAATAACCTCCAAATAGAGAAGTGCGTTCTCTATTTAACGAACTTTTTCTTGTGATCCAAGAAATGAATTGCGATGAAGACGAAGATGATGCAGATGGAAATGATCGTAATGCAGAAATCAACAAACCTTCGTATGATGAAATGCTAAAATTCATTAATTTTAATATAAAATTATTTTTTAAATTGAAAATACAGTGTATTCCCGGACAATGTTTTGTTTTATTCTTGTTTTCCTTGCAGATTTCTTTTTGATGGGTAAAATATATAAAACAAATAGATATTAATTTACAAAATAAAGGTGTGATTAATTACTCTTTTTAATAATATTTAGTGTTTATGAATTTAAAATCTGTTTTGTGTAGTTTAAAGTATTTTAAAAGGTGAATCTCTATTTAACGAATTTTCCATATAGCGAACTTTTTTTCAGGATTTAGCGACTTCGTTAAATAGAGGTCCGACTGTACCTGATAATGAAGAGGAGTTACATGGTGACGCACTCTTTGAGTTGCCGAGAAATGTCTGACGTTAACTTCATCGATAAAGTAGTGAATCCAAATACCTGATAATGAAGAGGAATTATATGATGACGTACTTCTGACATATATTTCGTGTGGTGAATTTTCTATTTCACTAAATTTGTTTTTTATGATGCATGCGAGATGGTAAAAGCTCGTACCTATCATGTATCTTCCTAATAATTTTGTGAATGAATCGAATAATTTTCGGAAGCATAAGAAGATGTTTGAACTTGGAAATATATAAAAGAATTCGTCGAATAAATCTCCCAGAAAATATTTGCATGAAACTTTCATCCAAAATTTCAAAGATAATTTGTTTGGTACCTTTTCGAATGTTCCATCAAGATCAAAATTAATACTTACATAATAGTGATACTCGGAATATGAAAGAGGTGCAATTTAGATGGAAGTTATTTATTTATTATATATATCTCGAAAGTAGTCATTATGATGCAATAAACTGTGCTCTGAAAGATTTCAGCTGTTTCACGGATCATTGAAATCAAATTAAACTTTCTTTGTAAAAAACTTGGTATAATACACCTTCTTTGGCGGGGCCTGAGGATAAAGAAGCCGTAAGTTAATCAAAACAACCGCGCATCCACGCGCAAAATTCCTCTTTTCTGTGCGGAATAAAAACAAACCTCTCGCTTGAGTGGTTCGAAATTCGTCTTGTTTATTCTGGTCGGCAATTCTCTTCTTTTTTCCGTTGCTTCTTTTCCCCCTTTGTCTGCGAACTTGAACTATTACGTGATTTGCCTGGGGACATGTTGTGGCCTTGGGTGATAGCACTCCGTTTCCTAGAACTTATTACCATCGCTTTTTCAGGAAAGAATCACAGAAGAAAGTGAAAATTTCACTTTCTGCCGAATTTTCATTTATCAACTGGACAACAGAAACTGGTCAGGTTTATTTATGAAGGCTGCGTTAAGCTAATGTTCTTTAACTATAATTGTCGCTTATTGATAACGTTCGCTTATTTATACTTCACATTTCATTTATACACTGTAAAAAAATCCCGTAAAATTTACGGTTTTAAACTGGCAGCTGGGTTGGTTGTGCAAAACCGTAAAAGTTACGAAGTAAATCCGTAGGCAAAACGGTTTTTTACCATACAGGAACAAGTTTTTCCCGTAAAAGTTACGAAGTAAATTCGTAGTCACAACGGTTTTTTACCCTATGAAATCAAGTTTTCTCCGTAAAAATTAAGTCATCGAAGTAAGTGACGTCATCGACTGAGTTGAGTTGTTTTTCTCCTTCTGTTCGAGTTGAGTTGAAATGTGCTGATGTCTATTATCAATTAGGAATATTAATTAATCTTACTTGGACGATTTCTATGCAAGATGGTGACAAAACTTCTAACTCCTCCGAGCCGGGGATCGAAACCGCGTTCATAGAAATAAAAGGCAGTCGCTCTAACCACTAGACCACCGGAGACTTCATAAAATAAAGAAAAAATAATGTATTTGAGTTTTAAAGTCACTATGGCTCTAGTGGCGCCACCTAGTGGTGTAAAAATCCACTAATGCCAGAACACGTGTTTTAAAGTTATGGAGATGGAACCCTATTAAAAACATGAAATGAACGGAATAAAATTACATTTAAGAAAAGGGAAAGTTATCGTACGGAGAGCAATACCTTATGACGAAAAGTAGAATTTGAACTGACTGTTTTAAACCGTTTATGGCTGGAGCGGAAAACGGTAAAAAACCGTTTTGTCAACAAAACAGTTTTAAACCGTCAAATATACGGAAAAAGTCCGGGAAAAAAAAACGGATATTTTTTGCAGTGTAGTGGAAAAAAACTGAAATCAGAACTAATGAATTTTAGAACTGCTACTACATTTATGATTGAAGGCATTTAAGATCCCCGAAAGAACTTGCAATCTAGTACACGACTGGAGTGTGGCAGTTGAGATTACTTCCAAAGTCCGGAATTCCATTAGATTATTCTGTGATAAAGCAAAATAAGTTTTACCTTCTTGTATCATTTAAGTTACTGTTAGAATTTTTATATTATTACAAATTTTTAAACTTCTCTTTTTTCATTCAATTTTTTAAAACTCGATAATTAATCAGAAATGATATAGAATAATGATTTTTAAGGTCTTACTTTCACGAAAAAATACTACAGTCGACGCTCGTTATAACGACCACACATTATAAAGACCATTCCATTATAACGACCAGTGATAAAATCCCCAACTGTGTTTCCATATGCACTGTGTTATTTTACTTCCGGTATAACGACCGTCCAGTGTCGTCTAATTCCAATACAACGTCCGAATTCAGCGAACACTCTTCCCGGTATTTTTCCAAAAAGAACATGTTTCTAAACGTAAATGACCTAGATTATTGTATTGCCAAGCTTCGTAGATGTAGAGGTCTTCCATTGGTACAGTTAAACTTTGACAGGGGGAGGATTACCACTCACTACAGCGCGGAAATTAGAATAGTCTAGAATAAAAAATGTTTCAAGTGCTGTTGAGACTTTAAAATGTTTTTTTGAAAGGCAAGAAAATACAGAACATTATTTATCACCTTTAAATGAAATGGAAAATTATGTTTTGCAAAAAGCACATATGCAGAAAATACAAACAACCATTTCTGATTTTTTCTTTAGAAAATAAATGTTTTGTAAGTATATAACACCCTTTATTTTCTACTTTAAAATCTGTTTTAGTAATATATTTTGGTAACTGATAAAATTTTATTTTTAATACCAATGATAAAAAATAAGTTGAGTATTTAGTTGTGGAATCGCTTTAAAAATCTCCTATTTATATGGAACTGCTGAGCGTGCATGTGTACAGTTTTTAATTATATTCACTATAGCGACCACTCGTTATAAAGACCTTTTGCTGTGGGACGCAGAGGGTCGTTATAACGAGCGTCAACTGTATTACCGATTTTGCAACCATTATTTTAAATTTTTCCCTTATCATGTTCTAGGTTAAGCTTAGAATCATAAAATACTTTCTGCACGTCTGGTCTCTATACAATCCATTGCATGTGCCACTTTTCCTTAGAGGTATTGATAATAACAATTGTTGTGTCCTACTTTTTTCTAAATGTATCGGTGCCACTGGACACTATAGACAAAATTTTTCTTTTCAGAGAATCAATTCTCTTGTATAGAACTCGGAGAAATCATAGCATCTTTTGTGGAAGAGGATACATTTAATTTCGGGGGCATGTTTTCACTTTAAGAATTCATATCTAATCGGAAAGAAGAACATGTAGCAGTGGAGCGAAAAGATAAATAAAAAATAACACGTGGAAGGAGAAGATAAATGAAAAAATGCGTGATATTCTCTTCTGGTTCTACGATGAAAACGTGCTAATAGGCGTGCTGAAGCAGTAAGACGACATTTCTGCAGATTATTCTGGAAAGCTCTAAAGATTTATGCTTATTCATCTAATTGAATCTTTTCGATTATGACTTCTCCGAAATAAAAGTACTTAATGCTTGAACATCTTCTGATTTTAAATCACTGATCCTGCATTTATTATGAACAACTAAATACTTGATAGAAATTGTTCTAACAAAAACATTCTACGTCTTCCATGTAACACATGTGCATTAGTCCTAAAGAAAGAACTTCCATATCTTTGAAGAATTACCTTCAATGCATTTTATTGGGAAATAATTATCTTGAATGTGAAAGTACTTTTAATCATTTTATACAACCATCAACACATGTTTACGATATAAATTATTCTGCTAGAAACATTCCACGTCTGCCAGGTAACCTATTTACATTAGTCCTAAACAAAGAACTTCCATACCTTTGAAGAATTACCTTCAATGCATTTTATTGGGGATTAATTATCTTGAATGTGAAAATACTTTTAATCACTTTTGACAACTGTCAACACATGTTTATGGTTTCGTAGAATGTTAAAAATATATTTTCTTCCAAGTACAAGGAGATATAATTTACGAAGGAGGTTTTTTAATGAATAATATTCGGGAAATGGTGGCACTCAAGTTTGTATACTGTCATTTGTATTGTCACTGACAGAGTAATTGAACAACGTTTCACAGCTTCCAATATTGTTCGTTTATTTTAAGAGATAACTAGAGAAAAAGGCAGTGACCTACTAATAATATTTTAGCAGCACGTTACTTTGCCTTCTATTACTATCTCATTTTGTTTGAGAATTCATTTAAACGAACATTTTACGCACTATCAATAAAAAAAAATTATGAGCATAAAATATGAATGAATATCTTTTGTTTATTTATTTATTTGTGATTGTGGTTAAAAACTGATTATTTATAGTAAAAAGTTGCTAACGGCCATGCCATGTGAAAGCACAGGTTCTCGTTATAGTAAAAAACGACACAGAATTATATATAAGGCTTTTAAAGATGCACTTCCTTTGAGTACCGGTACACAAGTGTTCTGTTTGAAAAATTATTTAAGAAGAATTTTTTGGGTTATCTTTTATTAGAACTCTCCATTTATCAGTTTTTGCATTCATTTATTATAGAATAATAAAGCAGGGTTTAGTTACATCTTTATACAGCATAGTATTTTTGAATTTTATATTTTGATTCGAGGATATAGAACAACAGAAACAAGCAACACTTTTCTTTCTAAAGTAACTTGTCTAGTTTCTTTTTAACGTATTTATAACGTATAACAAAATATAATGCCTTGTTCACTTTTCCATATGTGTCTCATAATCGTCAATCTTAATTATCGTTAACTTGTAATCATTAACTTTAAAGACATAACGCAGTTGCTTTCGTTATATGTATAACATAACATAACACCACTCCATGCCCCTGCAACTATAACCATATGGTAATTTAAGCAGTGACGTGGTCATGAAGTGGAAGATAAATCACAACACCCGAGGGGGTGACCTCTCTTAAAACTTGACAATTCTCTATGCCGCTGCCCTATTAAAAACGCAACAAGTCTACAAACATTTACAGGAGCATAAGGAAGGATTACTATTGTGCTATACATTAAAAAAATATTTTGGAAACACGGAAAAATAAAACCTTGAAAAACACAAAATTACACAGTTATACATGAAATAGCTGGAAAATAATAAAAACAAAATGCAATGGAAAAACTATACGAAGAATAAAAAATACATTAAAAAACAGAAAATGAAAGGAAAAAGATGAAAAACAAATTAATACTGTAATAAAAATAACATAAAAATGTACACAAGAACAGAGAGATGGGCCGCACAGTATTTTAAAAAGTTTGATTTTGAAGAGGAGTTGGCTGATGGAACTCTATTTGAAGGAGAAACACGGAGGATCTAGGAAGAAAGTCCTGAAAGAACGACAAAGCTGTTCTGAGTTCATTAGGGGATGATGGGCTGAAGAGGAGGCGAAGTTGAATGTTGAACTGCGTTATATGTATAGCTGTTGCCATCATGCGTTTCATTGACTCTCGAAATTCCTGTCATCTGCAATATTTGTCTTAAATGACTAGAGCTGTTTATGATACATATACTGATTTTTATTTGCTATTATATGGGTTTTTTCGATTTTTTAAACTATTTCTTGTAAATATTCGTCCCTGTATGCTAGCCGCGACTGTGTTGTTTGTTTATTTTTGGATTTGTTGAATGATACCTTGTTAATTTGTGGTTTCCTGTATTCTTTTATTTCTTTCTTGTTTCCTTTATTATTATTTTTTATTTTATTGTTATTTAGTTATTAATCAAGAAATTGTGCATAAGAAAAGTTGAAATTTTGCGTAGGAAAATTTGAAATTGTGTATTGGTTGTTTTAGCCTTTATCTTATGAAGCAGTTTACCTTGTATCGAGTTTTTGCACTCGAATATCGAATTTATTGGCGTTCTTCGGAGCTGTCAGTGGCTCGAAATGTATATGTCCTTAAGAACAGGTCAAATTACTAGTTATTTATTTTGTTTCTGGGTTCATTATCATTATCTTTTTTTGTTATCCCAAATGAGCAGAACTATAACTAACTTGGCATGATTGCATCAGACAATTCTATTCAGTCATGCCTAAATTATTTTTAGGTAGGAAAATAAAGGATGATCAGAAATAAAGTATCCCTGTTTACAGGATAGAACTGTACTGTTGAGGAAAACGGAGATTAGGAAAAAAATCGTTGTCATTCGCCAAATCTCTGTGGTGTAGATTTTAAAATATCAGGAAACAAGTAATGCGAAAAAGAAGAAAATTAAAAAATGAACATTTGATAAAAAAATACCAAGTTCTTATTTTAGAACTTTTTACTACATATCTTTAATTAAAGTGTATTAATGAAAATTAATAGTATAAATGACAATTCTAAATAACAAACAATTTGTAATTAGTATGCATCTTGACTGCAATCGAAACACTTATAGATGACGATGAATAATGCTTATGTTAGAGACTGTTCGCCAGTCATTTTTTGCAACTTTTCCTGCGTCATTTTGTTTCTTCATGTTTTGAAATGAATAACACTGAGAGATTCAACGTTCTTTCAGCGTTTTTTTAATTAATAGTTTTTTCTACAGTGCTTTGATAGGGAAAGCTTAATTCTAACCACCTAAAATATGCACCTTTTTGAGAGGAATCAATCAATAAAAAGATTTAAGATTACATAATTGAAATTTTACTGAGAAGGAAATAAATTATTTCCTTTTAATAATCTAACACACGCTCACAGTGCCAAAATCAGGTTCTTTGACTTCAGATGCGTGAACTGATGCATATCAAACGGATATTCACTTTTCTCTTTAGTAATTAGCGTGCATGCAGACAGGACGTTATCTTGGACATTCCTTTTGTGGTCAGGGTGGGGAATAAGAAGTCAACTAATAATGTCAGCATTTTTCAGCTGCGTCATTTTATGAATGCGTTTGAAGTCAAATTAGCTTCAAGAGTAATTAGTGATACATAGAGTTGCAATCTCTGAACAAGCAATAAAAAACAGAGAGTTTAGTTGCTAAATTTCAGTAGAAGAGGTATTCAAGACTTCTAAACATGCTCCTAGTGCAATGGTTATGGTGAAACAGATTTTTAAACAAAATTACGCGTGAAAACTTCAAAATTTCTAGAATTTTCAAAGCTTTGCATGCAAATCTTTTACTGATTTGAACGGCAATTTGAAATGATGAGGAGATTTTACAAATATTCGTAGACAGGTCTGAAGATTTTGTGCTGTTTTTTTTAAATCTAATTATCAACTCAAAAGTAAAAATTTTCAGAATAGTCAAAGTAATACGATTTTATCTTCGTTATATACTTTGATGGAAGTCATATATCTCAGAAGATTAGACCGGAAACGTTAGTAGAAAATCTGAAAATTTCTTCCATCTCAAAGAAAAAGAATGAACCGATGTCAATTGAAAAGCAAACGAACTGCAACAAAAACTATCTGTTGCACAGTAAAACTTTGAAATCAGGGAATTCATTTTGATTCAACCTATATTTTTTGTACTGTCGTAAATATAGCAATCCTGTGCAATGTTTTGAATCGTTTTCGAAGCCCCTAGAATTAATATTTTTCGGAACTTTTTACTTGTCTGGGCGCCGGGGACTTAGCACCTCCCGCTGCCTTCTCTCGACGGGTCTCAATACAGTTAAACTTCGGTTAACGGTCACCGTCCGGACCAGGGATATGACGGATAATCGAATAGACGGATAATAGAAATATTTTAATATATACAGGGTGACTTTTAATTAACCTACAACTTTTAACTGAAATAACTTCTCAGAGTCTCACTAGATGGCTCCACGAATGCATGCAGTGGCAGAGGGCGTAAAAGGAATTTGTTTCGTATCAATTCCACGCCATTTTGAAAATATCTCCCAAAGTGTCATATTCAAAGATTGTATATTTATTGTTAAAAATTAGTATTTATGTGGCGAAAATGCCACACTATTGCTACGGAAGTGGTCTGCAACATTCAAAAATCGACCTAAGCCGTCTAGAGCAATCCTGGTGCATTGCATTGGCCACCTTATTCACCAGATCTGAATCCATGTGATTTCTTTCTTTGGGTCATATGAAAGATTGGTGTACAAGAAGAAGCCGACAGTCGTTATTAGCCTTGAAAGGTCCATAACTGACTGATTTGCAAGTATTAAAAGAAAAACTCTTGGACTTGTAACTGAGAACTTTGAGACTAGGTTGCGCCATTTTATCACCTCTGACGGTTCTCACTTTGAAAACATTCTGCATTAAAATTCCTTTTCAACGTTCTTTTCAATAAAAAAATATTTGTAGTGCCATCTGCAACGACTCGAGAGTTATTTCAGTTAAAAGTTGTAGGTTAACTAAAAGTCACTCTGTATGTACAGTAACGTGATTTCACCTCTGACTTGGGATGAAAAAGAAAATAAAATCCTTTAAAAGTGAATAATACACACATGTTGTATTTAATATTACAAAACGATCAATATATACTTCAATATAAAAATAGCAATGTACAAATATTAATTGTAATGCTATAAACCTACTTTACTTTTTACTTTTAAGACTATAACTGATAACACAAACTGGCGGTTAATCGAAGTTTGGCTGTGTGAAAAAGTTGAAAGTTTTAACTATTTAGAATGCAAATTTTTAAAAAATCAGTCTAGTTTATTTCTTTAAAAAATAAAAGGAAATATTTGCTTGCGAATAAAAAAATTGGGACAATCCGAGCATTTTACTCAAAATCGGTGCAAATACATTTTTTCATCTCGGGACGAAGCGTCGGAATAGGTCTATCTCGATTAATCCAGGATGTTTGAACATTTGAATAAATCTAAGACGCGTTTTATCAGTCAAAAATGTCATCACATTAAATTCCGAGCAATTTTATAATTTATTCGCACATTTTTTGAATATTTATGAAAATAATTTTCATCAAAATCTGACATTAAATGGGATCAAATTTTTACACGTTTAAAATATGGCTAATCTCATTGAGTATGGTTGATAAGATGCCGGAATCTTGCTTAAGAGTCTTGAAAACTGTTCCGTATGTTAAGATTTATTTGTTCATGCTGTTGACAGTCCACAGTGCCTTTATTTTCTTTATCTCTGTCAAGCTTGAGCAGCAATATCTTTCGTAACACAAGGGCATGTTTTTATTCAAATTGAATGGTAATCTGCGTGACTCGGAGAATCAGAGTATAAAGTGTCATCCATCCCGTTAATAGTGCCTTGAGAGGAAATAGGAGAATTTCCTAATAGTTGAAGAAGCGATTTTCCATGTGAATGGAAACGTCTGGTTCAGCCCTTTCCTATTAAAGTTATAATTCCTGGTTAATGCGGATTAGTTGCTTCCTTTCGGGTCAAATAAGAAAAAATATGCAAATGTTAAATATAAGGCCAATTTTTCCATTTTTAAAGGCTTTATAACAGCGATTTTGCAAAAAAATGTCGAATTCTTGGTTGGGATTTCAGAATGGAATTCCTTAGAAATATGATTAAAAAAGAACTAGTAAACTAAATTTGGCTTCTAAAGACATTGCAAAAGAATGTCGAATTCTTGGTTGGGATTTGAGAATGGAATTCCCTAGAAATACGTTTAAAAAAGAACTAGTAAACTATAAATTTGGCTCCTAAAGGCATAGATTTAGATTTAAAACCTTGACTCTTTTCAATGCAAAACAAAATTGAGTTGTATCAATAAGACAATTAATTTATATATTTTTTCTCGTATATTTAAAAATTAGTTTTGATAAGCTAATAACATCCGAAAAATAGAAAAAAACGCCTCAAATCAAATATTTTGAGAACTAATAACAACGACGATAAGAAACTGTCAAACTATTTTCATACTTTTCCTTATTAAAACGATATTATAAGCTAATTCCACTAGCATATATGAAGAAACATTATCCGGCGTACTGATTAATTTAAATAATTTATCTTGTATATTTAAAAAATAATTTGAAAAGTTAAAACATGGAAAGATAGAGAAGAGAACCCTTTAAACTAAATATTTAAAATCACTAAAATAATGAGATGAAATAATTTGAAATTATTTTTATGCCTTTCCTTATTATACAGTGAAACCTGTGTATAACGATACTGTCTATAACGATATTTTCTTCGATACCGGTGGAATTCCTATTTACTCAATGTATTTTCAATGTGCTTATAGCGATAATCACTTTTTAGATACATTTGTCTATGATGATAATTATACCTCTTTAGAAAGCTGGTAGAAAACAACTCAGGCTTTCTTTCTTGCAAAACGACACCCAATAGTCCATAATGTGTGATATCAGGAGAATGGAGGAGACGGGGCTATAATCCTGAGCCTCCTGTATTTTAGCAAAGGGACAGGGACCGCGGACCGCTAGTCATTGGAATGTGCACAGATATTTGCTGCCCTTGTCCGACTAGCCCCTGTCGAACCTATTCATTCTCTGTTAGCGCTTCGGACTGACCACTTGTTCCATGAAGTTCGTTTTTGATGTATTAAAGCCTTGAATCTATGATGGCGAGGCTTGAAACATTGGAATTTGAAGGCATTACATAAAACCTTGTCATTATTATGAAATAAAAGTATGCTTACATCTCCCTTTTATGTACACTTTTATAGCTAGAGAAAATGTTAAACTAAAATTTTCACTTTGAAGTTCTTAAAAAAAAGTTTAAATAATTTAAAATTTATAAAATACAGTTTCATATCAGCGAATATTTGTATTATGCTTCAATAAGAACAATAAAATTAGTTCGTGTGTTAGTACATGCACTCGTACATAAACATTGGAGGCTCAAACGTTCGAAAAGTCTACAACGATAACCTGCCTATAACAATATTTTTTCTAGGTCCCTACAATACCGTTATAAACAGGTTTTACTGTATATATTATGTCTCGCTATCAGATCGGAAGAAACCTCTGACAAGCTTGGAAAATGTTAATTCGTTTGAAAAAAAATCATTATCTCCATTTCTCGTAATGGCACTGAAAATGAATAATTTAATGAGCTTTACACACTGATTTAAAAAAATGGAATAAAGAGAAAGATTAGATTATTACATTAGATTATACTTGCAGTAATCCCCTACAACTATTTCAAATATGTGTTTCTTCATTTTTCGTAACATTTCGTTTCTGAAATTTCGATCACCTTATGCATTTAAAGTTAAAAACCATTTTTGAATCACATACTATAATTGAAATATGGTTGGAAAAACCTATTACAATTTCACGAAATTTTAAATAATGCTTTTCTCGCAAG
>BGPR01001981.1:89537-116484 GCA_013235015.1 Araneus ventricosus | reverse complement strand
GTAGGTGTAATTAAATCTGCCTGACTTACCATCGTGAAACGGAAGAGGCTTGCCATTAATTCATTTAGAAGCTAAGGAGATTTAATTCATTAGGGAAAGACAAAAATCTCAATTTTTTTTTTCGCACTGTAACTTACATTCCAATAAATTATTCAAAACCGATCTTCACAATCTTGAAATGTTTGTTTCTAAGCTCTGGAAAATAATTTCATCATGATGATGACACACCACCTCATCAGTTAACATCACTCAAAGTAGTGTAATAAACGACATTAGCCAAACTAAGGTAAGCAATGGAATTTCGTCGTTGTATCACACTTCTGTAAATTATTTTAAATCGGATTATCAGACTTCAAATGTTTGTTTGTTTTAAGCTCTGGAAAATAATTTCCATCATGATGTGGATGACAATTTAATTCATCATTTCAGTTAGTGTAATAAATCTAAATAGCTAAACTAAGGTAAGCAATGGAATTTCATCGTTGTAATGTGTTAATTTGTAAATTATTTTAAATCGATTATCAGGACTTAAATGTTTGTTTCTAAGTCTGGAAATAATTTCATCATGATGTGACACAATTTAACAATTAATGTTTCTCAGTTAGTGTAATAACTAGTATTAGCCAAAGACAAAGTAAGTAATGGTATTTTGGTCGTTGTACGATAGTTAGGCTACTAAATTTTGTAACGTTTGAAGGAAAGTGCAAAGAAACAATATACTGAAAAATCAACGGCATTAAAGCTCGGAATTTTAATGCTTTGGAACATTCTATCTAGTTATTCCTTTAATTCAAGCATTTTAAAACGAATCTGTGTAACCTATTTATACGCCCAGAAATTATTCTTTTATTAATAGAAGTACTTGTATTATGTAATACTCCGTGACAGAATAAGATAATATCGTATTATATTTATTTTCTTCCTTACATACTTGTGTTATCCACTGAAAATTCATTGCATATTTGTAACATGATTGATTCTTGAAATTCCCATGTCCATTAAAATTTTTAAATTTACGTAAATACTACTCCAAAAAATAGTGAGATTATGATAAAAATGGAGTTTAATTAATCTTTGCATGAATGGGTATTGTCTAAAACGTATTGCCAATGTAATTGGAAATTTTAGCACTTCCAAGCTAATATAATCAGTAAATCATGTCTTCTCAAAGAAGCAGAAATATCTGACAATTAAGGTAAATAATGAAAAACGATAATCTAAATATCGCTAGTAAATACGAAGATCAAAGGAAATTGATATTTTACACTCCAGAAATTATTTCCATTTTGAAAACATGGCACTTCATTGTAAAGAAAATTCTGTAATTTGATTATGCGGCAAGCACTTGCGTGTGAAACGATCTGAAAATATTTATTATCCGCAAAATATGATTGATTTTATTGCAAGTGTTAAATTTATCGTTATGAATCACAAACAATCAGTCAATCAAACAATCAATATAATGAACAAGTACAAACTGTTTTAAAGATAGCTCTCGTTTTGAAAGCCAGATTCTTTTTTTTCTTTAAAATAATGACTGATTTCTTTCACTGTTTAAAATACAGAAAAATTGTATGCGTTACTTAGATAGTACACGGTAATTTTAATTTAGACTACGTTCCTCCCCATTGGGGCCTCTGGTGGAAGGAATTTGATTCATAAGCCAAAACGCTACAATAAACGTTGTATGGGAGATCCTCTATATCCTTTCGGTAACTACACATGTTAAAAAAACATAACTAATGTCTTATTTTAGAGATAAAGCGTAACAGCAGCAATTCCAAAAAAAAAAAAATTGAAAATCGGAAAAGAGTCACGCGAGTAAAGTAGTCCTACGCCTTTAACATCAGCGGCTGTTTGAAAAGACAGCCCCCCCCGCCATTTTTTTAAAAAAATTCTTGGCTTTTAAATAAATGAGTCTATTAAAATTAGTTAAAAAACAAAGAATCACTCCTCATTTTAGAAAGTCTCTAACTCTGTAAAAAATAATAATTTAAGCTGTGTTGCTAAGGAAATTTCAATTTAAAACTAATATTATTTTGGATGTAAGACGCCTAACATTATGATACTATGATGATATTACTATGACAGATTTCCTAGTCGACGTTTTTCGTCATTATGAATAAGGCCTTTAGAAAATGAGTTGAAGATTAGAACTGGTGCAATACATGTAAGTGAAGACAGCAACAGAGTTCTAAGAATATCGAGACGGTATAAAACATTTCCCTTTTGTGAAAATGTTCAATAGATTTAAAAAAGGTTTCACAATAACTGATAATTTCTTCCTCGCAAATTTACCAGAACAGTATTTCATTTCGTGTAGGTGGGGTAGAGTGGATTGAATGACGCAAGATTGATTTCGATTTCTTACATTATTGTTTCATTGGATGTGTCATTTATACAAGATTAAATATATTTATCTTAAGGCAAAATAATCAAACAAAAAAGGAGAATTGTCATTTCCATTCTGACATTAGGAATTAATGAGGTCTTGCTACTTTCTAATTCCTAACATTTTATTAACATTAAAAGAACAAAACATAATTTTCTTTCACTTTTAGCTATTGTGTAAATTATAATAAATAACAAGAATGTTTTTCCTTCCTGGTAGATTAAAAATCTTTCGATACTGAAAAGTCGCTCGCATTTTAGATTATCTGCTGTGAAATATAACAAATGCTGAAAGGAGAGGATTTGATGGCTGGAGCATGAGTAATCCAGACCAGTGGCGAACTGGGGGCTAATGGCTACAGCCCCCCCCCAGAGCTGCTTGTACCCTCTTGATTTTATTTAACATCATTACAACCTGTTTTTTTCTTAATTTATCTCTTTAAAAAATAATAAAATCGTTTCTAACATTACTTTCTGCTTGACTGGCTCGAAAATCTTCCTACTTTTGTAGTCATTCCACTCTGTAATTTTGTAGCTTGCATGGTCGAAGACATTTTTTACTAGTTATTTCATTGTAATTTTATTAAATTATCGAAAAGTATTGTATTGTTTTTATGACTTTCGTTTGTCAGTGAGTAAAGTCTGTAAAGTTAAAGAGTTTTGGCTTAATATAGTCAGATTTTACTCCTTCTATCACGACAATACAAATTTTTATGACTCCTCAGCTCCCTGCAGACCTGAATCCTAGATTCGCTACTGATCCAGACCATCGCAAATTTGGATCAATCTAAGCGTATCCATTTTCATGAATCCTTAAAGTTTTGATTCGAGAAAGTCTGCAAGGCTGTACAAAATTATAAAAAAAGTAAGTTTATCAAACACCAAATAACAAATCTTGTTGAAAACATATAGATTACTTAGAACAGTATATTTCGAATATTTTCATGATTTTAATAATGTCTTTTAATGTTTATAAAACTGAGTATTAATATTACCTTTAAGATCTTTCATTAGTGAGTTTTTCTTTTGATTTTGCAGTAGTTTTCTTCTTGAAATCACTTTTTTGACAGTTTAATTTTTTTTATCATTCTTAACGTACAAAAAAAGTAATGAATCTGAAAAGGAAGCTTGTATGTACTGTAATGAAGGGAATGAATCCAAAAAAACTGTTTTCATGAAGGAAAGGAAAAATCCCGCTTTCTATTTTTTTTTAAATTTATTATCTTTTAACGAACTCTATAATATTCTTGCATTATGGAGTTAACTTAGTGGCCCTTTGCCCTTTTGAGCAGAAAACCTTAAAATTGCAAATGCAGCCAACTTGACTATACAACAGCGATTTTCATTGAAGGACACTTTCTGTCTAGCATTACTTTTAAAACTGTCTTCTGCGGAAAAAAATCTACCATAATTCAAGACAACTTTGTTTTCAGATTTGACCGAAGACTATCTTCCCGTTCTCTAAACCGCATTCACCTGACTTTTTTTTCAACGAGCCATGGATTAAATCTACATTCATAATCGATGGATCGTGATATCGAGTCTCGATGCCATAGAAAATCTTTTTAGTATAGTGACGCTGCAGCATATCAAAAGTCGTATGTCAAAACTACACACAAAATTGGTATACGTGAATTTTGATATAGCAGCTGGAACCACTAGCTATTATATGGTATTTGTGACAAGATACAACAATCACATACAACAATTTGAGAGGTGAAGTAGCCAACCATACAAGTGTTTTCATATCAATAAAATATATTGGGAAATTTGGTATACATGGCTTTTGATATGACGCGCGACATGTGAATTTTCTGGAGATTTATTAGTGTAAACTGAGGGGAGGGGAAGGGATCAAAACATTTTCTTGTCAATCTAATATGAAAATTTAAGAATTCGATGACATTTAAAGTGTCTTTCTAGGTCATCTACTATGCTAAGAAAATTGACTAACTGTACTCCCATGTCTTGTGTGACTTAGACCTGTAACAAATTAAGTTTAAGATATATTACAATAAAATTTATATTTACTCAAAAAATATTCTTTTATGTTTTTCTTAGTGAAATCTATTAACTGCAGGTATCTCTTGTAACAAGACATAAAAAAATCTAAAGGTAAATTGTGCTGTGATACTAAGATCGAGCTTTCGAAGGCCGAATATTCAACCTTTCTACGCGTGATTGTTTTAATACGATAGAAAAGATATGCGATTACCTGCGTAGCATACTTTACTCAATCATGTATCTCTATCTAGAATAATAAAGGGAATGTGTGCATCTGATGTTCTGCGCTCTACAGGGGAGACCGCTGACTAGAGAACTGAAATGTGGCACAAACGTACTTTAGGGTAGGAATGTGCACTAGGGTGGATCGAAATTCAAGTGTGGATAAAATAATCGGCATAGGGTGCAAAAGTTGTCTTTTATGACGTGTACTAGCACATGCAAAATTTTTCAGCACTTTTAATATCTTAGGTGCCCTCAAGCGCACTTAAATATTTATAAAAAACGTTATAAATATTAGAATTAAAAAAATAAAAAAATGCGTTCAGAAATGATTTACAAGGAAAACGTAGAGGATAGGGGAAGGAATGATAAAAATACCAACAAAATGTGAAAAAATATTGGTAATGAAAAATATCGGCCTGTTCGATATCAATCTTGTAAGGTACAAATTTCTATACAATGCAAATGCCAAAAGACAGAAAATTCCTTGCTGAACGATTGTTTATAAGATCAAAGATTAGAAAGGAAAATAGTTGTGGAGAAGTTGGACGCTAACCTATAAAAAAAGAGAAAAAAAGGAGAAAAAGAAAACAGGATGGAAGACAAAAGAAATAAAAGTAAAATGTTAAATGAGCTGATGCTGCTATGCTCAATCATGGATATTCTGCAGCTCAACACTATGTCTTTGTTACAGATAGGATAGTAATTACTTTGAAATATCAATTAAAATCGTTTAGAATTTCCCCATTTTTAGGCAAGGGAATGTGATCGATACGGAATTTCAGATAGAGCAGCTGCTTCATTTGCCAGTGCTGTTTTACAAGACATTGGAATTGTAAAAGAAGGAGAGACTTCGCATGTGGTAGATCGCAATAAAATTCTTAAACAGCGTAAAGAGCTTTAAAATGCAGTTACAAAGTCTACTAAGTTAATAGTGTCTTGGTCTCTTTTAACCAGATTATATTTCGATGGGAGGAAAGACAACACAAAAGTGATAATTAAGAAGGACACAAAGTACTACTCAAAGACCACAAAGGAGGGGCATTATACTCTTGTAAACGAACTTAACTCTGTGTATATCGAACATGTCACTGCTGCAACAGGAGGAGCTAAAGCTATAAAAGAATCAATACTCAATTTTTTGTATCAAATAATATGTAATTAAATGGGCTAACAGTAATTGGATGCGGTGGAACAATTGTAAATACTGGGCACAAGGGGAGGTATTATTCGCTTGATGGAACTGCCCTCAATAGACCATTACAATGGGAATTTGTTTGCTTCAAACAAATGAGTTACCTCTACGTCACCTACTAAATTCTTTGGATGGTGCAACAACTGGTCCTAAAGAATTTTGTCAACCACTTGGTAAAGCAATCAAAACCTAGGAGGAGCTACCTGTAGCTCCTTTTTCTTCAATAAGTGTGGAGAATATGCCACATAATATAGATAGAATGGTTCTCAGCAATGATCAACAATATCTATATGATATTTGCCTACCGATATCACGTGGTGAATGTTATTCTGATCTGACATTAAGAAAGCCTGGTCCAGTTGTTCACTCAAGGTGGCTAACAATTACAGGTAGGAGTTTAAGGTTGTATGTGGTCACAGAAAAACCATCTGACAATCTTATTATTCTTGCAACATATATTATGAAGGTATACGCAACCTGTATGGTTCCATGTCAAGACAAAGCCCTCCATAACAGAAGGAGCGCTGCATATTTGGAGACTTATTTCATTTTTTAGATATTTGAAACCTAATTTAAGAAATATAGTAGACACTTTTATTCAACAAAATAGTTTCTTTTGTCATCCAGAAAATTTGCTATTGTCAATTCTCACAGATAACAGAGAGGATATAAGGTCTTTAGCACTACGAAAACTAATTTGTGCTAGAAATGAAAACAGAGGATCATAAGAATAAGAATTTTTCAAGTACAAAAAATAGACTTTAAAGCAAAGGATTTTTTTGTATTTATTAACTGGCAACGAGTTGGACATTTGAACCACCTCTTTTGATGAATGCGTCATTTAAAGAAATAGAGGACATGGTAAAAGTTAGACGGAGGAACGGTCAAAATATCCAAGCCATACCCAAGCTGTAGAAAGATGTTTTCGCTTAGTGTCTGAAGCGTCGGAAAGTGTATATGGAGAAGAGAAGAGACACGGCTTCATATCGAATAGGATATAATTAAGAAGTTTTATCAAGCAGTATAATACCGAAAAGTATTACATCCTTTAGAAATATGTAAGTCTTCAAACTAATAGAATTAAAAAAAATCTATGATATAAGTTCACTTTTATAAGTTTTGTGATTTATTGCTTTGACTATTAAATTTATACTTCATGTATTATTATAAAATTATATTATTTATAAGTTTATAGTTTAATACTTGAATAATCTGCAAATTTTTCAAATATTTTTCATTAATTCATAATTTTTTTATAGATATTTGTAAAAATGTCAATTTTTAACTTTGGGGGGGGGGGGCGGTTTCGGGCCACCAGAAGACATGAGTGAATTTCAATAATAATAAAATATGTTAACTAATATACCCAAAACAAAACTTTCTTACCCGGCTCTAAAGAAAATTTTGAAAATATTTTTTTATAAATTTCCTAAAAAAAGTGTAATTTTTAACTATTTTTGGGGCACTGGAAGATATGAATGGATTTCAGTAAAAAATATAAGTAAACTAATATACCTAAGGCGCAACTTTCCCACCCCATGCCAAAAATAATTTCAAAACAAAACAAAAAAAAAATTGTAAATTTTCATAAAATATTCAATTTTTAACCATTTTTGAGGCGCTTGGGGCACCGGAAGATATAAATGAATTTCAATAAAAAAATTATATAAACTAATATACTTAATACACAACTTTCCCGCCCCCTGCCAAAAATAATTAAAAAAATTTTTTTTCCCCTATACTTTTCGATCCACCCTAATGTGCACCTCGGGGCCCTTTTTTGAAATTTTAATTAGAATTTTAATTAATTAAAAATTAAGCGAAACTTTGGAGTTTTTCCTTAATAACTTCCAACAATATTTTAGCACAAGAATCATTTTCACACCATCTGAAAATGCAAACAATTACCTTTTCAATGTTATCAATTAAGTTGCCGTACCATATTGTCTTGAATTTTAATAAACTTTTAAAAATGTTTGTTGGCATAATTTACAACAATACATTTCATTGTTGCAACGCAACTCAAACCGTTTTCATTGTTTAAACAAATATTTAATTGCGTATTTCCCTTTCAATGTTGTAATCTGAAATAATATCCTAATACATTTTACTTTCATATTTTATTTCATCAAAATTTTTGTTAAATCTGTAAACAAAGCTCTCCAAGATATTACTTTGCTTATATTAAGAAACATAAGCTGAAGCGTTATGGTTGCTATGTTTTAATTCTTTTTCAATATGTTTTAATCCAGCTAACATGCCGCTGGCCATAAAATGTGCTACGAAACAAAATGCATATTTTACAAGAGGAATAAGAAAGTGGGGATAGTGCCAACAACGTGAAATTAGAGGTTACAGTTATTTGACTCCATTAGGGACATTTATATAGACAATGAACAGAACAAGCTAAAGTCACGAATAGAACATGGGTTAAATATCTACCACAATCTGAAGTTTAAAATTACGTTGTTAAGAGAACCATGAATATAAAATGATGCAAGATTCAACTGAAATCATATTCCCGGCGAACAAGCTGGTCGCCGAAGGTGGCTAGTTATGAATAAAACTATTGTGTTTATTAATATGAAAATTACTTAAAGATATATCTACTAATAATAAAAGAGAATGTCTGTGTGTATGTGTGTTGGCGCTCTACAGGACAGACCTCTAGACTTTGAGCTTCGAAATTTGGCACAAGCATTTTATGGAGGGTGGGAATGTGCAAATCGGAGCAGTTGTTTTGAAATTTTAATTAGATCTTTAATTAATTAAAAAAATAAGTGGTACTTTGACGTTTTTCCTTAATAACTTCCGAAATTATTACAGCACAAAAGTCATTTTTACACCATCTGAAAGCGCAAACAATTATCTTTTCAATGATATTAATTAAGTTGCCGTAGAAAGTTTTCTTTAATTTTAATAACCTTTTAGAAATATTTTTTGGCATACTTTACAACAATACTTTTCATTGTTGCAACGCAGTTCAAACCGTTTTCATTGTTTAAACAAATATTTATGCGCGTGTTTCTCTTCCACTGTTGAAAGCTAATGTGATGTCTTAATGTTTCTTGCTATGTTTTAATAAGTATATTTTCATCCAGCTAACATGCTGCTGGAAGTAAACTATCCTGCGCCATTTTAATGTTGAAGTGAAATGCATATTTTGAAAGACAAATAAGAGAGTGAAGTTGATGCCAACAGCGCGCAATTGGATGCTACATGACACAGACAGTTTAGACAGACAGTTTAGACACCATTAGGGACGTTCATGAACAGGTGCAAGTCTACTTATGGCCACTGTATACCCCGAACTCGGAGCCAGGAGAGCAAGGCTGTTGAAAGAACATGGGTTAATGTCTATCACAAATGAAATTTAAAATTACTTTGTGAAGGGAATCAAGAATATCAAATTATACATAAAAGACTTAATTGAAATTTTATTCCTGGGAAACAAGCTGGTCGCCGAAGGTGGCTAGTATTTAAACAAGGAAGGAATTATTTTGCCTATTTATACTGAAATAGGTGCAATAATTTGAAAACCATTTTATATAACCGTTTTTATAAAAATGTCTTAATGATTCTTTGCTAAAAACGTTTTCTAGTTGATTTAAATTTGAATATATATTTTTTCTATTCTTTTTTTCAGATTGAAAGCATATATGGCATAACATGGAATATTCTAGTCATCGTTATTATGTCTCAAAGAATTTCGAATTCAACCGATGAAAATGAAGCAGTTAATTCGATGACAAATTTAAGTGAGGTTGATTACATTGAGGGAGAATTCGCTCCACCGTATAATGTCAGTAATATGACTTCAGAAGAATTGTGGAATTACTTAAGCGAGAACTTGAAATCTGATGAGGCAGTTAACGAACGTACGTAGTAATCTTCAAAATATTTATTTATATCTTTTAGAATATTTATTACATTTATTTTTCTATAATTGTTTATGGCTAAAGTTAGTACTGAAAAATATATTGGAGAAAATGTATTTGTTCTTGATAATGCAAGTAATAATATTCTTAAATATTAATTATTCATGTTCTTTTTGTTTGCAGACATGTTTCATATTGTTATAGTTGCTTTAGTTTTAAATTCATTTTGGCTAATAACCACACTGGCCCTCGCTGTTGGAAATGCCGTGAGTATTTTCGGAATATGATTACTATTAAACATAGTATTTTAACTTCAATACATGATTTGTTAGAATTTTAGTCTTGAATTCAATTTTAATTAAAACTGACTTCAAAGCCTTTAAAAGTAAAATTGTAGAGGAACAACTAAATGCAGTTTTGCAATTTGGAACGAACTATTTTTTTTTTACGTATCCCATTTCGCTATCGAAATTTTATCTTAGCGTGTAGTTTGTTTTGTAAAGTTTAACCAACTTTAATCTGTAAATGCATAATAATAATTAATAATTCATAATGCACTAATTAATTCTGGAACAATGAAACATTTTCTTTAATATTTTATGAAAACAGCTATTATTTAAATTGTGTTTTGAAATTGGTTCCCGTTTGCAGAACTGCGCTCAGTTTTAACTCAGTTGCTTATTGCCTTAAAATAACTAGTTTTATTGATTTATAGCTATAGGCTCAGCGGTTTGCCCTGTTGAGGTCAATACCACACAAACACACACATTCTCCCTTATTGCTAGTAAAGATTCGTAGCTAAACTTAACGGTGTAAACATTGAAAATATTATTGACGTAAATCAGTTTTTTCTCATGCTCTTTCGCTCCCCATTGGTCATTAAGAAACGGATAAAATAAATAAAAGGAAACAAGCATTTAAGCAATGTTTTATGATCCAAAGGCAAATAAATACTATCAAAAAATTTTATGGAGACTTTTTAATGAGAACAAAATTGAAAATAAAAAAAAAATATTGAATGAATATAATCCTGAATTTAATTATTCAAGTATCGGCATTATCTATCTATTTCATTGCATTTATATGTTCTATATTATTTTTCCATGAATTATAAATAAGACTCATTCCAGATAATTCAAAGTGCTGAATAAAAGCTAAAATGATGAATTTAAAAATAATTGTGAAAAAATAATTGATAGAAGTAATTAATATTTGCATTAATTTAGCGTTTAAGCTTAGCAGAAAAATGCATCTTTTTTATTTCTTTGATAATTCAACAGTCTTTGAAGACTTATTCATCTAGAATTAGATGATTTCAATGGGTTTAGAATTACAAATGTTTTAATGACAATCTTTTGTATCAAATAGGCGATAATTTCAAATTTTACTTACAAGATTATGCGCAGAAAATATACTAAAAAGAAATTTTATATAAAAAGCGTGCAAATGGAAGTTATACTTCATGGAGTAGTTCGTGAGTTGTGAATAATATTTTTATGGCTTCAAAAACAATACTGAGTATCAAAGTTGAAGAATTTAAATTTAACGAAGCTTGATAGATTTATTTAATATGAAATAAACTGATTTATCATCTTTTTTCCTGCTATTTACAGGAAAAGTGTAAAGATATGCTGAAACCATGGGTAGCTTCAACTATTGTCATTACAATAACAGACATCGCTGCTACTGTGTATTTTATCTTTAAAGCCATCGTAAGTCCTCCCATTTTTCTTTAAAGACTCCTTTGGCCATTTTTATTTTATAAATGATTTTGATGTAATAATTATTGTCATTACAATAACAGACAGCGCTGCTACTGTGTATTTTATCTTTAAAGTCATTGTAAGTCCTCCCATTTTTCTTTAGAGACTCCTTTGGCCATTTTTATTTTATAAATGATTTTGATTTAATAATTATTGTCATTACAATAACAGACATCGCTGCTACTGTGTATTTTATCTTTAAAGTCATTGTAAGTCCTCCCATTTTTCTTTAGAGACTTCTTTGGCCATTTTTATTTCATAAATGATTTTGCTTTAATAATTATTGTCATTACAATAACAGACATCGCTGCTACTGTGTATTTTATCTTTAAAGTCATCGTAAGTCCTCCCATTTTTCTTTAGAAACTTCTTTGGCCATTTTTGTTTTATAAATGATTTTGCTTTAATAATTATGAATGAGATGAATTTTGTTTTTATTTTTTAGAAAACAGGAGAAGAATTTGATATTAGAACTTCCTTTTTCACCGATCTCTTTGTGTTCTATGCTTTCATGTTTTCTAGGGGATTCATAATAATATGGATTATAAATGTAAGTAAATGTAAAGTATCCTACTATTAAGTTTTTCTGTAAATATTTGTATAAATGATAAAAGTATAAGTAATACGGAATGTGATAAATGTATATATTGTTGAAACGAATATTAGCATTTAAGTACGTTGCGTATAAATACTTAATGATAATTATTCAGATTTCATTTTTTGCATAATAGTTTAAGGTTGCAAAGAAGTATTTTGCAAACAGTTCACTATGAAAGTTGCAACTAAAGGACAAATCGAGAAAGAAGATAAGAAGATACTCTTTCTCATAACCTTTAGATCTCTTCAAGAATTTTTAGAACCTCTTGGGGAAGGGCACCTGGAGTAGTGAGGGTCGAAAAAAAAAATCGATGCTTCGAGTATCGAATTCTAAAAGGGTGCAAAAGTTGTGTATTACCATGCTAATCAACGGAAAAATATGGAAAACATTATATTTTTAATCTTCAGTTCGCGCAAAGAGTCTAAAGTTTGGAAAAACTACCGAAAAAACAACGATATCCAACTCTACTCCAAACTTTTACAGGCTATAAATTTTGGTTTCTAATAACGTCTAATTACATTTTAGTTGCCTGATGACGGAAAATTATATTTAAAAACCATGCACTACATTTTCAGTTCGCGCAAAAGGCTGGAGGTTTTTACAGTTTAACCAATAAGTTCATTGTGGTATTTTCAATTATAAAATGCAATCTTTCTATGTTTAGGACCGTATTTGACGGACGCGTATATATCTTCATAATGTAGTTAACAAGCATTTTGAGTTCGGTCGTAAAGTTTGTTTGGGAAATGTACAAGCGTAAGACTCGGTTTGCACATGTCAGCCATCGGGAGTGACTGAGAGGTCCAGGATCTCTTAGGGCCAAATCTGGAGCGCATTATCCTATCTGGATTGCTCTGACAATAGCCAGATGGTACTGTTGATCTTTGATAAGATCAGTTTTATTTATATTGATTTCATCCAACTCAATTGCTTCGAAAGTTATAATGGGCAATTTCTCACAATTATTCAGTTGTTTGCCTATTTTCCCAGAAAATGACGCTGGTCTCGTCGTCTCTCCGTCCAAATATTCTTCAAACAGATGTTTGAATGGTAGCTCGTTGAATTGAAGTAAGTATATGAACCACTGCATCTGGCGATGAATTTTAAGCTCTGTGTTGCGGATAACACCATTTTTCCATTCTGTGTTTGTTGCTGTACCATCACAACCAATAGCTTCCAGCTCATTAATGCCAATACCGTTGTCTTCCAGGTACTTAAGGATGTCTTGGCTATATTACTACCGGTTCCACTTTCTGGTGTGAAGTGACCAACATATATCCCACCAGGTCTACGAATCACGCTAATTGAACTAAAGCGAGTCGCTAGTGATCGATAAAAGCACGATAAGGAGAGAGAGAAACAGAAGACACGACAAGCTATAGGACAAACTATGGATCGGCTAAAAGTAACAAAGGGAATATATTTTGATGGTAGAAAAGATAATACTATGTTTCAAGAAAAAATTAGGATTAAAATGTGCCGAAGAATAATTAAAGTGGAGCACATTAGCGTGATTCGTGATCCTGGTGTTATATATGTCGGTCACGTCACACCAGCAAGTGGAACCGGTAGTTATATAGCCAAGTGCATTTTCAAGCATGTGGAACGATAATGGTGTTAACAATAATGAACTGGAAGCAATTGGTTGTGATGGTACAGCAACAAACACAGGATGGAAAAATAGTGTTATTTGCAACATAGAGCTTAAAATTCAGAGCCAGATGCAGTGGTTCATATACTTACTTCACTTCAACAAGCTACCATTCAAACATCTGTTTGAATATTTGGACGGAGAGACGACGGGACCAGCGTCATTTTCTGGGAAAATAGGCAAACAATTGAATAATTGTGAGAAATTGCCCATTTTAAATTTCGAAGCAATTAAGTCGGATGAAATCAATATAAATAAAACGGATCTTAGCAAAGATCAACAGTACCTTCTGGCTATTGTCAGAGCAATCCAGACAGGATAATGCGCTCCAGATTTGGCCCTAAGGGTTTTTAAGTGGCAGGATGATAAGTGAGCCAAAGCTGTTTGGTCTTTCCTAACCCCCTTAAAACATATAGCAGCACCTGGGCCTTCACAACGATACCATGAATGAGCTGGTGGATGCCTCCAAGAAATGTTAACAAGGGCCTTTCTTCTTGAGTATAACTCAAGGGTTCTACATGGGCCTGAGGCATGGTAGCACCTTCTTTAGCAAGACTATCAGCAATATCGTTATATTTTAAATTTACATGTGATGGTATCCATTGCAGATGAAGAACACAAGTATTGCACAGGGTTCCGAGTTTGTTAAAGATATCCATTCCCCTCCGGTCACTAACATCTCTCCAAATAACAAGATATTGGATAGCACTTCGGCTGTCCGAGAGAATCCATATCTCACCGAATAATTGATGTTCCAGAACAAAATCTAAAGCCATATGAATGGCGATCATTTCGGAGCAGAAAACTGAGCAGTAGTCAGCATTTCTTCGTTTAAGAGAAGCTTCCCCCCGACCGTGCTTAACAAAAACCCCACTACCCGTATGTCCAATTTCATTCTTGCTGCCATCAGTGTAAATCAGAGTAGCTTCAATAGGTATATTATTGATAACTTCTAGTGCAGCCTGTCTTAAATAGTGGAATCTATAGAGGACCTCATTTCCAACATTGCGGCCTTTGCTACAGACGTGCGCGATAAACCTGGTGTGTTTGAGAGAGTTAGTCAATTCCTCAATCGCCACTGTGAGGCGTGTGTTGAGGTTGGTGGTCGCGACATTGAACGCTTCTTGTTAAAAATATGACCTAATAAATGCACATTTATTGCTTCTGTGTTATTTTTGTGTTTTTGTTTACATCATCACGTTCAACAGTATGCGCCTTCCGCTCTCCATACCCTATTGACTCCAGATGCTTTACGATATTCATTGTGATATTCGTAACGAATAAAAAAATATGTATTTCTAAAATTATTAAAATATTTAAAGAAAGAAATTAATTAGATAAAAAAAAATCGTTTGTTCATAAAAGAAATTAATTTTAAAATATCGTTTGGCTGAAAAAGAAATTAATTAAAAATATCGTTTGGCATTAATTCTTTTCAAAAGGTAATGAAAATAGTTTGGCAACGATATTGTTTTTTGCTAACGTTGCCTAGCAACGGAAAAGAATTATGATTAAAACATTGAACTTGGAATTCGAGGAATGTTTTGTGATGTAAGTGTATGTGCTTGTTTTACATGTTTTGTGCTGTGGAAAATGTCCAATAAATATACTATTTTTGTTAAAGAAGGCTCCACGATTTTTCATACTATGCTGAAATACATCACATCATACTATATCTTTACGTTTTTGTGCGGCATTCACAATATCGTAGCAACATCGTAGAGATATCGTAAAATATCTTGTGCTAATAGGGTAGTTTTCATTTCCAATCCGTAAAACTATTACGAAACGTATTTGGTTTTGTGTGTACTACCACCTCTTTTGTTTGGACTATCTTTTTTTAAAATCACTCTGTTTATCCGCAATTTTTAATTAGAAAAAGCAGTTTTCGTTTAAGATTAATTACTTATTGCACTTTTTCGTATTTTCATCAGTCCGCTTAGAGTTTTAACTCTTAGCGCTTTCAGCAATTATTTCGCCCAAGATTATGATCTTAGATAATTTATGAGCCTAAAACATCAATACATAGAAGTGTAACAATGCTGAGAATAGATGAAGCGTCTTGTTTAAAACATTCATCACTTGTCTGCAACACGTTCCATTACAAATGGCTATAAATTCTACTTTTTGTTGTGCCAGAATGTGTAGAGAATATTTCAAAAGAAAAAGGTTCTCTGAAGTAAAAACTGATGTCCTTGAATATATGTTTTACTCTCTTGTCAAAATCTCTCTCTTTTTTTAATTCAGACCAACTCTTTTTTTTAGTTTTAGTTCCTTCAATGAATACAGGCTGGTTTTCTTCGTAAATTCCCCACAAATTTAAAGTAAATCAATCTAGTTTTTTGAGTACGTGAGCAGTATATTAAAACTTTATCACAATTATGTAAAAATAGCACGTACATGCTGTACTTCGAAAAAAAAAACCAATTTTTTTTAGCAATCCACACAACAAGAATTATCTATATATTTTTTTTCTTGTAACTTCATTATCACACCTTTTACTAATATTTTTTGTTCTGCTTTGTTTTCAGATCGCATTATGCGTTTTTGTGGCTCAGAGAGCACAAGAAATTGAAGTAGGGAAAAGTAAAAGAATGGTAAGTATGCACAACTTCCTACAAAGCTAGGCTGAATTTAAATAAAATACTTATTGATGGAACCTAAGTTTTTAAGCTTGTTCGTATTTTAATTCTATTTAATTTATATATTTATTTGTAATTTTTACTGCAGAATTATTATTTTTATTGCAGAATAATAATCGTTTTTGACAAATTTCTTTTTTAATGAAAATCAAGAGTGTCTATGAGGAATGTAATGAAAACTAAATGACTCATGTTTACCTGCTCTGTTTCTTACATCTTAAACTAAACAATATATATTGTTGTAAATTTCCTGCATAAATTTAATTAATTTACAGTCCTAGTGTTAAATTAAAAAATATTTTTAATTAAATTGTAAACAATGCCTGGTATACCAGAAATAGGAACTTGATTCAGGTTAAGTTGGTATGCAACCAGTGGCGGTTCATGCATAGGACTACGGAAATGCAGCGACCCCAAATTTTTTCAGGGTATGAATTGAATCACTGATCTGTTTAATTTTCACGGAATATTTAAATCCATCAACAGTTTAACGTAGTTTTCTTTCTAGAGCTTTCAGACCTTCAGGGAAAATTTGTGGCAGAGAAACTGATTCCTCTAGAATTTTCTCCCTTTCATGAAAATGTGTGAATTATTCCAGAGTTAATACAATAACACCACTTTGCACACTGTTTTAAGATGATTGCAAGTCACTTCCGTAATTCTATGATGTATCGCCTCTCTACAGAGTTATTCACGGAACGTTTAGAACCTATCCATCACAAACTGGCATACACATGTGATCACAAAAAACTCACGTTTGCAAAACCCGATGTGAACACAGCAATTTTTATTGGCACATGTGCTTAGGAATAATGCAAGTCACTATCGTCTCAAGAGGAGTTGGGAGTAAAGTCCGTTAAGAACTCAGTTACTTCGACGTACCTTTCCTCAAAATCTGTTATAGATTCATGTTTGAAATTTTTTATACAAGTAAAGTACATCTTTCTCATTATACTAAAATGATTTTTTTTAGTTCAAAAATTTATTTTTTACAATTTTTTTGTGTCAAAAACAATGTAAAATTGGACACTTTGATGTATCTTTTCTCAAAATCTGTTATTGATACATATTTGAATTTTTTTATAGAAGTAAAGTACACCTTTCTCATTATGCTGAAATGAGCTTTTGGTTAATTTTTAATGTTTTATAAATTTACAAAATATTTAATTAGATATAGTGAAATTTTACCCTATTTTGACACAAAAAAATTGTTAAAAATAAAGTTTTGAGTTTTTTAAAAAAAACTCATTTCAGAATAATGAGAAAGGTGTACTTTACTTGTATAAAAAGTTTCAAACATGTATCTATAACAGATTTTGAAAAAAGGTACATCGAAATGGCCAATTTTACATTTTTTTTTGTTTTGACACAAACAAATTTGTAAAAAATGAATTTTAAAATTTTTTTGAAAAAAATCATTTCGGTATAATAAGAAAGGTGTACTTTACTTGTATAACAAATTTCAAACATGAATCTAAAACAAATTTTGAGAAAAGGTACATCGAATTAACAGGTACAAGGCTGTTTTATCCAACGGGCTGATTGAGCCCAGGGCCGCCATTGATCCAGAGGCGCCTACAAACTTACTAAACAGATTTATTTTTATTTCTTTAAAATTATCATTTAAAATATGTTAAAAATACAAATATGATTAGGGGCTGTAACTATACAGCCATCAATTTTGTAACGTTGCATAAAAATCTATATTTTATGCTATAAATTAAAATGTATACTTTTGTGCCAATAAATAAATTATCAAAATCCTGTTTTGAAAAGGCGCCGATCTGCAAAATTGTAAAGTTTTAAATATTATTAATTAGGTGTTTTCATTGTATATATATTCAGGGTGTCCACACTTATCATGCACAATAGCTAATTTCTAAACAGTTAGGGATAGACATATAGTTCCAATTGAAAAAATGCTTTAAATGAAGGGAAAAATTTTAATATATGTGTTTTGAGTAAATAAATATATTCCTGAAAAAGTTGCGAATTCTAACTTTTTATACGGTCCCCCGGTCCTATCAGTCATACTTAGTAAAAGTTTTTTGACACTCTAATATTTTAAACAAAAAAAGTCCCACTCTTCTGCGACTAAAACTGACCGAATTATGGAGCTTTGAATTTCATGATTTTTACCCAATCAGCGGCCTCGTCGAGCAAGTGCTGTGCATTGATTGGTGGATCGTCTTCAATACGGCTATTGAAATGGTGTAAAGTGGTCTAAGTCAGCGATATTCAAAGCTCCATAACTCGGTCAGTTTTAGTCGAAGAAGAGTGAGACTTTTTTCTGTTTAAAATATTAGAGTGTCAAAAAACTTTTACTAAATATGACCGGGGGACCATAAAAAGTTAGAATTCGTAACTTTTTCTGGAATACATTTATTCACTCAAAACACATATTGTTACGAACATGGAAAGTCACTTCCCAGCAATGCTAGTCCTATGGTTGGGAAGAGAGTTTACAAGGTTAAGCATGGAGTGACGGCAGCGGCTGTTCCGGGACCCCTGACCTTGGTGACCATTTTGGTGACTTGGTGACAAATTTGGCGACCTTGGCAACAAATAGATGATTCCAGAAGATGTAACCCTTTTCTCGATATATCTATTAGGAAAAGGAATATGCTTGAATATAAGAGAACTCCATGTGACGTCACGGCCTGTCGGAGACAGTATATAAGGACCGCGTTTGGATCAGAGAGCAGTGTTGATCCATTGGGAACGACTTGAAACTTTCGTCTGCAGTGCGAGCTAGGAAGCTGAAGAGCTGAGCGCTATTGCAAGTGGTGTTATTGTCGTTAGTAGTTATTTGCTGACTGTTTGTGTTGCTAAATCTCAAACTGCTGAACTGTTATTATCTGTGACTTGTCGTCTGTTTACGTTGCTAATCTGTACAAGAACTATTGTTTCCTGTACCTGTACTACGTGTTTTCCTGCATATTTGTGAATAAATCTTCATTCTCCATTATCCTGCGTGTTGGACTGTTTACACCATACACCCACAGAAAGACTTTCGTAACAATATATTATAATTTTTCCCTTCATGTAAAACATTTTTTCAATTGGAACTATATGTCTATCCCTAACGATTCAGAAATTAGCTATGAATCAGAATTATCGTTATCAGAATTAGCACGATAAGCTTGGACACCCTGTATAATTGCCATAGGCGCTGAAATTCTTATTTACTGTTCTGATGGGGCGACAAATTATTCTAGCCCAGGGCACTCAAATTTACGGCCCTGCTCAAGTACAGTCCTCTGTAGTGATTTCTTAGAGCTCGACAGAGGTTCTTCCAAATCTTTTTGATACACCTACGTATTTTCTCTGAAATTTTATTATTATTATTTTTTTCATTTTCTTAATATGTAGATCACTCCCCGTAAATCAGTGTTTTCAGAGGAACTCATTTCAAGGCTATATTATGGATTTATTACGCAATAATTCTGTTGCAACTGAAAAATGCTTGTGAATTCTTACGTAATTGGATAAAGAGTAAATGACATCAGCATAGTGGGTTACGGGATTTGCGGTAAAGCATGACTGTCTTTCAAGCGATCAATGTGTTAAATATGCTTTTGGAAAACTCTATTTAATAGCAATATAAAATTTTACCTCTCTATGCCAAGTATATGGAATATTTTATTCTTTCTAGTGAATATCTGTGGCAGCAAAGGGTGTGCAGCTCTTAAACTTAATTAATATAATTTGTACGTAAATTTAACTTTTTCTAATAGTTTTAGAAAATTTCGCTATTATTACTTTCTTCAAGTTTAAAGAAATGTTAAACAAAATAATATCACAGATAAAGCATTTTTAATTGAAATTAACCGTTAACTGAATTTAACCTTCTGACTGCTGATTTTTTTTTTGAAGTCATTATTTAGATGCAACGCTTGCAGACATGTTTAAATACCGTTGAACCAAACGAATTGTTATTTATATGCAAATTAGTATGATAGAATTCAACGCTTTAATTCTCTGAGTGGTTAGCTATTTTTGATGTTCTGGCTTTAAAGTCTTAAAAATTTGCTTTTAAATTGAATAATTGGATCTTTTTTGCGTTCAATCAAGTCTCTGAAATCTTCAGACTATTTTATTCACGGTAGTTTAAGAAATTATACACATAAACACGAATGACCTGCTTCAGAAGTCAATATGAGAAACGTTACAAATACGTGTGAAACGCTCAGAGGGTTAATGGTACTAAGTAAAGAAATTAGCTTGCGAAAATCGCAGAATGCAGCAGAATATAAACTTACTTACCCACGAAAATCGTGGGATAAGCAGTCAAAGGGTTGCATATATATTTATTACGGACGTATTTGAATCTATTTTGCTATACGTTTTTTATGACGCATGGTAAATAAATTTTAAGAGCTATAGAACTGAATAATTTCATAAATTTCCTATTTAAATTTGTGTTTCTTTCCTTAACAGCCTTTTAACTCCGACTTCAATATCATGCCCTACTCTCTGAATCCACCTTATGATGCCTTTGAAACCGAGAGTTCAACTCGAACTGCCAAGAACTACAGACCTCATACGCCACCCCCGGACTACGAAGGACCTAACAGTAATTATGAATTAAAATCACTTTTTAACAACAAAGATTTAAGCTATAATTTCTTGTGGAGGCACTTGCTCGTTACCATTGCCAATGGGAATAAGTCGAACTAATTGTGCCGACAAATAGGTCTCTGTTTTCCCCAATACAGGTTGAACCTCGGGAATCGGGACGCATATTTACAAACCCTACCCTGATAGAACTGAGGCAGGAAATCAGTCAATATCATTGGTTACGAGGAGCAGTGACGTCGTTTCCAGCTCTCGCACGTAGCGTACGGCAATCATAACAAAACAAGAGTCGTCCTACTTTTCTTCTCCGTTTTCCCACAGTTGAGCACAGAAAACATTCTTCCGTGGGTTATTTATTATATATTATATTATTTGTTATATTTTTAAAAATGAGATTATTTTTTAAAATATCATAAAAAATAAAACATCCCACACTAAGAAATTATACTAATGAAAAGTATGCACACGAGAGCAAAGAACAACGTCATCGGCTCTCGGCGAAGAGAGCCAATCATATTGTCCGATTTCCTGCCTCAGTTCTATAAGGGTAGAGTTTGTAAATATGCAATCGGGACCCAGGAATCCGAAATTTCGGATAATCGAACATCTATTTTAATTTTCTGAATTTTTAAAAAATTAAAATATGAAGGAAAATGACAATTAGGAACCAGAAACAAAGCTAACGTTTATTCCTAACTTAAAAGAAGCATCTGAATTGGTATTTAAGAATGAATACAGCACCGTAACCTACCAGCGGGCTGGTCTCCGCAAATTTTATGACATATCGTATTACATATATATATCGTGTGGTTTTACAAAAATAAATGTAACTTTTATTTATGTTACTGCATTAATTAGCTTAACAGTAAACAAAGATTTTATAAATAAAAATTACACTTAAATTTATAAAAGAACGATATAAATATGTAATAGGATGCACATGCAAATATCTCTTGCATACGCGCACCCGCTGTAAGGTTAATTAGTAGAAACAAAATCGATTTCTTCTTTTCACATTAGGAGCTAAACCTGCTTGACGGTGCGAATCACAGCTACATCTTTCCGTATTCTTTCACAGAATATCCAAAGTCAATACTTTACTGCATTTGGTATATCGAGTATTTTACCGAATTTCCCGGATAATCCGAATTTCCCGGATAATCCGAATTTCTCGGATAATCCGAATTTTCCGTATAATCCGAATTTCTCGGATAATCCGAATTTTCCGTATAATCCGAATTTCCCGGATAATCCGAATTTCTCGGATAATCCGAATTTTCCGTATAATCCGAATTTCTCGGATAATCCGAATTTTCCGTGTAATCCGAATTTCCCGGATAGTCCGAATTTCCTGGAAGCATATTTACAAACCCTACCCTGATAGAACTGAGGCAGGAAATCAGTCAATATCATTGGCTACGAGGAGCAGTGACGTCGTTTTCAGCTCTCGCACGTAGCGTACGGCAATCATAACAAAACAAGAGTCGTCCTACTTTTCTTCTCCGTTTTCCCACAGTTGAGCACAGAAAACATTCTTCCGTGGGTTGTAATATTTTTAAAAATGAAATTATTTTTTAAAATATCAGAAAAAATAAAACATCCCACACTGTAAGAAATTATACTAATGAAAAGTACACGCACGAGAGCAAAGAACGACGTCATCGGCTCTCGGCGAAGCGAGCCAATCATATTGTCAGATTTCCTGCCTCAGTTCTATCAGGGTAGGGTTTGTAAATATGCTTCCTGGAATCCCAACAGAGGCCATCTCCACTAGCTCGTATTCCCGAGATTGTACTTCCGTTTCTGCATGAGATCTTTAAAGTGTAAACAAAGGCATTGCTTATTCCAATACGCAAATGCAATGGAGTCAGGATACTCAAATCAAACTATATACAGTTAAACCTAATTTTAAAGAATCGACGTTTTTTTTAGCAGTCGAAAAAGTGACACTGTTCAACGCACCTGTGTTCTGGACAAAACTGATGCATGCATCTACACTTATTACTAGGAAAACACGGGCTTAGACACACTGAGACGGCTCTGATATATTCAGATAGATTATCCGTTTTTAATACCTAACACCTGGACTAACTTCAAATTTTTGAGACTAATTGCAAATTGATCTCAAAAATTTCAGGCTAATTTGCGTTACTTTTCTTTACCTCAAATTTCTATAACTCTTTATTCTTTTATTTCTTGTTTGCTTTATTTTATGTTCTTTATATTGATTGGTACAATAGCATAAGCTCACCTTTCTACATTTTAAAAAGCTATAGGAATTAATTCTCTACTTTAAAGGTATCATCAAATCTTATACCGTAATTTTAATAAAAACTAACCCCATTAGCACAATATATTTTACGATATCTCCACGATGTTCTAAATGCCACCCAACATCGTAAAGTTATCGTATGAATATTATAGAGCATCTTGTGCGAATAGGGATCCATTACCATAAACCATTATTAGGGGCTGTCCATAAATGATGTCACACTTTTTTTCAATATTTTTGACCCCCCCCCCTTGTCACATGTCACGCTATATTACATAAACATATACTTGCAGTTCGGAAACAAAGCACTACGTTATAGATCATATTTCAAATTTTATTTTTAAACTTTAACTATGTGTTTCAATGACATTTGCGAGCATAACAATAATAATGGCTATATGTGTACTTATTTTGTATAAATTAAAATTAAGGTTTACAACAAAAAACGTAATTAACATACAATAGTAATAAAATATTAATATCAAAGAGCAGTTGAAAACAGTAGTAGTTTGGAATTTGAAATATTTTGCTTTAAATCTTATCTTTACTTTATGAACACAAAATACTCTTACACAGATTAAATTTTTAAAAAAACGCCTCAATATTAGTTTTACTTAATGGAATTGCCATCTCATTTCATTTGCCACATTAATTTATATGAACATTTATGAAATTATATACACAATCATAAAATAGAAATTACTCGGAATCATTTACTACTACGACTCTTCCTCCCATATTCTCAGAACCTACCCTGAAGGCTTTTTTCGAAAAGAAAGGAATATAAGTGAAAAAAAAACAAGAAAGTTGTTTTAGCCCCGATTAAAAAAATACCCTCAAATTCTGGTAATTTCAAAATAACTTTAAAATTTAATCTGCTGATTTTAAATGCTTTTATTTTAATCAAAATGTGCGATGTCACAAACTGTCACAATTTCACGAACCCCTTCCTCCTCCTCCAAGCGTGACGTCATTTATGGACGGCCCCTTACTTGATAATATTCACAAACCTTTTAATGTTGTCTACTTCTCAGTATAGCCAAGAGGCCGCGGTGGCCTAGTGGTAAGGTCTCGACCTCGGGGCCGCAGGGTCGCAGGTTCGAAACCCGATTCCACTGAAGATCCGCCGTGTATGGGGCCTGTTGCACGCTAAATCATACGCAGTGGCCAAACGTCCTCCCGCTGGTGTGGCGCGGAAGCTTGGAGAGGGGGTGCCAGCCCAGGCGTCGTCCTCGTCATCTGACCGCGGTTCAAAATTACGAGGTCCGTCCCTAAATAGCCCTCGTGTTGCTTCAAAACGGGACGTTAATATAACCTAACCTAACCTAACTCAGTATAGTCAAAATACTGGTTCTTAATCCAGTAAGCAACAAGCCAGAATTAGCACATTGCAGAAATGCACTGAAACAATACTCCCTCTATTTGAAACGGTCTTTTTCTTTATTTATTTTATCTAATTGTGTCCAGTTTGTTTTTAATAGACGCTAATGAAATTGTTGCATGGAGATTTATTATTCATCAACTGAATAAACATTTTTAAAATAGAAAAAAAAACAACTCTTATGTCAAATTTCAGTTTTATATCTCAGAATCTTACTTTTTGGTCTGATTTTATAAAAGAAACACTCCCTTGAGTTTAAGAATCTGTCAACTGATTGAATGTATTTTTTTTATCAGAATTGACATCCGGCAGATAAAGATAAAATGTTAAATATTTGCTCTCTGCGCATTTTTTTGGATCTGTATTGAATGTTTAACAATAAATTGAACTGAAATTTACTAACCCCTTAGGGATCTCATTTTGTTTTGCTATCTAATAAGATGACCGCTCCTGTTTTGGAAAGGCGCTGCCATTTTCATTCATCTCAGAAGGCATAGAATACTTGAGATGCCAAGATTCTACCAACACACCAGGGCAGAGCAACATTTATTTTAACTACACACTGACACTTACTTTCTAATGAGTATTATTGTAGTTTATTTTAGTTACATAAAATCCAGTTTTAGATCGACACGAGAGCTATTTGGGACGAACCTCTTAATTTTGAACCGCGACCAGATGACGAGGACGACACCTGAGCCGGCACCCCCTCTCCAAACTTCCGCGCCACACCACCGGGAGGGCGTTTGGCCACTACGTATGATTTACCGTGTAACTGGCCCCATACACGGCGGATCTTCAATGGAATCGGGTTTCGAACCTGGAACCCTCCGGCTCTGAAGCCGAGACCTTACCATAAGGCTACCGCGGCCAAAATAAAAACGCGAATAAATTATTAATTATTTCCTTAATCCTTTAAAATCAGCTAATAGTATTATAAAGAGTGATTAAGGATATCAAGAAATGAAGTACTTTTATAATAGTGATGAGTATAATTTTCTAAGGACTCTACGTCTAAACATGTGCTGGTGCCCCATACTGCCTAATTACGCCACTGTTGGTATGGATAATTTTTACTTGAAGCTTCCTTTGTAAACCTGAAATTTGATTCAGATTGTCGGAGACTAAAAAAATAACAAATATTATATCAATAAGGAAACTGTAATCCGGACAAGGAGTTGTTGATTTTATTAGGATTTCCGAATGTCCATGCCCTTATTAAGAAAAAAGTAAAGAAATAAAGATTAAAGCCATTAAATTCAAGGATTAAAATTTATAAAAATTTTAATTGTAAAAACAGAGATCAGTTATGGTTATGTGCCTGAGTTTTCTTACAACATTAACTAAATATAAATCGCACAACTTTGCAATTATTTATTCAAATTAATGCAATTACTATTCATTATTATTCATTCTTTGGGTAGTTTATTTTGGCTTTTGATCGATCCAAGGTTTTAAATTGCACGACATGCTACATAAAAAATCCTTCAATTCCTGTCTGAGTGGACAGTCTGGATCATTGACGTCCGAATTATCGACACTAATGCAACATACCGGTCTTAATAATCCGTTTTGAGTACAAAGTAAAATCCAATTGTTTCCAATCGAGCTTTCGAAATCTGCTGAGTGATTGTTCTGTGCATGCCACTGAAGATCTTTATCTTTGCTTAGGTAAAAAGCGACGACCCTCCCTCTCGTCGGAGCCGGAAACAATGACCCTCCCTCTGAGTATGCCAAGCAGTCGTGCGTCTCTCGCACAGAGACCCCTGAGCCAGAGCAGCTACCTGTATGATGACCGCGTGGAGTTGCAACACAGGGCGTCCTGTGCAGCCGAGACTGTGCTCCATCATGCTTACGAGAACAAAGGATTAGTGATGGAGGGGGAAGGATGGATGGGTAATGACTCCGTTTTTTATCTATAAATGGCTGTGGTTTTTGAATGTTTCATTTATCATGATTTTGAGGGTTTAAATGCAACAAACAATTGTTGTTTGCATATTTGTTAGAGGCTACATATTAGATATCTCCGTATGAACATTTGTTCAGGTATATTAATGTCTGCATATCATTGGAAACATGTGATACTTTTTTTAAAGTGTAAATTCTTTCTGTCGAGTTATTAATGTGCTTCAAATATGGGTGTATTATGTTTTTTTTAATTCTATAAAACTCCCGATTTAGTACCTGAAAGAAAAACACAAAAGATTTTGCAGAGCGTCACCAAAAATTCGTTGCAAAGGCACTAATAATAATTTCGATATTATTAGTATGTATTATCGATATTATTCGTATGCATATTTCGATATTATTAGTTATGCGAGATAATGCTGTTACTACTCAGATGGAATAGGCATTTGGGACAACTCAAATCT
>BGPR01001981.1:50781-89527 GCA_013235015.1 Araneus ventricosus | reverse complement strand
AGAAAGGACGTGATGTCACAACACAACATACCATTAGATGTTAGATGTCACGTTTGTGTATATCATGTGACTGTGCGTGAATTGATTCTATTAGCAGAGTACTAGATTCTTTGGTTTGGGGTCTTAAAATCACGAGACCGAATCCTGATTGTATTAAGGATCTAAAATGTATGTAGGCATTATGCGCATTCACACTTGCCGAGGATACAATATAATCATACTATTATATCGTATTTGGAGTAAATGTATTTCTTGCTTAGTTTTGATCCTTGTCACCTGATTAAAACTCAGAATTATGAGGTTTATATCCAACATACACTGGTGTGCAAAAATTAAGCTACATTTCGGAAATCGCGAGAAATATGCAATTTATTCGAAAACTATGGTTTGCAATAAGTTGCGGAGAATCGTGGGATAATCGAGTATCATACCCATTTTACAGTGAAGATTCGGTCACGAGGCCAATTAGGAGAAAGACCGGAAAGTGATGAAGACCGAAAGGGATTTCGACTCATCCAGTTTCACAGAAAGCTGATAATGAGATGAAACTTTGATCAGTGGTTATGTTTGAGGTGCATAATATTTACATGCATTTCCGTAAACATAGCACAAATATTCTGGAAGATATAGAGGTTTCTTTAAAAAATCCCAAATTTTTCTTCATATTTTTTTCTTATAACAGGCCAAGTTTTCATTCAAATTATATGAAACTTACAGAACATTCGACAATATGTTGCAGAAGTATTGTATTAAAATTTGAAGTAAATACTCTGAATATTAGAGGAAATATGAGTATTTGTACTAAATAATTAAAAAATTTTTGTACTAATAAAAACAGTGACAACAACAAAATAAAAAGAGTGAAAGTGAAATTTTGTGAAATTAATAATATTTAGTAGGAATGAGTCATTCTGATACAAAATACATGCAAGAGAAATAACATCCTTGCTTTTCAAATAGTAGTGAAAGCGTGTAATTCGTCAGGAAAAAAAATTTTTAATTTAAAAGTCAAAAAGCAAAATAATAAACTCAAACAGTAAAAAATTTTTTTAAAAAGATTGCTAATGAATTTTATAATATCTCTTGACAGCTTCATGTTCTGTCCTTTTCATTTTCCATAATAATCAGGTTTATTTTCATCGAAAGCTTTCAGAAGTTTATTTCATTTAAAAGAGAAATATTTTAGTATTCTTTTTATTTCGTGTGTTTCCAATTATGAAAATTTTATTTATAAACTTGTAATGTATGTTTTGTTTTCAGGTATTCCTCGACCGCAGCTGAAAATGTCTCATTAACACCATGGGATTGAATTTTAAGCATCATTTCATTTATTTATCATAACATGAAGCTCATACTTGCTTTAAAAATTACTACTATGCTGTATTTTTTTGTATTTGAGAATTTTATTCTGAGTATTTCTTACTTGTACAATTTGAGCAATGGAATGCAATTTGTCGCATGAACTGTTCGTGCAATTTGCTTAAGGAAATTTAAATTTTAAAGAATCAGTAGGTAGTCATAATTTAACCGTCTGTGCATATTTGTAAATAGGCATGATTTGATCTAAATATCATTAATTAATTGATCTCTCATGTATATCTATCACTTGTTTTGAATCCACTCAATAAAATGTCTTTTATGCTTTTTGTTTGAATTCTCTTTGATTACATTGATATCTGATAAGTTAAATCAATCATTAATCAAATTGCTTAAATACAGGCTGCCTGTATAATCTGTCAGTATCCTTTGAGGTTTTCTCTTTTACTAAAGTGCCTCGGTTTTTATATTTCGTCAAAGTATTCGACCTCAGGATTTTTATTTATCTCCTCGTTTTAATCTCCCTTAGTCAGAAAAAAACCACTTTTGAAATTATGTCTATCTCTCTGTGAACCCGCTTATTCATAAGCGCATCCCAGATAGCAAAGAAGGTTGCGGAAAGGTTGCCATTTCACTTTCTATAGGCTGTCCGCGAAAGCATTTCCGCGCAAACCGTTTCGGAAACCATTGCAGCAAGGTTTACGTAGGAAAGCTTTTTATGAACTACCTCACCGACAAGGTTTGAACGACAAGTCCACGAAAGCATTGCAGCGCAAACCGTTTCGGAAACCATTCCCGCAAAATTGACGTAGATAAGCTTTTCATGAACCACCTGTCCCATTGTGTGTAGCCCCGTACGGTATAGTGGTTATTGCGCTTCCAACTCTAGGAACGCGGGTTCGATCCCCGGCTCGGAGGAATTTGAAGTTTGTAGGAGAACGGCTTTGAAAAGGGGGTGAGCAAAGGGATATTCCTCTCTGCAGGAATATGGTTTCGGAGGGGAGAAGGGGGTTCTATTTTTTCCGCCGAAGGAAGGCTCTTAACAACCTTTTGAAAAGGCATGAAACAAGCTTGAGGAAAGCCTGAAACAATCTTGTAATAAAAACTTGGGGAAATCTTACAGAAAACCTTGTTTCTTGTTGACTAGTTAACCTTTTCGCTACCTTGCCAAAGGGTTCAACCTTTGTCATGGAAACCTTTGTGACAACCCTTTACCTTTGCTGACGACAAGGTTTCCAAAACCTTTTAGACAAGCTTTCTTTGCTATCTGGGATCCAGCTAGAGGGGTGAAATTTGGCATGTGGTCTTTTCACAAAAATTGTTGGTGCCTATGAAATTGTTGGTGCCAACAATACTTTGGGGACAAATAAAGATATTGTTATAGAGGGATGTATCGTTATATCGAGGGCGATATAATTATGATATAAAAAGCTTACAGTTTGGTTGTTTTAATTTGGACACAATAAAGCATACATTTGAAACATTTTTTTATATATTTTTGGGGAAAAAAACATCACCAGAGTGCTAATGTTTTTTAAAACATACAAAAATTTGAAAATTCAGCTATACAATAAAATAGTTCACATACCTGAGAAGCTTATTTATCGAAAAAATCGAATATTTTCGTTTGCCTATTAAGTTTTTAAACTGTTAAGTCAACTAACAATGGTTTGCATAGAGTCTAATGCATGAAGATTATCATCATTTGTGGGTGAAATGCGTGAAAAAAATACCCGTAGGGACTGAACTGATTGAAGAGCTCCCTGGGATGTCAATAAAGATTGCGATGGATCTGCATCATCCTCTTCATCATCATTTTCCATTTCGTCTGTGATTTCGGACAGAATATCTTCTTCAATAACTCCTGCAAAAACCATTAGATCATCATCAGCCGTTAAATATTCCTCCACGTTAATTCCAAACATTTTGCCACTTTTCCCTTCAAGCTGAGTTAAAGACTTTTGAAGGCTCAAACACATTCTTCGGCATCTGAAAGATCGCCATTTTTGGAATTTCGTCATTATCAGTTTGCTTATCTCTCCATGAAACAAAGGTCCATTTTTCACTCTACCATCAATTTCTTTAATTATGTTCAATTTACCTTTAAAGGATAGTTGTCTTCGAGTTACCTTCTTAGTTGAGAATTCAGACGTGAAGAAAGAATATCAAATTTTTTTGATTTAAACTCGGAATCGTTTGAAATTTAGAAATTGAACAGAGCTTCCATGAAATCTTCGAATCACACACGCCAAAAGCAGCAAAGCATTTGATTTGTTAATGAATTCTGTAGTAGTCATGAGTCATTACCAGAGTAACACCTGTTGCATTCAAGTGGACTAAGTTATTGTATCCATTTCCGAGAAGGGAAACGCTCTGGGTAGTATGATCTTTCACTTCATGGTATTTGGGTACAGAAATATTGTCACAGAAGAAGAAAATGGTGTCGAGATTTATGAAAAAAACATTGTTGTACAGGGGTTTATTGCTGCACAGAATATCGTTGTATTGAAGGGAGATTAACATTGTGTTCTATGACAATTCACCGGGACCACAAAATTTTATTGTTGTAGAGAGATTTATCGTTACGTCGGATATCGTTATAGCGAGACTTTACTGTATATGTGAACACGACACAACAAGCTATATGAATGAATATCGGTATGTAGTCTTGACACTCGAATTGTAGATTTGAATCAAATTTTGGACGTGGTCGATCAAAAGGAAGAGGTGCAAAGTGCGTGCTCGATTTTCTTCGATGTGCTGCGAAACGTAACACAAAACGCTCTTTATTGTGTAAGTATGCGGGGAAGTAAAGGGAAGAACACTTCCGCTGGTTGATATACTATTTCCCGATAAACACACTAGTTTCGCTCTTTCTATTACCGCCCTTTTTTAATATACACTAGAACCTCGGGAATCCGAACTAATTGGGAATGACCTCTGTTCGGATTCCGGGATATTCGGATTATCCAAAAAATTCGGTAAGGACCCTTAATATACCAAATGCAGTAGAGTATTGACTTTAGGTATTCTGTCAAAGAGTAGGGAAACAGCTAGCGGCGATTCGCATCGTCGGGCCGGTTTAGCTCCTAAACGTCGAAAGAAGATAACAGAGTTTGTTTCTACAGGGTGTCCAACAAAGGACTCCCTCATTTTAAAATTAAATAACTCGGCAACGGAGATCGATGGAAGAACGAAACCAGTGATATGCTTAGTCTGAAAGCCGTAAAAATCTGATACAAAAGTTTCAAAATTAGTTATAAATGTTGCCGACAGGTGGCGCTGCAGGTTGTAATAGCTATTCAGAATCCGATAAGAAATCTATAAACTGTCCTTGGCAAGCACGAAAAATGCCTAATTTGAATCGATTGTGAGGTGATTGCAACGATTACTTGCAAATGGCAGTTTATAGCTTTCTTCTCGAAATCTGAACTGTGATTACAACGTACAGCGCCACCTGTCGGCAACATTTATAACTAATTTTGAAACTTTTGTATCAGATTTTTACGGCTTTCAGACTAAGCATATCACTGATTTCGTTCTTCTATCGATCTCCGTTGCCGAGTTATTTAATTTTAAAATGAGGGAGTCCTTTGTTGGACACCCTGTAGTAATTAAGGTACTGTATTCATTCTTAAATACTAATTCAGGTGTTTCTTTTAAGTTAGGAAAAAATATTATCTTTGTGTCTGGTTCCTAATTGTTATTTTCCTTCATATTTTAATAAAAGCATTTCAGAAAATTATAAAAAGGTGTTCGAATTCCCGAGGTTTCACTGTATTGTACATAAAAATCTCTATTAAAGTTTTATTTTCTGGACATAGAAATTATGGATATTTCAGAGTCTTATAAACATTGGTGTAGTCGCAAATTAAGCAGTGCCGGACGCTCTAACTGGGTGATAAAAATCGCATTTTTTAAGGCAGTTTTTAAAATTTTTTCTTATTTATTTTCGTGAAAAAAGCAGCACAGGAAAGGTATTCCGGCTCCACTTACCCCTGCTTATATAAATCTGAAAGAAGTTTTGTGAATTAGTTAACATAACAATGAAATATGAACTTACAGCAAAAGGCATTAGAGTTCTTTATTTGCACACATATTTCTTCAATTTTTATGAAAATGTACTGAAAGAAAATCTAAATCACTTTGCTGAATGTGAATAAAAGATTGATTAAACAAATGAATTAAAATGAAAATATCACCAAAATTGATTAAATTAAATACCTTCCCAGACAGCACCTAAGTTTGCAGCAAGTTTGATTTTGACTTGATATTACCTTGTCATGGCAACTTTGACGCGTCAAGCTTGAAGCGAACTTGTGGCAAACTAACAATGCAGAATCGCCACCCTTGCTTGCAATGCAAGCTTGCTGTAAGTTTGCAAAACAAGCTTCCTGCAAAGATAGCACAATAAAGAGATAATTATCTTTGTCTCTGTTTAAAAAAACATCCGATTTTTAATAGCATCTCCTTCTTTTTATTAATTCAATAAATCAATGATAATTTGTGAAAAGACTAACTTTTTTATAAAAAAAATTTTGAAACATTTTCATCTTTTTACTAAATATAGAACTCGCACTTTAAAGAAAACTACATCGCCTCTTTCTTAATGTTGAAATTTTAACGTTAATAAACAAAATTAAACCTAAAAAACAGTCAATGTTTGTTGAAATAAATAATAACTTACATTTTGTCCCATTTTAAAAGTAATTACTTTTGAACTCTAATTTCATAATTTATTCTATTAGCAAAACGTAGTTATTAGCGAAAATCGCTCTCTCTTTGACTTCAAATCATATTCTCAACTCAAAAAATTAATGAAAACAAGAAAACAGTTTAAAATAAATCGTATACGAATTGAATCGAACGATGCATTAGCGCAATCTATCTTCTCCTCTCCGAGTTTATCTTTCCGAATGGTTAGAGCGCCCGCTTTCCGAGGGCTAGGTTGCGAGTTCTAATGCGAGGTTGTGCTCGTTCTGTTTTTGCTATGTTTGCAATGAGTTTGTCATGACAAACTTGCTGCAAGTTCGTCGCGTGGTGACTTCGAAGCTTGCGTTAACTTGCTGCAAGCTTGTTTCACACGTGCACTCTTGTCGTGGCAAACTTGCTGCAAGCTTGCAGATTTGCAGTGCAAGTCGGCAAACTTGCTGCAAGCTTGCAGATTTGCAGTGCAAGTTTGATGCAAACTAAAGTTGCTATCTGGGTTTCTATTACAGAAAGTCGTTATATTTCAGTAAAGTAACAAATTGATAGTTATCTATAAAAAAATAATTGGTAGAATTTTTTTTATTTGTATCAACACAGGTATATTATGTATGTGAGAAAAAATATCATTTCCATGATTTTACTCGTGCATTTTTGTTTGAGTTCTTACACAACAGAACATATCTATAATAAAACACATAATGTGGAAATAGTCCAAATCTATCTACATTTTATCCAACAGCAGTCAAATTTCGCCAAATCTAATTTTAAGTAGTAGATTTTCTATCTATATCTGTTTGCAATTTATAAATTTCAATTTTCTAATTCAAAATTTAATATGTATTATATCTTCACTAAATTTAGTCGTTCTAACTTTCATCAACATTTAAATATGATAGAAAAATCGACTTTGGACAAAAAAAATTTTTGAATCCTAGTATATTAAATAAATAAGTTTTTATAACATACTTTTGATTGTAGAAATTATTCCAGTTGTCACATGATGTTTTTCATGTAATATATTTCAGATTATCATGATTTTTAGCTAATGGATGAGAAAAAAGTCCAGATGGTACTTTTGCTTAAATATAAGTATCATCAAATCCTGATAGTTTACGCTAGTTAATTAAAGCTGAGCTATGAATATTAAATTCACTACTCGATTGAAATACATCGTATAAAATAATCTTCGATATTGAGTTCATATAAGATTAATTTGATGAAATAAAAAAACTAACTGTTCAGAAATTTTACAGAAAAAAAACCGTGGCGGAATTTATAAAATTAAATAATTTAAGTTGGAAAAAGGAGCAGAGATATATCAGTAAATGAAAAATAATTATATTCAATGTATGTGAGAAGAATCTAAGGGGGAAGTACGTAGAAAAAAAGAAACAAAATATTATAACTACAGTAAAACAAGCAAATTTCTGTTCGGAAATGATATAGTTCAAGGTTTGGCAATCTATTGCCCTAAAGTCATGATTTGGCGTTGAAATCGCGGAAAACTCAAAGCATATCCCCAGATAGCGTGCACATTTGCAGCAAGTGTGATTTTTTCTTGATATTATCTTGTCATGACAAACTTGACGAGACAAGTTTGCAGCGAAACTCCTGCAAAGTAACGTAGCATAATCGACTACCCCACTTGCAAAGCAAACTTGCCGCAAAATTTACATGGCATATTTACGATCTCGACACAATGACAAAGCGAAAACTCTTTTCTAATTCGCCTGTCTCTGGTCCGAGCTTGTATAGTGGCCTGCATCCGCGCCTGCAAATCCCATGATCGCGAGTTCGAATCGCGCTCTCTTCTACATGGATCGTCAAAGTAAGTTCCATTCAAAATAACTCACTTCACTCCTGGTGCGCGGCTAGAAGAAGGGGGAAAGCAGCCCCACCGCCCTATTCCGCGACGACAAAAGTGGCCACTCTCTGTAGGAACGACTTTGAAGAGGGGGAATTCCTCTGTGTACGCAATATCTCTGAATATGCAGTACATTTGACACGGCAAGCTACTTTTTCTACTAGTTTGCAATGAACTTGCATGACAAGTTCACTGCAAGCTTGTCGCATGGGACTTCGAAGTTTGCGTTAACTTGCTGCAGTCTTGTTGTGAACTTGCAGTCTTGCCGTGTTGAACTTGCTGCCAGTTTGAAGACTTGCATAGCAAGACTGCAGCAACTTTGTTGCAAACTAAAATTGCTTTATGGGTCGTGGTAACCAGTCGCTCTGGCTCAAGTCGAGGTCTGGCGTTTAAGTGGCGATGATATTGTGATGTCAATAATATCGCCAGAATCGAGATGGTATCGTGAAGGCTTTCAAAGCACACACAGTTTGTAGTGATTGACAATCAATCATCCTAGCTGATTACTTGTAACTGAGTCCAGATGGTCGATAATGTTTCGTGTGTTGAAGAACGGATAACAAACGCATGGGGGGGGAGCGGTGTGATCGAAATGGTGGCCGTCACTCCCCTTTCCCTTTTTCTTCGAATCGAGAGAGAGTAGTTGGAAAGCAGTGACGACGGGCAGAACTTGATACTTCGAACGACGCTGAGGTGAGTCGATTCGGTAGCCGCGATAACGATATGTCGATTTTTTTTTTAAAAATCGAGATAAAAAAATAGATTTCTTTCGAAATATCGATTTTTTGATAAATTGAAAATCGGCACAACCCTAGTATTCACCACTGGTATTTGGTGTGGCGTGGAAGTTTGGAGAGGGGGGTACCAGCTCAGGTGTCGTCCTCCTCATCTGACCGCAGTTCAAAACTACGAGGTCCGTCCCAAAATAGCCCTCGTGTTGCTTGAAAACGGGACGTTAATATATAACTAACTAACTGCCGGTATTTATGAATTTTGATATTCCTTAGTAACTAACAGTTCATCAAATATTCGTCATCCCTACACCATCATGGCTTAGTTCGCGTATTTACTAGTCAGACTTAGAGATGACGAATATTTGATAAACTGTTTTTTTCTACGCAATATCAAAAACTCATAATTGCCAGCGATGAATACTATTGTCAGAAATGTGTGATTCAATCATTGGTAATTAAATGTACGTAAAGTGTTTCACAGTTTTTCTTTAAATTAATTTCCATCTAATATACTTTTGCAAAGTTTTAGTTTTATCTTCTTTTAAATGGCGCCATGGAACCTCATTTTCAGTGCTTAGAATAGATCGTTAAACCATAAATATTTCCTATCTCCACCCCCACCCCCCTTTTGCAGTTTAATTAGTATTTCATGTAAGTCACCATCCTTGTTGTGATATGCGTTTTCGTATGATTACAGCTCTTTTGGACTACAGCTCTTGTAGAACGATAGAAAGTCGTTGCAATCGTACGAAACCAAATATTCACAGGGAAACTTAGTTAACTGCCATCGGAACAGAAAAGGAATGGGATTCCGAACGCATATAAACATCCCCTACTCGAGTTCAGTCCGATAGCAAACTACGACGAATCTGATTGGACGAGCGAATGCGAGAGTCCTTGAAAACCGAAAATTGCCTGCCGCTTATGCGCTGCTCCGCATGCCGTAGGACCCAGGTTCGAGCCCGCGCTTTTCCGCGCTTCGCCAGAATCATCACCCTGAATCCTTTTTTATTTTAATATAAATAAATATAATTTCTCTTCCTAAATTTACCTCCTTTTTGAAATAAAAACACATCTACTTTTTTGATCTAGTTAATTACTCTCTTGACTCACCTTTTAAATACTTCTCCATATCTTTTTTCACTGTCTCCTAAATTTGCGCAGTTTATTGACTACATGGATATTCATTGTTCACCACAGTCTATTACTGCCCAGAAATGCACGTGGTGGCCCCTGTGGAGGCCAATTTACTGGTGGTACTGGTGGTGGTTACGTCAAATCGTCGTTCTTTCATTTCGTTGTTTTCGACTACTTGTTCTCTGCGTTGACTACTATGGCTCTTCAAAATTCAGAACTTCCTTCTTCTTTCGAAAATGAAGTTATACAAACAAATTCGGAAAAAAACTATCCTTCGATCTAATTTGAAGAATATATCCGACGTCAAAGCCTGGATAGCCGAATATTATGTTTGGACCAAATATTAGAAGACAAAACAGTTTTGAATAAAAGAACTAATATTAGTATTAAGTTTAAATTTAATGTAAACCTAATGTATGGAAACAACAAACAAATGTAATAGTTCTGTTTTAACATAATTTAATGTATGAAAATTTGTTTAATATCACAATTAAATGCTTATATTATTTAAATTTTTAGTAAGTAACATACTGAGCTAAATTAAAATATCTTTATAAATTTAGCTTTATTATTATTATATCCTGTTAACAAAAGAGAATGGCAGATCCAGTTGGGTGAGTTAACTCGTATCTGTAAATTTTCAAATTATGTCATTGTCAACTCCCCTTTGAATAACCCACAAGCCGACACTGGATGTAAAGGAGGAAGAAAAGACGCGCCAATTCCTTTCTTGTTGGAGGTGCTTTTTCATTTATGCGAATTTCATCTGTACATTGAAGAACAAATCAACGTAAGTGAAGCTGTTTTCCATTCACTAAACATGTTTAATGATTTTGCTAACTTTAAGTGACAGAATTTTACAAAACAGATGTAACTCAATTTTTTGAAACACTATAATTTTCTATATTGAATGTTACATGCACTATAGGTTACATAATGTAAATTTTCTGTTTCCATATATAGTGTTTAATTCTCACTTATTGACAAAATAATCTTTACAAGCATTCAATGGACATGAAATTAAAGTTTAAAAAAGCATTTTTTTAAAAAACAAAGTTTTAGATAATTTGAACTTTTTGACGATCCCTTCAGCTTTCAGCTATTCAAGTTGCACTGTAGTACAACTGCTAGATTTTTAATTGAAAATTCTGAATCAACCCAGTAATAAATTAATATTCTTACTGTTTTTAGAAACTAGCAGTACGCGCACGGCGTTGCCCGTGGAATCAGGAATTCAACAACAACAACAAAAAAAAACGCCAACAATGACATGAAAAAGTTTTGAAAACAAAATCAGAACAAAAGATACACATTATTTTGATTTTCCTGCTTATTTTTTTTTCGTGCTACAGTACAGAGTACGTTAATCCAAAACAATATCACAAAATTGGAACGTGAAAATGATTATTATACAGGAAGAAAAATATAAAATCGAATCCGAAAATAATAATCGAAGTAATTCATCCAGTTGAAGGTCATGACGTATCCTGCGCTCTGCCCCGTCAGCCAATCCAGCAACGTTCCGAAGAAGTGCCGCGTGAGGAAACTCGTTAGAGGAAAAATATCTTTCAACTCACCAGGGAAAAATTAATTTAAAAAAACGGGAAAAGTTATTTTAACCACTCTTGTTTTAAATCCGACAGAACCGTTGCAGTTATAAGCTGAAAATAATAGTGCTATTAGAACGTTGGATGCAGCAAATTTAAAAGCAAAAATAAAATTTAGATGGCAAAACTTACTATTTTTAAAAAATTTCTCAAAATTCAGTAAATTACTTTAGACGTTCAAAACAAACTTCATCAGAACAAAAAATTGTTCGTTCTATCCGATGGTGCATGGATTGTTTTTCAACTATCATTAGGAAAGATACTACGACCGTAAACGTGCCAAAAATGATCCAAAACAACACAAAACATTAAATAAAAAATTTTCTAGATTAAATTTTAAAATTCCGGCTTCGAGGTGCATTGAGTCACCATTAAGACTACATGTGTACCAAATTTCAAGGCTGTGAATGCGATAGATTCGTCTAGACATCGCACGCACGTACACACGCAAACATTGCCTTTTATATGTATGGAGGATGAGGTAGGAAGAAACCCTTTTTAAGCTTAAGAGTACTAAATTTCTTGTTTTTCTAGTTTTTCTTGTTTAATTGAATAATAAATGGCTTTTCATGTGTGTATTGAGAATTTAATTATTTTGCTTTTATATAAATTATATTTTTTCGTAGTTTGTTCTTTCTTTTCATACTTTTCTCTCAAAAATATATATATATTAAATAATAATAATATATATAACAATGGCAAATCTCATGTCGAACATTTTCCAGTATTACTCTTACATTATTTTTACTCAAAAGTAAGACTATATTATGATAAATTTATTTTATTTTTTTATTTTTAATAATATGGTTCTATTCTTGACTTTCTCGTAAAACGCATGCAAATGAAACACTAATTATGATTTTATGCACTTATGTTTACAGAGAATATAAACAAATTGTAAACTTTACAAAATGTTAAAAGTAACATGAATTTTCAAAATTGTTAGAAAGATCGTGAATAAAAATATTTTTCTGTAAATAACAAAATCAAGAGCTTCAAATGGGTGGTGATCCCTCTGAAGCATTCCCTCCACAAAATGATCATTTTTCTATTCAGCGAATTATTTTCGGTTCTCTCAAGAATAATTCCAGAATTTTTGACCATCCTTAACATTTTTGAAAATAATTTAATAGCAGATCTTTGAAAAATAGAAACTCTTATTTTAAAAGGTTTTAGGGCTGCCGTTTGTTTAGTGCTACATCATAATTTTTAAAAGACGATGCTTATATGGGAATTACAATATGTCTAAACGAAAGAATTTAAAACAAATGCAAGGTAATTGAGGGGTCTATTCTCGTACCCCCGGTTGGGGGGGGGTCGGGGTTTTAAGGGCGGAACCCAACCCAACCCAACTCCCAACCCAACCGGGTGTACCAGAATAGACCTCTAAATCACGGAAAAGAATTATTCCCTCTCAAAAATTAATCAAGGCAGTATCTTGTAGAAAAGCTTTCTATTTTAGGAAATAACATTCTGAAATTTGTTCCTGTATCTCATTGCGCGAGAGTTACATATAAACATCGCCTACTCCGCTAGTGGGAGGGGACTTCACATTCGCTTGTCCAATCAGATTCGTCGTAGGTTGCTATCGGACTGAACTCGAGTAGGGGATGTTTATATTCATTCCGAACAGCAGACTGCATAAAAACCAATCCCACTATAGGCGTCTACGGGAATGTCTTTTACCACGCCAAGTTGATCATTATGCCCGCTAGGGTTTCCGTGTTTACTTTGATTGGCGCGAAACTGGGTTTTTTCTTCGTGTTTTGAAAACCATCCACCTTTATTTACAATTAACAACTAATAACAAATTATTTTCAACTTTAATTCTTGCTCATATTAAGCTCATTAGTAAGTATTTATGTATCTGAATATTTTTCTAACTCATGCGTATTGGATTATTTACTTTAGCAAAGAATTATGCACTATGTACTTATTTCATGTTTAGTTTTAAAAATTCTTTCATATTCAATGACACTCGAGAAATCGAGGATTTCATTCTACTTTAAGTCACATACACACACAAAAAACAAACTGCAAAGTAAAAATATTTACATCCTTTTAACAGATAGCGGTCGTCGAAATATAAAAACTTTACAAAGCATTTCTCGCCAAATAAGGGAAATATCACCAAATATTGGCATCGAAAACACTCCCTATAGGCGTCTATAGTGGGATTGGTTTTTATGCCAGCGGACTGTCTTGATGTTTGTTTCCGTGCTTGATTGGAATATTTGTTGTTAACTAAAACTAGTTTTCGCAGAAGGCGCCATCTATTGACAGTATATAGAAATAAAATCACAAACTTTTGCAGAAAGTATAATGAAAACAAATGACAATTTTTTATTTAAATTTTTTTCAAAACACTTTACGTGCATTTACTGAGACTGAAAATCCAAAGTGCGATTGAAGTCACACTTATTTAGAAGAGATATTTAAAAATAAAAATAGCAAAAATATTAAAAAATTATCGTGGATTATGCATCCTTACAAACTACTTAAAAACAATCATACAGGCTTACATATCCGCCATCACGTGACTCTATCGATTGTTAGAATATCGATCAGTGAGAGAGTATTCAAATGAAATGAATTCATGTAATGTTTACTTTGAAGATGCATGTGTTGTGGGTGAAAAGTCAAAACAAATCATGTCTTCGATTATAAAGAATTGCAGTTCTCTTAGGTAAGTTGAGATTTCCTTCTTTTTTCAGCGCTGTATGAGAAAACATTTTACATTACAGAAAACAAATCTGATGAATGAACTGCGTACATAATTTAAATAGTAGGTATTTTTATTATAGGGTTTGATGTAGGTGATCATTTGTCTGAAATAAACGCAAATCATTAAAATGTTCCAGGAGATTTAACATTTTTATGAAAACTTCTGAAGCTTATGCTCTGTTAAAAGTGGGCAACTCATTTTTTAAAAAGTTTTTCTGGTCCTATATTTTTCAATTGTTTGTTATATGACTTGCTCATTTCAACAGTTTTTATTTGCTGATTTTTATGCTTTCAAAATGAAATCTATAAAATTATTTGAGATTCTCTTTATGTATAAATCCTAGAAATTTTTCATGGTTATTAACATTTTTTTACAGATTCTTTATGCTTGTTGTCCAAGACATAAGAATGGGAGTGGAAGATATAATTGAAAGAATCACACTATATTTTTTCTTTTTTTGGATGTCATTTCATTTTATTCTTTTGATTAAATAAAGAGTTGGCCTATCTATAATGAAATAAATCAATGGATTTTTCTTTTTTACTACGTTTCTTAATATTATATTATGGCTCATAGGAGGGGTGCATCATGTTTGGATGATGCATAACTTCAACCCCCACCATTTTTTCAGGGAATAAATTTAATTAATATATTTAAAAGCAGGCCAGCACCGTAGACTCCAGGTTTACGATATTTAATTTCTATATGATATTTAAATCCATCATTAACAATCTAATGTAATTTTCCTTTTAATCCATTAAATGTACCATAATGATTGAAATTTCTTCTTGAGATACTTTGTGGAGAATGGAGAACTCTTGTAACATTTTTTCTTTCTCTCTGTGTTATTATTGCTCATATTGTGATTTGCAGTAATACAATGTACAGCTATTTCCTGATATGATTTTACTGAAAGTGGACTCAGCTAGCAGTTCCAGTGCTGTTTTGGGGTTATCTACTTAGAATAAAATACAAGTATCTTGAAGGAGCATAATTTTTTGAAGAATATCTATAATAACTATATTTATATTTGAAAATACAACAAGTTAATTTTTTTTCATCTGTTGCCATGGGTCGATCCAGGTAAAAATTGGGACGTTTTGCAGCCTCATCACAAAATTCCACTTCATAAAAACAGCTCTTTGAAAAATTCCACTTCATAAGAATGGCCCCTTCACAAAACTCAAATTCAAAAAATGTCCCCTTCACAAAATTCAAATTTGTAAAAACGGCCCTTTTACAAAATTTCATTTTATAAAAATGATGCTCTTTTAAAAAAATTTCCACGGCCAAACAACGATTCTCGAAAATTTGAGCAGTATTAGGTATCCTTACTTTTCTGTATCAAATCGATTTTAAAAGTGAAAATGCATTTATGCGTAATTAAGTGTTTTGTTAACAGAAAGTTCCAATGTTTCAACCTACTTTTAATAATAAACCACTATTATTTTTTTAAATCTGACTTCTTTTCTAAAAGTTTTTGAATGAGCCATTGCACAAAATATGTATATGAGTATTTTTTTTTTCAGTAATCAAATTACTGCATATAATTGGTTCAATGAAACACTTTTGATATTAAACGTAAAACATAGAAATATGACTGCTAAAATTGAAGATTTTATATGATTAAAAAATTTTTCACAAAAATACCTAATTTTTCCCCCACAAAAATGGGCCCCTGAAAAAAAACACCTGGCATCTCTCAAATTGTCTACTAAAGAAATAAAATTGATCACTGAAGCATGTCCTATATTTAATAAAGAAGAATTTGGGACTGAACTTTGAGTACATATAGTAAAAATAAATGTTTTTAAAATGAATATGCTTCTAAACTTTATATTAACCCTCTAAGCCTGCAGTTGTTTTAATCTAATAGCTTAAAAATCTTAGTTTTTAAAGTGAATAATTGGATCTTTTTTTGCATTTAATCATCTCTGAAATCTTAAGAATATTTTATCTATTTTAGTTTAAGAAACTATATACATAAACCTGAATTATCTGCTTCTGAATATGAGAAATGGAAAAATATGGCTCAAACGCTTAAAGAATTAAAGCAGATGTAACAATCCAGTAATGTGAAAGATGATACTTAGGAACTCTGTCAAGGAAAATATACAGAATTGCTTAAGACCTAACAAATCAAGCTCAACAAATGAAACAAGGAAGAATTAAAAGCATTTACCACATCTGTGCATTATCTCTTTGTTGGATTTATTATTAGGCAATAACCCTTGGTGACCATCCAGACATTCTGATAAGTTCCCAAAGTGATGATTAATAGCGTGCAAATTATATAAAAAAAATTGCTAAAAATCCAGTTTGTTTCCTTTTAAATGATATTTATCATATTAAATCAATCAATACATTTTTTAAAATCAGAAATAGATACATAAAAACAGTGGTATATCCGAGGGAGGGGTGCTAAGGTGCTGCAGCCTCCCCCAGAGCTAAACCATAATTCTTGATTTTTTTTCAAATCAGTACACCTGTTTGCTCTTAATCTCTCTTTAAAAATAAATAAATAAATAAAACATACTTTCTGGCTTAACAGGCTCGAAAATTAAATTATCCAACATATTATAGTGCCCTTTGTGATTCTTATTGTCAGGTGAGTAAAGTTAAAGTATTTTAACTTGCATAAGCTACGTAGGCTGGCTATGCAAAACAAAATTTTTATGACCTCAACCCCCCGACCAAAATCCTGGATTTGCCACTGCATAAAAGCAGTGGCTTGCATTAAATGTTTGTTACAAATTAACTTCAAGCATCAACATACAGCAAAAGTTAAAAGCTTTGTATTTTTGAAATTAGAAGCCTTAAAACTGTCTTTTTCAAAAGCTATGTTTTTACAATCTTTTTTAAAAATTTTATTTATTGTTAAGCAAAATTATCTTTTTATAACAAACTTTCCATAACATTCATACAATTCTGAGCAGAAGCTGCTGAGAGTTTATATATGGATTTAATTAGAGGTATCAATGACACATGTTAAGTTGTTCAACAAAATGATTAAGAAATAGAAACATGGCAAATTAAACTGGTATGGTTAAATTTATACTCATTCTGTGTTTTAATTTTTATATTTATTTCCCAAATCTTACTGTATTTCATGAAGTAATTCAACTGATTTTTTAAAAATGTTATGCAAAGCATTTCCACACTTGTAAAGAAGAAAAAAACTAACTGTATTTGTATATTCAGAATCATTAAAAGTCTTTGTTAAGTTGATTTGACTAAAATGATTTATTTTTATATAAAATAACTTAATGTTACTTCTATTTTTAGAGTTAGTTCTGTTTTGAATAAAAATGCTAAAGAATTTGGCAAACAATATATGATTGATGACTGTGATGATACATGTTGGAACTCTGATCAGGTATAATTTTTTTTCTATTTCATATTTTTGGAAGTATTTAATTCTGTAATATATTTTTGCAAATAGTAAAATCTTTATTTCTTTCTACATGGAAATGAGAAATAGGCTTAATATTGCTTATGGATGGGGCAGTGACATAGCGAGGGTATGTGGCGCCTAGGTCATATGATTTTTTCGCTCCCCTCCATCAACATCAGTGATTTAGCTTGTGTAAACGGTACCCAGAGTATGGTATAATATCACCCCCTTTTCTTATTTGACTTTAAAAAGAAACATAAATGCATTCACATTTTGCCACCATGGCGAGTGGATAATAAGAGTGGCGAACAGAAAGTGATGATTTTTTTTATCCCTGTCATCATCTGTGACTTAAAAAGGTAAATGCTGCTAGGGGTACGATATTATTTTTTTACGGCCCTTCATCATATTTTGCTTTAAAAATGGCATAAACACTCTAATGTTTTGTCTCCATGGCACCTCCTAAAACTGCCATCTGTATGCCCTAATCACTATACCGCGGATGGGGGGCAGGAATAGATATTTCTTAGCTTTTAAATGTCTTTATGTTTCTTAATCAAAAAATTGATTAGTTAGTTTTTTGTTAAAATTATTAAATAGTTAAGTAGTTCACATTATTATTTGAGGAGCTTTAAACCAGAAGTCAACATATCCACTTTTTTCCAAATACCATTTTTTTACATTTTTGTAATCTTAGTTCCTGACTGTACAGTTACAGTCTCATTTTGTCAGAAAATTTGTTTCTTCCCCTCTGTAGAGCTCCCTAAAGTTCTGTATTTTTTGCAAAACTAAACATACCACTTCTTAAAAAAATTCATCATTTTGCAATATTCTTTTAACACAGATGAACATATCCATCATTCCATTGTATCTAATTTGGCTTATTTTTTTCAACACTTAACATATCCGAGCAACGTTCAAGAGATCTCAAAAAGGCTAAATATCTCGTTTTAGTTCGCTTTTCTCCTACAAGATATCATTTCAAGTTTTTTAGTATGATTTCATATGGCAGGTGATAAAGGGCGACACTACTTTTGCTTCGCACATCCCCATGTCCAACGCATTTGGAAAAAAGGTTTGTTCTCATCCAAAATTTTCCGATTCCTCATCCAATTTTCATCAAAATTTCAATTTTTTATATATATTTATTAGATAAAATCTTTGTTAATTTAGGTATAGCAGCCATTTCAGCTAAAATGTTATTGGCTTTAAAACAAGGCCCCTGAGAATATAAAAGAAGTCCAGATAACAATCCCCATTCATAGTCATATTCTTTTGCCATTTATTCTTCATGAGGATTTCGAATGACAAAAAAAAACTTAAGCATGGTAATTCAAAACTAAATAAGATTGCAGTTTGGATTACCACATTTAAGTTTAGAAGACAATTTTTTTTTAATGGACTTCTGAAAATAAATTTTTTGTTCTAAGTTTTTAGTGTTTTTTCAAAACCAGATATATCCAATGTTTATATCAAAACTAAACATATCCAGTAAACTTTTTGCAATAACTACTCCCCTCCCCCTCCAAAAAAAAAAAATCTTTCCGTTTTCTTTGGTATCATAGACCATGACTCTTAAACAGAAATTTTAGTTGAAAAAACAAAGCAAAGAAAAAATTATTTAGGAAGTTATCAGTTTTTTGTGCTTCCTGAAAAATTTTGTAAAATGGATATGTTCATTTTTGATAAGAAGCTCCTCATTTATCATCATATGCAAACTTATTTGATTACCATGAAATTTAATTTAATATTATTAGCCAAGTTTATGACCTATAAAATGAAATCTGTGCAGTTATTAGATTTTAAAAAAAGGGCAGGTGTTTTTTATTATTAATTTTCCTCTTTCAAAATTTTTCTTTAAATAGTTTTTAATAATTATTAGATCAATAATATAGGTAAATTATTTAGGTTTAATGTAGTACTTTTTTCATATTTACAGTTTTCTTTTTTTTTATTTGTATTAATTGTTTTGCTTTCATTTTTAGGGAAGTCCACAATGGGTGGAGGTTAATTTTCCACAACCTGTAACAGTTGAAGAAGTGCATATTCAATTTCAAGGAGGTTTTGCTGGCAAAGAATGTTGGGTTGAAGCAAAAAGCGATGGAGAATTGAGTAGAATATCTTCTATTTACCCAGAAGACAGTAATGCGTTACAAATATCCTTTAAAGTTTTGTAGTTTTTAGCACTTTTGATATTTAAGATAGATTTATATGTTGATATACATTATGGCTTTGTAAATATATCTATCTCTAATTATATATTACATCTTTTTCATCATAATGTAATCTTTATTCTACAATAGTAAAAATAATAATGCAAAGCTGTAGAATACATTGCATCCACTCTAATTATTCATGCCATCATTTCTTCAGAGATATAATCCTTTATTCTGAAAATTATAAACTTGCATCTTTAGAGCAAAAAGAATGGGGGGCGCGGCTGCTGCAATTTTGTAATAACTTCTTAGTGCAATTTTTATTCCATGTTTATATATAACAAATTTTTTGATTATCACCTCTTAAGATATATAAAAAACATAACATTAAGTCAAATAAGCAAAAATCTGAATTTTTGAAACATTTAAAAAAATTATTTTATTTTTATTAGTTTGATAATTTTAAATTACATTTTAAAATTATCATTGATAAGCCAAACTTTTAACACATGTTTCTGTTAGAAATGCAACCAGTTATTCCAGTATGATTTTTATAGATTAAATTAAGTATAATTATAGTTTTTTATTAATTTCGCTGGATAATGTAATAAAACATGCTTCTATGCCAAAAATTGTGTTTCTGTAATAATGTTTTATGGGATATGTTTATATAAATATGCTTTTTAATATTGTGATTGAATCCATGAATAAGCAAAACCAAACCCCTATGTCATTTAATTGTGAAAAATTTGGACAATAGAAATTATATTTGCCAAATTAATACTTTTTATATGATTTGTTTTATAATGATAGTTATTTTTCTTTTTGCATGATTGCAACCTACTGTCTTAGTGTTTTTAAAGTGGTTTTTAATATAATATGTGAGAAAGTGGGTAATTTTTATGTTATTCCAGATAATTTTTACATAATTAAATAAATGCCATTAAGAATTTTTCAGAATGTAAATAACGATTTTGTATATAATGAAGCTATATTCAAGATTTGCATTAACATAACCAGACATATTTTAACTCAGTGTAATCATAATGTATAAAAAAATGCATTTTAAAAACTTTATTATACTAGTTTTATTGTATGAATAAAACTTATTATTTTCCTTAATTTCTTTGAAAGTATTTGCCTTACCACCTACTATATCTGATCGTTTTAGAATTATATTTAACAGCAGTACAGACTTCTTTGGTAGAATTATAATTTACAAATTGGATGTAAAAGGAAAATCTTGATTAAAAATTATTTTTCTAAAACATTGTTTTGTGCATATATTTTTTACCCTTCATAATTTGAGATGAATATTGTAATAATGAAGTGTTATTGGAAGCAATTCTATAATAAATAAAACATACCATTCACATTTGATGTGTTTACGGCTCTTTAAAACGAGTGAGAAATTTTTAATTGATTTTATTGCCACATACAATAAAAAAGATGTAAAACAAGGTGCAGATGTATTTAACTATAAAAGCTATATTTAGTTTTGACTTTGAATTAATAAAAAAATATTTGAATTCTAGGCAATATTTTAATATTAAGCCAATGGGAAATTCAAGGCACCAGAGAAAAATTTGAATTAGCCAAATTCCACTGTATATCGAATAGAAATTTTAAAATATTTATTTAATAGAGAGGCATGATAGTAAGACATGATTCATTCTGCGAGTTGCTAAAGCATATATTTTCCTGAAAAATAATGATGTTAAATATATATTTTGTATTTCTCTGAAAGGAGCAGTAAAAATTGAAGACTGAATATGATTTAAATTAATCCTTATCCCTTGAAATTTGATAAGATGCATAACTAATATGTGAATAGGAAAACAACATCCATTATTATGTATGCTTGGCATGAATATTTAGGTATAAAGGGTTAAGTTTAGATTTGAGTGTTCCTAATAAGAGCAAATATGCTTAAAATGTTTTTTATCAGGAAATTCATAGTAGATTAAAATGTTTGTTTAATGCAGTCTGTGTGCTTAAACCATTTTAAAAGGATACATTAATTTTCTTTTCAATTTATTCTTTTTAAATGAACACAAACTATAAAGTATTTATTTGTTTTGTACATTCATTTGAAATTCTGTAAAAGGAGAATAATTATAACTTTAATGGAATTAAATTTTCTGATTGAGCTCTCTTGTAAAACTAAAACAAAAACATTCGAAACAAATCCAAGTGTTTAATTTGCATTTCCTATTTTACTGGACTGATACATATATATATTTTTTTTTACTTCATAAATTGTCTAAAAATGAATAATAAATGAGCTAAAAGCCATCAGAAGTAAAAAAAATATTTTGTGATTCATATCCAGGACTAGTTTTAAATTCCTGAAGGATGTTTGTATTTAACTTTTTTAAGAGTTTTTAAATTTTCTATTCATAAGTTTTCACTACAAGATTCTATAATTTAACCTTCCATCAATGTGCATCTAATCTGAGATTGAAGCATCCATATTTTTTTGTGCCTTAGTGCGGGTTCCACCCAGAAGGGTGTGGGACCTCTAGTAGATTCCTGGCTGCCTATCACTCACTCTAGGGTATCGTGGATTATTCTCCAATGCTCTTTTGATGTATGTGAGGGGCACATTAATCTGGTAGATGAGTTGTGCCTGATTATGTTTGTACTTTTACTTTCTCATATACAAAGAGAAAGTATTGTAATCATCAAAAAATTCAAACTCGAGATTTTGACGAATCTTCATGTTTTAGACCTCCCCAAGTCCAAAAAACACAATTTTAGAATTATGTCTGTCTGTCTGTGAACATGATACCTCGAAAACTATCAGAGCTACAGGGATGAAATTTGGTATGTGATCTTGGCACATCATTTGCAAATTTCTATCAAATTTTGGACAAAATCCATCAAAGGGAAGTCTGTCTGAGTTCATGTGAACATTATAATTTAATAGCTAAATGGATAAAATTTGGTACACAGTTTTATCATCAGGAATGTAGGTCATATCAAATTTTGGGCCAAATCCATCAAAGGGCTGACCATCTGTCTGTCTGTATAATCGCACACTTCTGAAGACAATAACTTTAAACAGAAATGACTTAAATAAATGAAATTTCGAATGTAGTCTTGAAACCCTAATTGCAGATTTGTCACAAATTTGTGTTGAAATCAGTTTTAAAAAAAGGGCATTGAAATTGCATGTTCTTTTTATTCTCCATTGTACGACGCAAAAAAGGTGCGAAAACTGGAGCGTTTTCCCCACCTTAGGAAATACCACACGTGTCTGGTGCGCAATGTATTCCCCCCCGTGTTAGTCGTATGCGAGAAAGTTTCGGGGAGACCACTGACGCTGGTTGATTTCCCAAGTTTTTCTCAATATTTCTTTTTATATATCTGCAAAAGTTCGTATACTTGCGTTCAAACTCCTAATTCAACGATATTGATTGTTATTTCCAATATATTGTTTCAAAAACGTTGAATTATTTCAGGCTCTCATTGACAACAGTTGTCATTGCTAAGGAACCTTACGGGAAGAAAAATGTCAACTCCCTCCTGAATTCCTGGACACTTTGTTAGTTGAAATTATAAGAAAATATAAAAAAGTTATTTAAAAACACAAATATAGCTTTGTATGTCTGAATAGTTCAGTTTGATAAGTTTTTTCTTCAGCCTAAGCAAAAAGTTAATTTTTAATCTCATAGATGAGTTGCGCCCGAACGTGTAAGCATTTATATTATGCCTGACCAAAGGTTAAGCAGTTCCAGACTTTAACCAACATCAGGGAAGATTCATTCTATAAGTAGAAATTGATCAGGGAGCTGGAATGCAAAAAAGGGCATATAATTAAAAATTTTGGCAACCTCTTTTTGTTTTCTTTAAGTCAATGACAAATTTTAGTAACTTATTCATTAATTAAACACTATAGCTCAGTTTTATTTAGAAACAAAAGGTTCTGTTTTAATAGAAGATTCATTATTACCAGATGTATTTAATGCAAAGGTACAGTTGCCATACAATACTGACGGCACTTGATAAAGGAGTATATTTCATATAAATCAAAATGTTTCTTCCAAATGGAGCCTTACCGAGATTTTGAAGCATGGCTTATCTACAAGGGTGAGTGAACAACAAAATCATGAAGATAATTCTTTATTATTATTATTTTTTTAATTTGATATAACACAAGTAAAATTTCAGCTAGAATTAAATACAGAGAAAAATAAATAATAAAAGTTACTTGAAATGATAAGGGCAACAGTAAATTGTTGAAATCAATATTCTAAAAACCCGAAATTCATCTTATGGAATTTGCCATATAAATGTAGAATATATGCTCAGAAAGTTACACATGGTCAAAACTATAACAAATATTAGGGTTATATGAAATTATAAAAGCACTACTACTATCTGTTTTAATAATTAAATTTAGAAATAGAGTTATCTAATATAATAAGAAGACACTAAATGTGTTTCTTCCCCCCATCTTTTGTATAATATGTATGGAATTTTCGTTTCTGAATGTAAAATACAGAAAATGCTATTTCCTAATAGCAGATTTTATAATTTTGTTAGTAAGTTTCATAAAAATTGTCTTCTTCAAAAATAATATTTTAATGAACTATATTGATGAAAAATACTGCACACAACAAATTATATGTATCATTGCATTAAATACATTACAAATTTTTAATATTTTCTAAAAGACTAAAAGTAAAACAAAATTTATATCTTATTGTCTATGGCAATTACTGAACATTGTTTTCTATGTGGTGTACAGTAAAGAACAGATTTTATTTGCTTCACACTACATATAGTATATTAAATTATTAATTAAAATAAAGGAAAAAGAGCACACTATAATTAACCCTCTAAGCGTTAACTATTTTGATCTATTAGCTTTAAAGTCTTAAAAATTTGCTTCTAAAGTGAATAATTGTATCTTTATTGCATTTAATCAAGTCTCTGAAATCTTAAGAATATTTTATCCATGTTATTTTAAGAAATTATATATATAAACATGAATTATTTGCTTTTCAACTCGATATCTGAAACGGAAAAATACGCACAAAACGCTTAGAGGGTCAAGAGTTGAGAATGCTATGAGCTGAATTCAAATTATATTAATTTCAAATTATATTCTCTAAATGATTAAAATTTCAAAATGTTGAATTCATAGTAAAATTTGGTTGAAAAGCTATAAATAGTTTGGCATGGCCTGTTAGTGGAAAATATCCTTTCTCAGGAAGTGCAATTACTAACTATCTATAGGTACAACAAGTAGTAACTCCCATAAGTTTTTATTCACATATACCAATCTAACTCTTAAACCTTATTTTTTTTCTTGTTTTTTAATAATTGTTTGCATCGTCATCTTCACCTTACAAATTACAAAGTAAGGGTTCACCTATCGGTTCCTACAATGTCCAAATTTTTGACGGTTAAAATATTGGCTGGTTGTTTTTCTTACAGATTTCTCAAATTTAACAAGCATATACAGAATATTATTCATAATGTAGATCATTTTAAAGTTCTTAGACGGAAAAGGATGAACCTGATGTAATGGGAATTATTTTGCTTCGAGCTGTTTCAATTCATTGACTTTATAAATGCAGTAGCTTTCTTCCATTAATTCATTTTTAATTATCTTACATGTTCTACCTCTTATATTTAAAAATGATTTTAACTGACTTTTCATCTTTGTTCAAGATTAGAAAATTGTGTACGATTTGTTCATTGAAAGAATTTTGTTGTTATAATTGCCAGTTGAACAGAATAATCCTTTGTCTTTTGCCTGACTATTAATCTGCAAAATTTTTGAGACATTTTGTAACTTACTAAATTCTACAATCCATTAAAAATACATTTTTACATTTTATTAAAATACTTTTAAAATAGAAATATAGAATTTGCTTATTAAAATATTTTGCTTTTAATAAACTTTTATTAAAAAATGCTAGGAAACAGTGATATTTAAAAATGCATTTTTAAGTAGACAGCAATTTTTTAGTTGTTAATTTCTTGAATCTTACAGTTGTTCTTGTTTCAAACAGCCTGTAGGTTCAGAATTTGAATTAAATTCAAGAACAACAACAATAAAAAGGCTCTCAGTTTTAGACATTTTAAGCTCTTTTTTTTCCTGTTGAAGACACATATATTAATAAATAACTGCTTTTTGTAAATGATGAACAGACTGATTATTCAATGTGTTTTTTACCCTTATCAGAAATACAAACAATAAATTTATATATTTTTGAAAGCTATTTGCACTGTAATTCATTTCCATTTAAAACTGTAACTCATGCCATTCAAAAGTGTAAAATAATAAACAAACAGGAGTACTTATAACAATGTATTTTATGCCGAATGTTTATATATATATATATATATATAAAAGGTAAAATATTGTAGAGTGAAATAAACTAAAAAGAATCAAAAATATATCCAAAATAAATATTTTGTAATAATAGCTTTAAAAAATACATGAAGATTAGTGGCAAATAAAAATACATTGGAAAAAAAAGGCAGACTCAGGGATGGATTGCTAATTAACTGATAACATTAATCCAATTAATAAACTTTCTCTTTTCAACATTTATATATAATATCTTTCTAGATATATTGAACCATCAACCATGTGGCTTCTAAATCAAAATTTGTTCTCTAAAATCATACAAGAATTTTAGAATTCTTACAATAACAAGGTATAGTTTCTGCAATTTAGTTGTTATATTGAATGAAGAATATATAAAAAAAGGAAGGGTTGACAAAAATTTGCAATGAGCTGAAACTCTTTTACCCAAAATAAAAGCCACTTGGAAATGTGTTGTTCTTAAAAACATGTTCTCGTGAAATTTCTTTCCTATCACCTTGTATTTTAAAATAAAGTTTTTCTAGTCTTCAAAAAATAGTTTAATAGGAAATGTCAAGCAGAGACTTTTTAAGACAGCCAATATGGGAAGCACAGAAAAATCCACAATCACAGAGAATGACACAGAAAAATGCATACCCTTTACAACTAATAGTCGTATGTCCTTTAGAAGTAATAGATGGAAAGGATATAACTTTTATTCATACTTAAATTTAACTAACAGACATACTAAAAATGTTGAATTTTGTTAATTGTGCCACTTTATGAAGTTTTTTTGAGCATCTTTCAATTTACAGGTTGCAATACAATGATATTACATATTAAGAGTTGCTAAGATCTTTGAGTCTTAAGAGATATCAAGAAACTGAAAAATCATGAATATGAAGCCCCAGACGTGTTGACAGGAAAGGACGATAACTAAAACCTGTCATATTATATGCAATAATAATTATAGGTTTTTATAATGTTTATGGTTTATTCAATTCAGTACGAGATGTTAATGAAGTAGTAATTCAGTAAATAAATATACTATCCTCCTTCACTACTAGAGACACGAATAAATAAAGAGGAAAGTGTGAAGGAGTTCGAAAAATAATTATTGGAGCCAAAATAAGAAATAATGCATTAATTTAATACTACAAAAATAAAATATCACCTTTTAAACAGGTACAGATTCCTATAGAAATTGGATACTTTTCCGTTAGCCGGGCGCAAGCGAAAAATCGCCATATTTCTTACAACCATTATTCCGTTGACTTTGCTTCATGACTTGGCTTGCGTTTGGTTCACAATTGGCGACATTTGCGCCCGGCTAACGGAAAAGTACCAGAAATTGATATCAATAAGTTTCAAAATATAATTTGCACTTGACTGTATGTGATATTTTAAAAATACATTTTAGTTGATAATAAGAGAATACGCATTACATGCCAAAAATTAAAAAACACAACTACAATTTTTTTAAATTCTTTTATATATATTTCTTTTTTAGACACCTGTTGTACAATTCTTTCACAAAAGAATTCATGATCTTATACACTGTACTAAAGTATTAAAAAATACATAACAAATGTTTAAAATTAATTATTTTTTTAAACTGTTGCACTGCTTTTTTCATCAGAATCTGATGCTAGACCAGTTTCATTAAGTTTCTTAGCTCTGTCTACCAACACACTAAAAGCGAAACTGTTTAAGGTTAATTGTTTAGGGATTGACACAGCTTGGAATCTATAACCAGATTCTGTATCTAAATGATGGACAGCTGTAACTTGTGTAGTGCCCACAAACTTTGTATTCCCAATCATAGGACCATAACTGATATCAACATGATCCTTCACACGATATAACCTTACACTACCTTCTTTGGCTAACTGAGGTATTTGCTGTATCTTGAAACGATTATACTGAAACATTTTCATTGCCAACGATTCTGATACATCCAGCATCTCAAAGTTATTATCTTCATTTGCGAGTTTACAAAGCATAGTTGTTAAGGTTTTCAATTCCTCGGTTGTTGGAGTCCAGTTTGGTATACCAATGTCTACATCATAAACATAACTTCCACTTTTTATATTTGGTCTTGGCCAGCTATGGAGATCAACAAAATAATCATCTTTAAATGCTCTTTCAATGACCAAGCCCAGGAGAAAGCTACAACTCCGCCAAAATACTTTATTTAAAACGGATGGCGCAGTATAAAAATTTAATAATTTCAGTTCACATTCTTCTGTTAAAGGTCTGTGCACGTCCCACAACTGCCCATTAACTTCGGCAAGAACTGATCTTTGACAAAGCATTTCATGCATGTGCATTGCACAGTTGTAAGGCGTAGACATATTTTTATTCATCACCAGAGTACAATCCGATGGTACGCCTCTATATTTAACTTCAATCTTTTCTATTCGAGTAATTAATGACTGCTGCCGAGTTTTCTCTTCAGAAAACATATCATTTTTCATCTTGCGTATCGATTCATTCGTAACTTTTTCTGTAGACAAATATCGTTTGCTACAGAAATGAAGAATAGTATTATGCTTTGGTAACCATTTCATGTTGATCATTTATTTAAAAAATAAATTAGATGCGTAAAAGGATATAAGTTTTTAATGAGAAATATACTTAAGATTTTTGCTTGCAGAGTGTTTGGAAAAGTCACGCTTTAGACCAAAATGAAATAGACAACAAACCTCAATTCAGTTCAGTTTCGAGCTACCCGGCAAGGTAAATCGTAGAAAGAATAATTTTTGCTACTTAAAATGAATAAAAAGGTTGATTATTAATGGTAAAATGGTATTTTAGGATATAAATAAAAAATTTGGCATATTAGGAATGTTTTCTGAAAATCATTTCGTGCTCACGTGATACATGTGAAATGCGCATGGCTTCATTGTACTTCGTTCAGTTACGTATTGCTGTCTGTGTTTACTTTTGACTCAGGTGCGGATGTAATCCTGATTTCTTCCTTGTCTCAATATAGTACATTTTCTTCTTCTGATTGGTTCTAATTCGTTCTTCTTTGAAAGGGAAGATGTCATTTTCTCGAAAATCACACGTATCTGAACTGATACAGAAGCTTTCTTTTCCATATCCCATAGCTTTGTATTGACACCCTCTGTATATCCAACAAGAACATATTTTTTGCGCCCAGGATCCAATATGCTTAATATTGCATGCGGGAGTACATGGCGCAGGTTCTCATCCATACGATGCCGTTTATGTTTACTTACGCACTTACATTCATATTCGTTCTGGAATGTTCCCATCGATTGCAGCAGATGGGCATTTATTCTGAGTAAGCAGCTGTGGATGCTACTTGGAATTTTGGACCAAGTCTAGGCTAGTTGACATCTTGTTGTGTTCATTAGAGTCTGATTCATTCTTTCAGAACTCTATTTTTGCTTTTTTAGGGATTCATGAACTGATAACTACCTTTGATTCAAATTTGCCATTTGTTGAACTCACTTCTTCGATATTCTGTCATTTCGTCTCCATTTTTATTTTTCGGTTGTGAAGATTCTCTGCCATGCGTCTGTACTTTGGTTGCAAAACTTCGTCTTTTGTTTTTCATTGGGCATACAACAGTATAGTGCGGAAAGAATCATCCTGTGAAGGCAGCAGTAGTCTACAGTCCACCCAGTGATGGGGTGATCTTTCCCCACTACATCCAGATGTATGATTTCAAGGATCCCCTTGGCTCAGTATTGCTTTACAACTTTAGAAATTCAGAGTTGGGCTAGACTCAGACTTGCGTAGTACAGTCCAGTTCTTAATTGCATTGTAATGTGGGTAAGCCCTTTCGACCTTGTTATAATTTCTCATTTCAGTTCTTGGTATATGCAGACGTTTATTTTCAGCAATTATGAACTTTCCTCTCAGCTGTGAGTATTGTCTCTCCATTCTTTCCAGTCACTTTCGCTTCTCCATTTATAAACTCCCTTTGAAGCCTTTTTCTCCTATTCTTCCCATTGAAAGTAGGTTTCAGTGATGTAGTGGAGCAGGAACGGCGTTTCTGCACTACTTTATAATTTTTCAACTATCCTGAACGTCGTTCCGGCGCTGCTTTTTTACTTTCAAGAAATGCATAAAAAAATAATTGTTAGATGCCGCCTTAAAACAACGCGATCTTTGACAAATCCTTACTCTTGAAAATATGATGGATATTTCAAATTAATAAAAGTAATAAGCCACTGGCATACGGTGGTTGGAAGAGGTTAAATGTATTAAAGATGCAAACATTTAATTGCATTTTATGTTTTGATTCTGAAAACTCGTGATATTTTCTGTATTACTTATTAATGACGTGATTCTGCTTTAACATTACTTAATTTTAGTACAAATTAACATAATTTTTAAAAAATATTCTATAACATCTTCATTACATCCATGCTAAAGTACAGTACGCATGATGATGTAAGGGTGTAATGGAGCCAGGAAGCATCGGAACGGCGTTCCGGCACTGTTTATTTTCCCCAAGAGATAAATAAAATTGTAGAAAGCGTCCTTAAAAGTAGCTTGATTTTTTGTCACCTAGGTTAGAGCATTCCGGCACTGCTTATTTTGCGACTACACCATTGGTAGGTTTCCTCCCAGCTTGGGCACATAGAGGACATTAGAAACTGTTATTTTCCTTGGACCTTCATCGTCTTCATTCAGGAAGAGTACAATGTCACCTACTCCAGTTAGTATTTCAACTTTTCCAAGTTTACCTTCTACTATGGATGTACAGCTCTGATTTAATTTTGTTTTTAGTGTCATGTGCTCTATTTGTACCACTGTCCGGAATCAATGATATAAGTCTGTTTCCTTCCGCTATGTTCGCATATAATAGCAATTTAGCATATCTACCTTGATCTTTGCACTGTTAGTCTCTCTTCCTTGCTTCCTCACAATTCCTGGATATATGGCCCCATTCACCGCAGCTGAAGCACTTTGTAGACCCTTCTGTCAGCTATTCGTCTTGCTTCCTTGTCCATTTCTTCACGGAGCTTTCCTGCATCTCTGTGTTTGATAATTCTTGGTGTAGGTGCCTTTCTTCGCAGGTTTACATCTTCAGTTCTTGTATCCTCTTTTCCCTCCTGTAATCTCGATTTCACATTGCCGTTTATATGTTTGTTTCATCTTCTCAAGGTTGACGACAAGGGCTTATTATGACACCAGTAGCCCAATCAACATAATAAGTACAACTACTCTGTCTGTGAGCATAGCCACCGCTAGATAATTTTCAATGAATGAGGTGAATCCCTGCAAGTAAGATTTCATCGGTGCGTTGGGTTCTTAGTGACATTGAAGAAATCCTTCATCATCCGTAGGATATGCAGGAGTCAAATTTCATTATTAGTTTCTTTCAGCGCCTCCGATGCATCCATGCTCGAACGGTGTCAAGGTACTATCTTCCACAATGAGAAACATCGGTGACTTCGTCATTTTCCTTCGCTGGAGCATCGTTCACCTCCGGCCCATATCCTGGATCTACGGCATAGCATCGCTTCTGCACTGTAGGCACACCTGTTCTTATCGCCCACGAGTAATAATTTTTTGCTGTTCAACTTCTGCAGCTTGTATTCTTCAGCCATCTTATCTTCTTCAAGGCAGGTACCGTTCTTCCAGACGTTGTAGTCAGCCTTCCCAATCTCTTTCCATCGGCATTTATTCAATCATGGAGCTTCGTGCTGATAACGTATTGGCTGGTGGAAAGACTACCCTCACTCGATATAATTCTTGATTAATTATATTTAGTAGAACATTTTGGAAACATATGTAGAGGGAGTGAGAGTGAGAATGCAAATTACGCCCGTTCACACACACAATATAAGAGAAAAAAAAAGAAAATATGCTGTCAGATACAGTATTAGAAGCATTACATAGGTATAGGCATTTTACGTATATTATAGGTTAGGGGGCAGCTGGGGAATTAAATGGCACGATGGCAGCTTCGTCTCTAGAACTGGGCTTGTTCAGACGATATTTTCACGAAGTTATTGCGGCATTCAAAATATCGTAGTAACATCGGATATATCGTGAAATATCTTGTATTCTAGTGGACAATACATCCTATATGCCGCTTGCTTGCATATTTTGTACTTAGAAAATCATCCCTATAGAACCTTTGCCAGTGTTAAAAACAATGCATACCTTTAAATAGGTTTTCGATTTGATAGCATTAAAATTAGAGAAAAAAGTCGTTCGCTATTAAAATGTTAAATGAGTTCCTTTATTGCAATGAAGAAAGTTTTCATAAAGAGGATTTTCATAAAAAGTTTTCATCATTTTAAAACAATGCATACCTTCGTAATGGGTTTTCGATTTGATAGCAGTAAAATTAGAAAAATGTCGTTCGCTAGTAAAATGGTTGAATGAGTTCCTTTGCAACGAAGAGAATCTTCATAGATTTTTATAAAAAACCTCTATAATTCAAATCAAGATTTGTACAAATATATTCCTGACATATTATCAAATTTACTCTAAGTAAACAAAACCAGTCATTCATTTGACAACCTACCATCACTAAGAACTCAACCTTTCCCAGAATCAGTAATACAATCAGAAAGTTTCCAGATAAAAGAATAAAAGAAAGAGGTCATTGGAAAGAGATGAAATCGTATTAGAATGTTTAAACTCTGGAAATATTCACGTGAATAAAAACATTGAGTATCTGACTGTCGCGATCTTTATGAAGCAAAAACTTCTGTCCAATTCCATAGAAATGTTCCTGTAAGAGAGTGAGAATAAACAATCTATAAAACAAAACTTTCAACTTCGGATAAGCAGGAGAATGTATTTATTCGATATGTTACGCGACACACTTTGCATGGAGTTCTGTTGATGTTGGTTGAGATGTTTCGATATATTTGCAAAATTTAGCAGACAGCAGGAACTGTCTAAAATTTTAACACGCCCGAGCCTATATGAATTTTTCAGCACCAAGTAAATACGACGTGCAATCACTTAGGTATATTTTCAGATATTTAAAAAACTTTTTTTTTTATCAGATGATTTTAATCAGTTAGAATTAATATCAGAAATTTTGACAGTAAATTTTTTATCCATTTTTTTTTATAATTTAATTTCAAATATAAGAACATGGAATATTTACAAGGCATGCACTAGCCTGTAAATGAGGGATTCTAGATGTTTTGATCATAAAATATTCAAAGACAAGACCTAAATTTTTATCACATTTTATAGCACACTATGCTGAACAATGATAATACAGAATATCTTCTGCTACTGCTGCGCGACATACAGAACTCGACATCTTTAATTCGTACAATACCTTGTTCCCTAATAGGGTCAAGAAACCAAATCTGTAAGATACGCACTCACTAACTCGTTGCTTTGAGAACGAAAAGTTAAAACATCAATAAAATGTCTGAAGCAACCCTTGAATCAAAAAAGAGCACAATTAAAAGCATTCAAAAGGACGATTTATCAATTAAGACTGGTCACTAAAATCAAGGCGTAGTATAAAATAAAATGAAAAGATTCATAACTAAGTAGAAATCTGAGAATCAGAAGTAATCAGGCGCTTACCTTCTAAGATTCGGGAATTCAGTTATCCAGTTGAAATTATGACTCTTGATATACCAATGTACGAGTAAATATATTGACATTAGTTGCGTCGAGAGGCATATGGAAAGAGTCGATGACGGGCGTTTCGTACTGTACATTGGCAAACAAATTGAGGTGAAAAGAAAGATACTGAGTGTGTTTCTATTAATTAAGGTGCTGTATTCATTTTTTAAGACCAATTCGAGACTTCTTTTAAGTTTAGGAAGAAGCATTACTGTTATTTTTATTTCCCATTTCTTAGGGAAATTCAGAGAAATTGTCGAGTTTATAAAATTTTGTTCCTGGGTTCAACAGCATTTTATTTTCGTCAGGAACAGATTCATCTAGATTTTGACATTAAAACACTGAAAATTGATTTTTAGGGGCAACTTTAAAACAGCGAGTTCTCAAACTTTTTTACACGAGACAAATTTCCTTATCAATTTTTTATCCTCCTCCTTGATAAGTTATGCAACTAATTTTAATGGTAATTTCAAAGAATTAATATCAATATATATTTCTCGTGATATTTCTATATATCTGTTTAAGGTGGTATTTTATTTTTGGAGCATTAAATTTGCATTTTTTCTTAATTTAGTTTCAATAATTATTTCAATTCCTTCCAAGACCTTGCTCTTTGTTTTTCACGTCTCTCCACTGGGAAGGGGGATGGGGGGTCCCACAAGGTTGACAGTCATAGCTTTCAAAATGACAGTTTCAAACAATAAATTTAACACTCTGGAAGTCCAATTGATGAAATACAGGAAACTTTGGAAATAAAGAGGGTAAAGGAAACTTCTAAGAAAGAAAGCAATAGAAATATAGTGTAAATAAACAAAAAAAAGTTTTTACTCTCGAAAACATTCTTAGTGTTCGCAACAACCGAATACAAGAAATAACTTATGAAGATTACTGAAAAAATCAAACGAAGACGAGTAAAACTCATTCACATGAAAATGGACAGACTATAAGTAAGTTATTGAAGTACATTTAGGTTTGTTATATGGTTGATGATAAACACCCTAAGGATATAACAATCCTTTATTACTATATATATCCACAGATTTCTTTTGATGAATAGAAATTCATTCTTATTTCGAGAGAGGAAATCGGATGAAAGATGGACTTTCAGAAGAAAACATGTATTAATGTACCTAAAGACTTTTCCTGAGATTGTTGAACTATTCCTGAAAAAATCTAGGCACGCAAATCATGATTTTTTCCAACCATCAATGAACTCTAAAAATTTAAACAAATTTAATTTAAAAGATCATTCAAATGCAGAGTTTCAACATGATGTAAATTTCAAATTTTGATTGTAATTAAATCTCTTTAGGGATCAATCCACGATTTTTTTAGTAACAAACTTTTTTTTTGCTATTTGTATTTTAAATATTTATTATAAATATCTATTCTATTTCAATCACACTTTTAATTTTCAAAGTCTTATTAAGTAAAGTAAGGGGCTCTAGAAATTTAGAAAAATATTTCTTTTAGTATACATACTTCTTATTAAGTTTATGTCTTTAGTTTTTACGCAAAATCGTCAAGATGGCTCAGCAAAATGTATTTTGAGAGGATAGATGATGGAAAGAGATATTTGGAATTGCAGTTCAATGGGTCACAATGAAAATGAGAGTGTATCAATCACAGTATTCTTTGAGTATACAAATATTTTTGCTAGTACTGTTTTTTAAATATCTAATTATATTAAATTATTTCAATCACCTTTTAATTTTCAAAGTCTTATAGAGTATAAGTAAAGGGATCTAAAAAATAAATAAAAAAATGTTTCTTTTAATTATATTTTCTTGTTTTAATTTTTAGTTCTTTATACTGTCAACAATGAGCTAGAGAAATTCACTGAATTTTTGAGTCGACCTTAACTATCCACAGTCGCAGTTTTCGCACGATCACAGTAGAGAGCTTTACACGCCTATTATTCTTTTCGGAGAATTACAACTATCCTGCCAATCAAGAAAAACAAATGCCTCCTTTGAGTGTTCGACGAAGCTTCAATTTACAAGCTAATTCATTATTCGAGAACGCATATTCACAGCAGGAAGAATGATTCTACGAAACACTGTAAACCGCGATGGAGCAGTGCGGGAAATGTGATATAATGACCAGCTGGGATAGGTGTGATCTCACCTGTGAAGACTCTACTCCCCGAGAGTGGGTGTTGGCATGCCTCCCTGTGTGGGAAGGTAGTTTCATATAGTATGTGAGTTTTGGAGTGCTTTTTTGTGGCCCATCTGTTGACAGTATGTAGGCAAAAAATAAAACCTCTCAAAATTATATTAAAAGAAATGAAATTAAAATTAAAAAACACTTTTGCGTATTTATTAAATGACTGAATCACACCTTTCTGACAGTATATTCATCACGGTATTTGTATTTTTTGATATTGGTAGAAAATAACATTTCGTCATCTTATCATCTAAATCTCTTAAATAAAGAATATATTATCTTTCAGCTACCAGAGTCAGAACGCAATATGTGCTAGATCGAATTTTGCAGACTAAAAGTTGAACTGGGCTACCATTAACGGATTTAAATCTACGTATATTTTATTTATACTTATTCAATTTTATAACACGAATATTTCTAGAATTTTGGGGTCTAAGTAGGGATGACAGTATTTGACGAACTGCTTCTACGCAATAAAAAATCAAAAATACCAGTCATGACCTACAGTCGAAAGGTGTGTGACATAATCATTAAATAATGCACGTAAAATGTTTTTTAATTTTATTTCTTTTATATACTTTTACAGGTTTTGTTTTTTAGTTCTATCTTCTTAATAACAGATGGCTATGAAGCCACTCTTCTTGTTGTGATATGCCTTTTTGGAATGATTACAGATCTTATCATTTGGCCTTGTACAGCGATGAAAGTCACAATGATAAGATCATAACAAATATTCGAGGAGTGAAGCTTAGTTACTCTGGAACGAAAAATGATCAGTTTGTGATTCAGTAAAAGGAGATTCTATAGTGAATAGGGATGACGAATATTTGATGAACTGTTATTTTGCCATATCAAAAAAATCACAAATACAGTATAAATACTATCAAAAGGTGTGATTGAATCATTGTAATAAAATGTACGTAAGTGTTTTAACCTCTTTTTAAAAATTCATTTTTTTTCTTTTACAAAATTTCAGTTTTAAGTTCTATCTTCTGTCAACAGATGGCGCCATGGCGAGCTCATTTGGGTGCTAAGGAGCAAGAGTCGTTTTTTTGCGGTTACGCTTCTCCCCTATGAGTTTCATTAGCATTTCCTGTAGTCACTATTCTTGTTGTGATATGACGTTTTCCAATTATTACCATTTTCCCATTACGGCTCTTGTTGTAGGTTGGAAAGATCTGTAATCATTCGCATCGCCATACAAGATTGAAACAAATATTCACAGGAAACTTGGATTAAGTGAGATCAGGAAGGAAAATATATTCGGACTTGTGATTAGAAAGACTTCGGAGAGTGAACTCTCTATGATAGTTCTATGATGGTAATATTTGTGTGCGCTTAATTGATGGAAAATTTCTAAAGAAAGTTGTCTCTGGCACCATCTATTGACAGTATAGAACTAAAACACAAACTTTTGCAGAAAGCATTGCAAAACAAATGATAATTTTTTTCAATTTTTTTCAAATCATATATCTAATAGAACTTTGAAAATTCAGAATGTGATTGTAATCACACTTATTTAGATATTTATTTAAAAATAACATATGAGAAAAATATCTATTAAATATCGTGGATTACGCATCCTAATAGTGAACTGATAGCAATTTAGTTTGCAGCACACTTCCAAGATTTGTAAGCTGACAAGGTGCACAAGTTTTGCGACTTAGTGTCGTGACAAGTAACTTGCTAAACAGCTTAACTACGAGCAAGTTGGACAGCTCGAGTCACCATGAACAGAACTTGCAGCAAGTTTGCCTTAGCGACTCATTCAAATTATAACCAAACAGAACACAGGAACAGCAACCTGGATGAGACTCGCGACCTCCCGTTGAAGCGGAGCGACTACCATTAGAAGATCCAGTACTCTGTGAGTGAAGATAGATTTCATCAAGTTCGATTTCGATTCGTATACGATTTATTTTTAACTTTTTCTGAATTTCATTAATTTTTTGAGTTGAAAACTATGATTTGAATCAAAGAGAGCGGATTTTCGCTAATGACTATTTTTGCTAGTAGATAAATTATGGAATTAGGAATTAAAGTAATTACTTTAAAATGGGACAGAATGTCTAGTTATTATTGTTCAACAAACACTGACTGTTTTTAGATTTAATTTTTGTTAATAAACGTTAAAATTTCACATTAAGAAAAAGGGACATAGTTTTCTTTAAAGTGAGAATGAAGATGGAAAATGTTTCAAAATTTTTATAAAAAAAGTTATTTTTTACAAATTATCATTGATTTATTGAATTAATAAAAAGAATTACGGTCACCAGGAGATGCTATTCTCAGATGTTTTAAGACAGAGACAAGATAATTATCTCTTTATTGTCTATCTTTGCAGGAAGCTTGTTTTGCAAAATTACAAAGTTTGATTTGCAAGAGGTGGCGTTACTTGTCACATCAGACTTACTCAAGTCCAATTCAAGTTTGGCGATCAAATTTTGCCATGACAGAGTTAAAATCAAACTTGCTGCAAACTTACGTGCTATCTGATGTTGGTTTCCGCGCTTGATGGGAATTTGTGGTTAACTTATGATTGGATTTTTTAAGTAGTTTTCGCTACAGATGCCATTTATTGGCAGTATATAGAACTAAAACACAGAAATGTGAGTAAAACAAATGACAATTATTTCTTTATTATTTTTTCAAAACACTTTACATAGATAATAAGAATTTGAAAATTAAAAGTGTTATTGAAATCAACATTATTAAACATATATTTAAAAAATAACAATAGCAAAGATATTTTTATTTAACCGTATGCAGTTCGGGCGCTGTCGCGATCAGATGCTTATCATTGAATGGCAGAGAAAAGCAGTGTCGTTGTTAAAGAGTTAAAAATCGTGGATTAGCACCCTACACGACAGCGAGAAGCTTGTCAGATTTTCAATAATAAACAAAAGTAATTCAGATTCCTCCATTTTTAATGTTTTTTGAACTTTAAAGCTGAGAGAATTTTTGTTCATAGTGGATGAAATATGTAAGCTGCGCATCTGAGATGCATGATCCTTAAGCTGT